>BLKM01007422.1:55197-94952 GCA_013340265.1 Coptotermes formosanus | reverse complement strand
GTGTGTGTGTGGTGTGTGTGTGTGTGTGCAGCGTATTTGTTTGAAGAATTGCTGTTCTTCTTACGGTAACCTTGGTCCCGTTAGCATCGTAATGTAAGTCTGCAATGACTCGTTACGGCGCGACGTTGCAAACAGTAACGCCTGTGCCGTACTAAAATGGCAGTGCTATACACATTGAAAATATGTCATGCGTTCATCTGTGACACAACTTTTCTAAGCTGTATTCGGGTTGGCAATAACTTGCTTGTGACTTATTATTTCGTTTTTTGTTTAATATTTTAAAAGTTTGGTTTCATTTCGGGTACAATAGAATCTAATTATTGTCAGTGAATGTACATTTACGTTTTCTAAGCGTGTCATGTTGCTTCGCCTTCAGCATGCAGTAGAAATTGAGGTGTGATGAAGGAACTGATGCAGATTACCCGAATGGCTTGACAGCATCATCTTTGGCTTCTGAGTCTGTAGGCTGTGTTTACGAAAGAATTTGAAATAACAATACCAGTTACATTAAAATGAAACTGTCTTTGAAGAAAGTGGCGCTCTAGTACCACTATATAATTTTATTTTAATTCATTTTTAAACAGAACCATATGAATAAATTTAGAGTATTAATGTACCAAATAAAAATACATATAAAAATAATTTACGGTTGTGAAAATATATTCTCTACTACTTCTGCATCTGACACATGTCGAAATACTGTGTAGGCCCTACCAGTGATTCTCGAAATTTCTGGTACTCTGGGCCCCGTACAAGCTTTCAGGAATTTTTCGGCACCCCTATACAAATTACCTCAGCTTGGTATTCCCTTAGATTAAACTATCAGTAACTGTAAAACAGGAATACAGTATTGGTTACCATGAAACACAATTGAAATGCAAAAACTTTGTTAAACAGGCATAAATTTTTTTACAATAATAATGATAATAATAATTTTTCTAGCAGCAATTACAATAAAATTAAAATAATAAAATTCCCAAAGGGAAGAAACAAACGATTGGAGTTATAAAGTCTAATAAAAACTCACTACAGAGCCAGCCCGCCCTTATCGGTCAAGTAGGAAAAGACACACCCTGTGTTTCCCCATTCTTAATTTTGTGGGAATTTTTAGAGCAGAATGAAGAATAGTGCAAATTACTTTGAGGGAAAAATGGAAAGCGACTGGGATAGTTCAGTCAGTGTGATGAATAGTCTAGGGGCTGTTCTAAAGACGGTGCTGTGTTTGGTTGCGGGTGGAAGAATTAATGAGAGTTTGTACAGGCTGCGCTCTACAATAAATTTCCAGAGACAATGTTATATAGTGGTTCAACGTGTGTCAGATGTATAGACACTAGTATTTGATATTTGCAAACAGCGTCCAAATGGACTGTAGGTGCCGTGGTTAAAGCGATCGGGCTCTGTCGACCTCCGCCTCATGTCGACGTTAAGAATTCTTGGATCTATACCCCCAGGCCCTCCATACGTCTCCATCATCTTCACATTTTGGGCTAAGAAAAGGGAAAAATTTACCTTACCTTGACTGCAGTGAAATCAATTATCTCTGTCTACAGGATATTCAATTTAACACTCTCGACTCATCCGTTTTTAATATTAATTTCTATAAAGAGTCTTCATTCTTATAAATAGTCATTTACCCTTTCCAAAATGTCATGTTATTTTAACTCTTAAACTGACTGAAAACTTTTGGTGGATATTTTAGGTAAATATTTTTAATATTATCTCACTAACTTTTAAATACAGCCTACAGACTGCCACGAAGTAACACGCATGTTTCCGAGTTTAAAATCACATCATAATTTTTAGTTTTTGTATTACCTGCACAAAAGAATTAACTTCCATCATCTGACTCCTTTCTTCAGCACTAGGGCTATATTCATTAAGCAGACGAAATGCTGATGTACAGCGTGTCAGTCCTTACAGTTTCACCATATGAGCAAAATTTCTTGAAACGGTAACGCAAAAAATAAAATTATATTTGAAATGTTCACAGCTCTTATACCTTACTATAAATTTACTACAATCGTTACACGACTCATATATAGACTAATAATAAAATAGAGTCATCACAGTCTTGCCAACTTTAACGTAGCAATTTCTCCTGCAAAATACTCTCAGCGTTAATTATCCTCCATCTCGAATTTAATTGCTTCGGTTAGACACGGAACAATCGATTTAATTAAATCGTTAGAACCAGCAGCTTCCACAAACCCCACTTAATCAGTGCGGCAAATATATTTCAACAGTTGGCCCCTGTAGTATCTGCAGACCAAATTGAAATTAAATTACCTACATAGCGCATACAAAGTACCTTACTGATGGGTAGACTCGGAAGATAAGCCCGAAATTGTTGTTACTTTTTCACAGTAATATGTTTTTGTATTTAACTTAAATTACGGAGGCATTGTGCGACTTCAGTTAATCTGTCATGATAACAAATTAGCGCCGAGGTTAAGAATGAGTGGAGCTATGTGTCTGCTGCCCCTATACGCCTATGACGTGCACAGGGATAACCTTCCCTTATACTGTGAACCTCATACTTTTATTTCTTTTCTAAGAATATGCCTGCAGACTTATTCACAGTCAGTATTTTCCACTGTTTTTACGTTCGAATTCCCCCTGTCTGCACTGCGTATTCAGTTCTCCATTTGACGTACGGAAAGGTACTTGCTTCACTTCTCTGTTCTCCAAAGCGCCCAGATCGCACCTGGGGGCCTACACAGGCTGCTGTTCAACGGGCACTGGGATTGTTTCTCTGGGACGTGAATTCTACCCCTCATCCCCGTCTAGTTTCGAGCTTAAAAATGTGTGGATCTACACCTCCATTAGTCGTTATGCCTTCTTGGCCTGCACAGGGCACCGTTACCTTTTTTTTTTTTGCTTTAGCTATGGAGAACTCTTAAAAGTAACTTTGATATCCGTGCCCAGTTTCATGGTGAATATCGGACGAAATAAGGAATGGTCACTGTGTTTGCTGGGTTTCCTCTGTCACAGTCGTGTAAGGTGCCCGGCATTATTAACATGATTTTATTCAGCTGCGCCAATTCCAATTTCAGCATGAATACAAAGAATAACTGAAAGTCACTGGTGTGTTACGCGTTGTAACTTTTGAAATGGTCGAAGGATTTTTATGCAACTTGATACAAATATCAGTACATTACATTACTTTTGTGCTTGGAATTTGAAACCATCAGTTCTTTGATGACTGAATTTAACCTGCATATATATAAAGACCCAGTCCGTACCGCGCAGTAAACACACACCATCTCGATTATAAAAACCCGTTAGTTAATGCTGTACAGGGATATAATCGCTGTTTGTTCTGAGATCCATATAAAACACACAAAAACGCTCTGTGGGCACAATTTCGAATCTTTGATTTTTCAAGCTGGTGGTATAGATAGTCACCACTCGGTTTCAAACGTGTAATAATTCTAATATGGTGGACTTAGGTCCAGCCATTTTCACTCAGCACCTTGTTCTCTAGCGCCGTCACTCAGTTATGTCAGTCCCTTACAGACCGTAAGCCTCACATTGACACAAATCAGCAAACCGCTGTAACCTCAGCACAGTAAGATATGTAAGTAAATGTGGTACCATGCCGTTCGGACATTTCAGAACCTACCCATTCGCTATGAATTAGTGGGCGTTGTTGAAGCTGATGTACGAAATATGGCAGCTCTACAGAGTGACTCTGGTCTCTCTCCTGGCAGATACTTACCCAAGAAGATTGGAACGTGGTGCTGTTTAACGGAATGCAGAAGACAAGCCATTGGGCGGCGCTGTACTTCGTAGCACTTATGACGTTCGGTAACTACGTCCTCTTCAACCTTCTGGTCGCCATCTTAGTGGAAGGTTTCTCTGCTGAGGTATGGTGCGGTGAATTTCGCCTGCGTAGCGCCAAGTGTGAAGTACAGTGACGCACAGAGTCATAAACAAGTTTATCGTGTCACTGTCATGGAGTAAAATTAAGAGTCGGAACGCAATCTTATGGCACATATGCGCGCCGACATTTGGCACACAAAGGGGAGTAACACAGAGTTGAAGGTCCAAGCACTGGCGTTTTGAGAAAGAAAACACGCCCGCTGCAGAGTCGTCTCTTTTCAAAAAATCCGGTTTCGTGTTCTTATTTCAATACACCGTTAACCCTTTAAAGACGAAGCGTATCTGTTTTATATAAGGACTCAGTGCGTACCGCGCTGTAAACACTCGCCACTTCGGTTATAAAAACCAGTCTCTTAATGTTTTATAAGGCAAAAGTTGCTGTTTGTTCTGAGATCCGTACAAAACACATAAACGCAGTGTGGGCACCACGTAGAATTTTTTAATGTTAAACCTGGTGGTACGTACGTAAAGTTACCGCTAGGCTTTAAAAGGTTAAATGCCACGTTTGACATGCACTTCCATACACTGTGCACTGTTTCAGGTCCTTGTCCGCGGATAAAGCTGTGCTTTCCTATCACAGACAGTGCCGTAGGGGAGTACCAATATTCTGTAACTCATGTTTTCTTTTCGGTTGATGAAAGGACAATATAGAAGCATCTACACTCTGTAACTGCTTGAAACCGACTAACCCAAGACCACTATAGCATATCCTGTGGATGAGCCCAAGTACAGCGACTAAAACCAGTTTTGTAAGCAGTGCCGTAACATTGCGATCGGGCTCAACGTGTGATGTATAGGACTGTCACTGCCCTTAGTTTCAGTCCCATATGTGCCATATAATTCTGTAGGCCTATTACATTAAATGGAATTATAAGTGAACTTAAACGTCAAGAGAAGTGTACGAACTCGTATTTCAGCACTAACGTCGCCAACATGTTTGGGAAAAATCTCGCAAAATTCAGTATGATCCACAAATAGAGTAAAATAATCAATTCAGGTCAATTGGCTTCCTACGATAAAAAAAATTGAAACCAAACTTAACTCAGTAACGGGAAATAAATGACTGTTAAATCAAGAATGACTGCAAATAGTAGTGTTTATAAGTCGCTGGAGACATGCAAGGAGGGAACAAGTAAAAAAATAAATACAAATGTCGTCAGTTGACTAAGGCATTTATAACAATATGTTATCAGTTCTGACTTTCCGTCTAGACGCTCTGATTTTGTTAGTTACACTCTACGGTTATTGGATAATACTCTTCGGGAGAGAAAAAATGTCCGAAAAGAAGTCAGAATTTTCATTCGAATGCCGACAGTTTCTTCTTTTAAGACCGATTATTTTGTTAAATCATAAATTGTGTAAACTAAATTACCTACTTCCATAAAATTTAATGTTAAGTTTGTCTGGTTTATAAATGTTTTCCTACAATTGCGTTAAAAACGCGGGAACATTAATTATGCCTAACATCGCATTTTTCGTATTTCAGCGAAACGAGCGCCGCGAACGGGAGCAGCGAGAGTTAGCCAAACAGGCCTTGCAGGCGCAGAAGTTCGAGTACAGCGACCAGCTGTCTAGTTTCGACGGCACGAGATCGAGCTCGAGCTCGGAGACTGACAGCTACACCAATGGAACGCAGGTACTTCCTGTACACTGATATTCACTTTACAGAATCAGCTGATAGTCGCCGCAGGTTCTGGTAATCTTGCATCACCTTGTGCGGTCCCGCCATCCATTTCTAGATTTTCCTGCCTCTCGTTTTCCTCTTTAAGTGTAAGCATACAGAGTTTGTACTTGATGCACGCAATTTGTCTACGGTTAAAACTGGTGCTTTTATTTTATGTGAGTAACTGCTTCGTAGTAAACATTACTTTCTTAACTTCGTACCCCCTCTCATGAAGTACATTCTGTCGGTTAGTTCGAAATTCTTCCTGCTTTCTTAGTCTCGCCTCTTCTACCTGCTCATCGTAGGTGTAGGAGGTTATTGTTGCACCTGACCACACTCAATGACACACACACACACACTCGGTGTAACTCCTCTGGACGAGGGATCAGCCTATTTGAATTAATTACAAAATATTGGCTCTAAGTGCCCTGGCATTGTCTCTACATTAATTCAAATTTTTCGCTAAAAAGCAGAATATCCTGTTTTGACCTCTTCCTTCCAAATAATGCGGGTTCTGAAAATACTAATGCCTATGTGTGTTTGTGGCCACTTTTGGAGTTTGTGTTACAGTTTTACTGTTCATTTGTAATTATTTTCAGGAGTTGAAGAATAAATGGAGAAGTGCAGAAGAGTTGAGGAAAACTGACAATGGGCATCGTGAGAAGAACAGCTGGAAACAGAAACAGAAGTTGGATGGCGATTATGAACCAAAATGCAATATTCAGAAAGGTAACAGAGAGATCCACAGCTTTAATGTCAGGTTTACTTTGCACTGGAACATGTGCATGAAAATTTGTGCGAGTATTATAATTTTATTATTATTATTATTATTTCATTACCTCCTTTATGCACATGTACATACCTGAAACAAACCTATGTTTCTAGGGTATACAGTGTCGCAGCTATTCTGCGCGTACTGTAAATTGTGCACATAATGCTGTCTTCAATACTAAGCTGTTTTGTACTTCTACATTAGTTCTGCCCGAAGTATGTGTGCTTTGCCCAATATATCTGTTTTCTGTTGTTGTTGTTGTTGTTGTTTCTTTGTTTCTTTGTTTGTTTCTTTGTTTGTTTGTCAGTCAGTCAGCAAAGTATGCACTTTGTGAGCCCAGAGACGCACTTTTTTTTTCCTCGAAAAGCTGTATCAAATTCACCTACATCTTATGGTCCAAAAGTGCTTCCAATGTGATTGGTAAATTTTTCCCCAAAATTTGTCTTCTGAACTTAGAGTTGATGTTCTTTGTATTCATAATTCAATATCTATTGACCACCAACAAAATACACGTAGGTAAACGTAGATACCTATTGTTATATATCACGCAAATATTGTTCTACAGGTCACATGGGTGTGGTGATAATTGCTCTTGTGTTGGCAGAACTTATAACTAAACTGGTGGTATATTTTGTGCGTTGGCATGCCTGCTATTCGCTATGTAGTTAGTCAGTTGTTTTGTTTCGGACGTGTGTGTTGAAGTTAAGTAGCAGTCGTGACACATTAAAGCCTTAATGTTTGAACAGAGTTTAAAATCATTACAATTTAATCAGCTAAAAGAATACTATCATTCGTGAGTGTTCAGACTTATACCGGGAGAAGAGGAAATGGAAAAATTCGTAAGACCTGAAAGATTTGATACCGATCCTACAGACAGTGACGCTGAAAGAAGGTGGTTTAAATTGGAAGCATACATTTTTAGACTTTTTAGGTAGTATTCTAGGGACTAGTGAAGTAAGTAAGTAAGTGACAACTTTTGGTTAATTATGTGGCTTCAAATGTCTGCCAGTATATCAGTGAAACCAAGAAATATTCAGATGCTCTTAGTATTTTAGACGCTTTATATACTAAGCAAAGGAACGAAATATTCGCTAGGCACTGTTTGGCTTCTAGAAACCAACAAGCGGGAGAGTCAGTCACTGAATATCTGGAAGTTTTAAAGCAAATGAGTAAAGATTGTAACTTTAAAGCTGCTTCAGCAGAACTATTTGAGAATGAGTACATAAGAAGATGCTTTTATTCGCGGTTTGAGGTGTCTGCGTATTCGACAAAGGTTACGTGCAACGCAACAGTCACTTTAGAAGCCATTTTTGATCAAGCCAGAGCTTTGGAATTGGCTGAGCGACATTCAGCTTCTTACCTGTCTCCATTGAACCCTACAACAACTGCTGCCATGGGGAAACATGAGGAAGAAGTAGGTGAAAAGCTTTCATCGACTACTGCTGCGGCTTCATGTAAAACTGAGAAATGCTTCTTTTGTGGAAACCATCGCCATTCAAGGACTTTATGTCCAGCTGAAGAGGCTATCTGCAGACTGTGCAATAAGAAAGTATGCTATCAAAGAGTATGTAAGTCAAGACCTAATAAATCTCTTCGAAATTCTACTGCAGCAGCTCACATGTTGGCCCTCAGTGTCTGCGATAGCACTGCGGTACCTTCAAAGATCTGTCATAAAAGGTAAAGTAAATGGAGTTGAATTAAATGCCTGAATCAGTATGGGTAGTTCTTTAAGTTTCATTAATCAGTCTTTTGTAAAGAAGTGTGGCATACAAGTGGGGCGCTATTTTGGCAGAATCTTGATGGCTAGCTCTTTATGCTTTCTGAAATTAAAGACCATTGTAAAGTGGACATAGAAGTGGAAGGTTATCCGGATTGTTCGCCCATGGTTACAAACTCTAGACGTCACTCTGCAGAAGATTATCAGTTCATAGCCTCTGAGGTTGAAAGACTACTAGATGAAGGTATAATAGAGCCTAGTAACTCACCATGGCCTGCCCAGGCTTTAGTTGTAAAAGCGGATAATCACAAAACCAGAATGGTCATTGGCTACTCCCAAACAATCAGTAGATTTGCTATGCTAGATGCATACCCACTTCCAAGGATTGAGGAGGTAATTGCTCATGTATAAAAGTACAATATATTTAGTACTCTAGGTCTTGAGTGCTTATCATCAAGTACCTATTCTAGACTCAGAAAAGCTATATACAGCTTTTGAAGCTTGTGGAAAACTTATAATTTTCTGCGTGTTCCTTTTGGTGTAACAAATGGAGTGGCTTGTTTCCAAAGAGTTATTGATACAATTGTCCAGGATGAAGGATTGGAGGGTGTTTTGCGATATCTTGATGATGTTACAATATGTGGGAAAAATCAACTTGAACATGACCATAATTTGGAAAAATTCCTAGCTGCTGCTGAGAAGTATAATCCGACCTTGAATGAAGAAAAATGTCCATTCTCAAATAAATCTGTAAACTTACTAGGGTACACAAGCGAAAACAAGACCATCAAATGATATCCTGGTCATCTTAAACCAGTGATAGAACTGTCCATTCCCAAGGATACTGAATCCTTGGGAATGCACATTGCATCATTGCGTCATTGCAGTGGGCTCTAGGCATGTTTGCCCACTATTGCCAGTGGATACCTGCATTTACTGGAGAGATACATCCTATTTTGTTAGAAAAAAACACGTCGCTCTGTCAAAAGAAACTGTGTCAGCATTCAGTTCTTTAAAGAATGATGTGCTGAGACTACGTTAGCAGCCATAGAAGATAATATACAATCTGATTTTGCAATAAATGCTACCCGAAGTCAAGCTGGGATCCTCACTGCATTTTTCTTTAGGACATTGAATAAGTCTGAACAGAAGCACTAATCCATAGAAAAAAAGAAGCTTATGCTATTGTAGAGTCTTTATGCCACTGACAGCACTACTTAATTGGTTGACACTTTGAAATCTTTACTGATCAACAATCAGTCTCATTTATGTTTGATCAACATCATAGGAGTAAAACTGAAAATGAAAAGATTATGCGTTGGAGATTAGAACTGGCCTGCTTCAAATTTGACGTTATATGCTGTTCAGGGAATAGGAATGCAAATGCTGATACCCTGTCAAGAATAACTGCTGCGATAAGGTCCGGAGTTAATCTTACCAGCTTACATTATGCTCTTTGTCACCCAGGAAGTACTTGAATGAACCATTGTGTATGCACTAAAAACTTACCTTTTTCCATTGATGATATAAGAAAAGTTACAAACTTATGTCTTTTTTGCAATGAACTAAAACCACGATTTGTCAAAAAAGAAGGAAAATAAATTAAAGCAACTTCACCACTTGAAATGAAAGACTTAATCTGCATTTTAAGGGCCCTCTACCACCAAAGTCAAAAAATCAGTATCCTGTCACTATAATTGATGAATTTTCTAGAGTTTCTTTTGCTATACCTTGTCACGATCTATCGGCAGTTACAGTGATAAAACATTTGAGACACATCTTTTTGATTTTTGGAATGCCATCATATGTGCACTCTGATAGAGGGTCATCTTTTATGTCACATGAACTGAAATCATTTTTAACCTCACAAGGTATTGCAACCAGTCGAACAATACCCTACAACCCCCAAGGGAACAGACAAATTGAAAGGTACAATGGAATTATATGGAACCCGATACAGTTCACCCATAGGTCCAATAAAATGAAGATGAAACAGTGGGAAGAGGTGCTACAGCCTGCTTTACACTCAATCTGTTCCCTCCTGTGCACTGCTACTAATGCGACACCTCGTGAACAAATGTTCTGTCATCCTAGACGGTCATGCAATGGGAATTCTATACCCACGTGGCTGACGTATCCTGGACCTGTACTAATGAAGAAGCATGTACGTGCCAGCAAATATGACCCACTGGTAGAGGAAGTGGACCTGATTGAGGCAAATCTGGACTATGCATATGTCAGACTTGCAGATGGCAGAGGAACTGCTGTCTCAACCCATCATCTAGCCCCAACAGGAGATCCGCAGATATATCCTGTGCAAGGGGTCGAAATTCATGAAACCAGTCAATTTGGACAGCATGCTCCTCTACAAACTACAGAGCGGCTAACAGGAGATCAAGAAGAACAAGAAGTCCTTTCTGAACATTCTAAGGATAGATCTTCGCATGATAGCCCTCAGTGCCCTAGTCGCCAAAAATGATACCCAGCATATTTATCTGATTATGTAACTAATTATTAAAATTACAAGTAGGGGTGAATGTGGTGAAAATTATTCTTGTGTTGGCAGAACTTATAACTAATCTGGCGATATTTTTGTGTGTTGGCATGACCTGCTACTCAGTCTCTAGTTATTCAGTTGTTTTGTTTCGGAAATGTAAGGTTATATTTGTTCTGCTATTGTGTGCTAAGTCATGTAGATGTTTTAGTTGATTAAAGCCTTAATGTTTGAACAAGGTCTAATATCATCACAATGGGTCCTGTGGTCCACGAAATGTGGCACTCAGTAATGCAGTGCTGTACATGTGCCCCCTGCAGACCCTGTGGCACGGGGGGCCCTCAAACTTACAATATACAAAAATCTGTTTTGGGTTCTTTAGGGTTGGATTCCTTTCTTCAGACAGACAGTAGTATTCTGTATCGCCATTATGAGATCTGGGAGTACCTTCACTGCTAATTGTGGGGGGGGGGGCCCCCCCTCCCACTTATCAAGTAACGGTGGGGTTCCGGCCTGACATCTACGTCACTGATTAAGCACCCAAATTTAAGACTCAAACTAATTGAAATGATCCACAGTTTGATTTACAGAAAATGTCAAGACAGTAAAACAAAATATATGTCTTAACAATGCTAACAACAGGGAGCCAAGGTAGCTCAGTGTGTACAGTAACTAGATTACAGGCTGAACAACCTGTGAATTGGGGTTCGATTCCTGGTGGCAGCAAGAGATGTTCTTTTCTCCGAAATATCCAAACCACGTTTTGGACCCACTCAGCCTCCCATCCCCTTGCTACTGCGGTCTGTGTCCCCAGGGTCGAAGCACCTGAGGTGTGAGGCTGACCACTCACGTCCATGTAGCGCTGGATTTAATAGTATGTGGAGCTGTACCTCCAATACCGATCCCAGTGGCCACGCGGTGTCAGGTGTGGGTCTGCAGCCACTCGCTTGCTGGGAATGTGGGTTCGAATCCTACATTCCGCTCCCATCTAATTTTCATTTATTTCATTACCCTAATAGTATGTGATGGATAACACAAATTATAAAGCTTCTCATTTTGCATGTTTCTCCGCCCTGTTACTTCCTGTTTCTTGGGTCCAAAATTGTCCTCAGCACCTCTAACCAGGCCTGTAGCCAGACAATGAATGCAATGGGTGCAGTGATTCCCAGTGCCGGTGCATATATGTACATCATTGATATACATATACAATGCTCTGTTATACATATATTATAAAGCATAAAAAGTGCCTTCATCAACACTTTCATTGCACAGTGCACTGTATAATACTGCACAAAACATCTTGCATGTACATGTATTTTTGAAAATGTTTTGTTTCCAACCACAGCAGTTCAACAGAGGCAATGCATGGATGTGGTAGGGTGTCGCACAAATATTAGTGGGCTGATCAGCACGTTTGTCTTTGATATTTTGCAGATTCTTAGTGGGTGCATCTAGATTTGCAGTGGCTGCATTGCACTTACTAGCAACCCTTGGCTAAGGGCCTGCCTCCAATCTATGTCCTAACCTTAGTGTCATGAATCAAGCATCTGGCCCCTACAAAACAAAATGTAAGAAGACTGACATGTATAAAACACTGGTGCAATCTAGCATGTCTTTATTATTTACAGAAAGCAAAATGCTTTGCCAACCGCCCATAATTACACACACAGTGGCAACTCCCCAGGACTCCCCCAATACAACACTAGATCCCTCTATGAGGGACTTCAACAACCGCCTGATGGCTCCCGCACTTTATGCGAGTTCCACGTCCATAGATTCCATAGACCGCTCATCAATAACTCAGACTTGGGTAAGTTCTGCTCCAGTGAATCTGTCTAAGAGCAACAGACCTGATTTCACAAAATATATAAGATGCATGCTGCTGTCAGACCTCATAGTCTTATGTCATTGATAATATCATATATACAGCTGCACAGGTTAGCTTAATTCACATTGTCATTTACTTTAGCTGAGGTTCTGTGGTTGTGACACTTTGTAATCACTTCTTCATTCAAACATGTAACCCCTTGATGGCCCACCTGTGTTGCAGTCATCCCAGCATAGCATTCCCGGACTCTTGAAGCCTCCCAACAACAAGCTGAATGTGAATAACCTCAATCAGCCGACACCAACGCTAGGGAGACGTGTGAGCCTTGTGACAGTCAGCAACGCAAGTGGTCGCAGGGACACATTAACAAGGTAAGCGCTCTTTACCTGTCATACACTCTACATTCCACACTTAAAACATTGCTTTGCATGTTCTTTGTAGAATACACATACTGTGAGCTCTTCCATTCACGCCATGTCATACACAGTGCATATATTGCAATTAATTTACATTCCTCTGACTTTAATGCTTGTAAATTACACTAGATGGCAGGAGATTGTTTTTGTTGTCCCTAACCTGTATGATAGGGAAAAGTACATAGAAACTGAAATTTTGGCCAAAAAAAATGAAAAAATCTTAGGGTTTTTTAATTTTTATTTATTTTTTTTTTATTTTTATTTTTAGGCATGGAAAATCTTATACCTCAACTCAAATTTCAGTTACTTGAACACATTAAAGCGCAGTGCTAATTGTATATACCACGTGCTGTAACATTCTGGAATGCTGCACAGTGTATTTACATGTTTCATGATATTCTCACAGTAATCAGCATTAACCAGCTTATCTTTGCATTGGAAACAGGGTGCTTACTGTGAAGTATGAAGTGGATTTTGAAATATAATTTACAGTAATTGTGGTTTGAAAGTCATGCCACAGCTCAGGCAGATTTCAGCCTCTCACTATGGAGATCTGGGTTCGATCCCAGGGGAGTCCACATGACATTTATGATGGACGAAGTGTCACTGGGACAGGCTTCTCTGCAGTTACTTTGGTTTGCCCCTGTCAGTATTATTCCACCAATGCTCCATACTCATCTTCATCTTGATATTCCTCTTACCAAAAGGATAAAGAGGTGAAGCCTGGGAACTGTCAAAAAGCAATAATCTTTTGGATGAGAGGGAGCATTGGATATAAGAGTACTTCCACATGATTTATGCTTTGAAAGGTTAATAGAACAAAACCAGGAAGCCAGTGAACTAATTCTTGCTTCCCTTAGCAGATTTCACATAACATGAACACGTTTCACACAATTCACAGCACACCGCGTATCCAGAGGGTGTGTTCTTGGAAACTGTCACGGCCTTCCTTGAGAAGAAAGTCACGATGTGGCGGGTCTGACATGGATCAGCAAGATCAGACAGGTGACAGTGACGTCATCCTGAACAACAACAACACGCTGAGTCCTCCGTAAGTAACACCTGTGTTTATGCACCGCCATCGTGAGTGTAAGCACCTTCTGCCTTTTGCATCTTTGTCTAATCGGTGGAAGAAAACCATCCAATCCCATGTACATTTCCACAATCTTTCTATTTTGATCTATTGCCAGCTAATTCCTTACTTGTGAGATTTGAGGTTCTCACAACAGTGTTGCTGATAATTCAAGTCTCCTGGGATGTGATGGGGTGCTGCTGGTTTGGCAGCTCCGGACGTTTTGAAGGACCATGCCACGTCCATCTTCAAGGTAATTAGACCATGGACTGATTACACTTCAAGATTAAGCTTACACATTCTTTAAAAATGTAGGGAATTACCCAGAAAAGTGTTACATCCCAGAAGGCTTGAATCCTCAGGAATTATATTTCAGCCCAGAGTGATACATTTTCCTAGACAGTGTACTGTCTTTCAAACCTTTACTTATTATAACACACCTTGTTTCCTCACACACTGCAGCAGCCACTGTGGCGACCACTCGCACTGTAACGGGGGACTCCTGGGCACCATCCGCAATGACACACAGGGTACTCCAAACAACAATAGGCACTTCAGCAATAACAACAGCAGCAAGGGACTCAGTCCACAAAATTCGATCCGGAGTAACCATGATACACCGGGATATTGCCCACTTCCTCAGGTATACCAGTCTCTTGTTGCATTACTTTCAATTGTAACTGTAATTTATGTGTTCTTAAAACTTGGAGTTAGTAGTAACACATGTCGTACCAGTGCCATACCAAAATGTTTATTGAATTTTTACATCCAAGAATCTGTATCATGAATACTGCCAGATAATACTGATTTTTCAATGCATTTGATTCTTGGAGTATTTATGGTTTATTTAAACATCAAACATTTGAGGTTCTCACAGCAGTGACTATGAAGATTGCTGTCTTTTGGGATGTGACGTAATGTATTCTGGTAGAAATGTACAAACATTTCATGAGAATGTCATTTTCTACCACTCTATAGAGGATTCTTTCCACTGCTAAGATTCATTAACATAAAGATAGGATGATTAGTGGGTAATGAATTCCAAAAGACGTGGTCTTCACATAATTTGAGGTGTTGTTCTAGCATTTGCCTACAACAGATGTGGAAAATCACAAAAGCCACTTGTGGCGATGAGCCTGACGTCATGAATATGATATAGGACAAACTACAAAACAGCAGCTTGCATGGCTAGACCAAGTTTCAAAAGTTGCCTTGTTTTGTATGTTTAAATTACACAAGCAGAGACCAAATTATACCTCATAAATAAAGCTGCGACTGATGTGACTGATGACAGCCATAGCGGTATTTTTATTCAGCTTTTCTAGACCCCATATCAGGACATGGGTTTAGCACAAACCTCTATGAACCGTTTCCTGAGGTGCGCAGGGTCAGAATTCCATACTGATACGAGCCTTGAGGTTGCCAAAGCAGTGAGCTTCCTGAAAGATGGATGGAACAGATCGCTGCAAAACACTGCTAACTTTCTACCAGACTAGATGACATCAAGTCTCACAAAACTGCGGTCTTCAAAATAATATTATTTTATTCTTAATATGTTTGTAATTACACATTTTCGATTTGATCTTATTTATGTTATACAATGTGCTGTGTAAAGATCTGTATCCTGCCAGTGATGCACATGAGGACCTTGATGATGACAAAACTGGCAAAATATGTTGCCAAATCATAGTGGAACCTAGTGCAGTGTGCATGCTGCATATGATTGTTGTGTTTTCTGTAATTAAGGAAGATGACCAAAGGGCAGAAGACCAGTGGTATGGGCAGACAACATTCTGTCGTTATTGAAAGAAAGAAAATGTACTTGGCGAGAGGCTGTTATCAGGGCGCAGGACCGTGTAGCATGGCGAACTCTTTGTTCAACCTCTACACCGAAAGGTAGAAGAGTATCAGACTAAGAAGAAGAAGAAGAAGAAGAAGAAGAAGAAGAAGAAGAAGAAGAAGAAGAAGAAGAAGAATTTTCTGTAATTAGTTTAACTTGATTATGCAAATAGCACAATAAATCACCGAGATGAGAATGGAAGAACTTTATTCAGATTTATTAATTCTTCTGTTCTGAAGATGGGGCAACACATCCTGCCCAACATCAGAACATATGTACCACACTACACATTTTCACATCCCAGATGTCAGTGACATTCACATTCACTGCCAAAAACACCCAAAATCTCACGAGGTATGAATGATTTGCAGGTGTCATGGGTTGGGTCTCTGACCCGACAGAACTCGCTGTCCAGTAGCAACTACCAACCAACCTCGCCACAGCACCAGCAGCTCACCCCGCGAAACTCATTATCGTCCTACCACAGTAGTGTATATAATGGAGGAAGAGGCACACGTTCGAGGTCTGTTCAGTATGACGACACTACTAAACCCATCAACAACCTAACAGCCAGAGGTACGGTGTTTATTATTAACCTTTCTCACTCAGGAACATAGGCTCATGCAGGTGCGCACCCAGAATTTCTTTTTTGGGGGGGGGGGGGCCTGACCCTAAGGCTATATATAAATTATGTTTGATTTTAAAACTCATGTCATAAGTATAACAGAACACTGTCTGAAAGTGCATTTATATACATATAAATATGACGATTACATGTTTCATGACTCAACCACGATGTCCTATATTCTTGTTTTTTTTTTTTTTTTTTTATTAATTTATTTTTCAACATTCTAATGTACAAGTCACCAGCTGATTGCAGTGGCTGATTTCAGCAGAAGGGTAAATCACGTAAAACTTTTGATATCATGATATCCACAAAATCTTTGTTTTTTAAATTTCGGTTCTGGGGGATTTTGGGTGCGCTCCTGGGCTCATGCCCTTCATGGCTTTGTGGTATTTGTGATTTTCATGTGAGTGGAAGTTCTCAGTATGATAATATGTATTGTGACGGTGTTTGTTCATGTAGGTGGCTGTCAGTGCATTGGGCACACCTGCTGTCTTCAGCTTCACTTCTATTGTGAAGAGAAGGACAGTAAATTGGTCTAAAACATTGGTACCCAGGGTATCATATAGCAGGAACCACAACCTGAAACTGTCCGTGGCATGTGCATACATTTCAAGGATCCAGAAGTTGGTCATATTGCCCATAGAATGTGGAGCAAGTCACAAAATATGACATAGATGGATGGGTACAGTTCAGAGCATTATTAAGTTGAATGTTACACGAAATTGCCTGGATGACTAAATTTTGTATGGTGGCACCTAGAATTTTGAGGTGGCTGAGAGATTTTTGAAAAATGTTTGGACCCCTGACAGAGGATGTATTCAATGTTCATCTGTCCCTGTCAATGTTGTTCTAGCCATGGCAGAGATCTCACCATTGCCCAGAGTCAAACACATGCTTGATGACCCTGTAATTGCAACGCCTCAGCATGGTTCCTGTCAGGCCTCAGCATTAATCAATCTGGATGGAGCTGGCTCAAATGGTGGAGTTGTTGCAGAGAATAACAATGGTTCTGGTTCACCAGCAGCCATCAAGAAGGTGTTCATGTTCTTCGAGCCCAGGGGATGCCTCAAAGAGCGCGATGACTATTCACTCTACCTGTTTCCACCTCACAACAGGTAAGTTTATTTATTTGGTTGGGAGACGCTGCATTAGTTTCTTGTCATATGGTTGCAAGAGGTGTAAAATGCAGTATGTAAAGGAACATTTAACCCTTAAAAGCGCAGTGGTTACTATATTTACCACTTGCTTTAACACTGAAAAATTCTGTACCTGTGTGTTTTATATGACTGTGCCTGTAAACACCATTTCCCAAAATAATTGTATTAACACTTTGCAGCATAATTGCTTGTAACATATGTTTCAAAATTCAGTTCCTACCTCACAGAAAGCACCAATGCTGCATTGAAAGTATCACTCGTCAATGCTGTTCAAGGAAATAATGGCTGTTGACTCTTAGAGTAGCACAAAATAGATAAATATGCCCTGTACAAAATGCAGAATCTGTTAATGTTAAAACAGTTTTGCTTTAAAGGGTTAAATAATTGGTCTTTGTAATGGAAGTGAAATGTGTTTTTGAGAGGTAGGAACTAAATTTTTAAATATAGTATGATTATCTGAGACCTTCCCTAAAACAATTCAGCTGCTCAGGTGGAATGATTGGATGGACGTGTCTAAAATTCATAGGAGGTTCTCAGAAATTTGCAGCTTATGATTTGTATGTAATTCTTGCCGCAGAAGGATAGGTCTACTGCAGTGTTGGTTTTTGTTGTTGTGTGTCTTCAATATCCTGTTTCACTTGGAAATTGCGTCTTTACTTAAAGACTGAAATTTGAGGGGAATATTTCAGCATGTTATAATATGTTGTTGTTGTTGTTGTTGTTGTTGTTGTTGTTGTTGTTGTTGTTGTTGTTGTTGTTGTTGTTGTTGTTGTTGTTGTTGTTGTTGTTGTTGTTGTTGTTGTTGTTGTTGTTGTTAGGAAGGTGATGGATGGTAGGTGGCTTTGTATGAACATAAACCAATGTGATAAAACCTCGCGTGATTTGAGGTTTTTACAGTAATGAATGGGGTTCAAGGTAGTGTAGTTCGTATAATGATTAGCTAGCTAGTGGCTGGGCAGTCTGGGGTTGCAATCGCTGCAGGCACAAGAGATTTTCTGTTCTCAAAAACCATCCAGACTGACTCAGCGCCCCACACAGCCTCATATTAAATGGGTACCGCGGGCTCTTTCTCCAGGGGTAAGAAGGCCGTGGCATGAAGCTGACAACTCACCTCCATCTAGTGCCGTGGTTAAGAATGAGTGGAGCTATATCTTTGCTTCTCCTATATTCCTTCATTGTGTGGGCAGGGACAAATTTACGTTAACTTTCAGAGTGGTGAATAATAACATTATGGTCTGGGATGTGAAACCATGTAGTCTGGTATACAAATACCAACATCTTGGCAGAACATACAGCCTTTTTATTCTACTCTGAAGATGAACATGGTAGGTTCATCTTAAATGTTGGTATCAATGTACCATACCACATGGGGTCACGTCACAAGGTAGTGATCGTGATAAAACCTTGTCAAATGTTATTATATTTGGAAATTCTTGTCTTTGTTATTGCAGATTCAGAGTAATGTGTAAGAAGCTGGTAGACAAAAAGTGGTTTGATAACGTCATCCTGCTATTCATTGCCCTGAACTGCATCACCCTGGCAATGGAAAGGCCAAACATACCACCAGACAGCACCGAACGCATGTTTCTCTCCACTGCCAATTATATTTTCACAGTCGTGTTTGCTGTTGAAATGTTTGTCAAGGTAGGGTATGAGTGCAACAACTGCCTTGTGCTGAAGTGATATTTGAGACTCTACCACTGTGAATAAATGCTCTGAAACCTCAGACAATCAGGCACATGTGTTTGAGCCGATACCCAAAGTTTCAGAGACTTGCTGCCTCTCTCATAGACATTGACTGGCTGGTATTCATAATGTAATTGCAGTGTGTTTTCTGTCACTTCGGGACTAAACTGATAAGTGTAATTGAGATAAATTTCATGCTTCAAATGTTAATAAATAATCTCATGAGTGGAACACTTCTGAGTTTCTTCAGCAATAATTTGAAGAATTAATGACATGTGAACAACTGAATTCTCATGAAACTTGCTGCGTTTTGATGATTTTGGTAGTTCACATTGTAAATTTAATGCAACACTGATATTGATTCATAAAAAAAGTATTTGCCTTTTGCAGGTTATCACTGCCGGAATGGTGTATGGGCGAGAGGCATACTTCACATCAGGTTGGAATATAATGGACGGTTCACTGGTCATCATCTCCATAATCGATTTGCTCATGTCCCTAGTGTCAGAGGGCAGCCCACGGATATTCAACATTCTCAGGGTAAATTAGTCTTTTTTTGAATGTAGCTTATTTTGTAGATCATAACGCGCACTTCCTTATCTGGAAAATGCCGCATAAAAGTCTCCTGCATTTTTTGTCCAAAGGTGCATCAATATGACCAGTAGAAACATCATATTGTACTGCTGTTGTTTCAAGAAGTAGTTGTGAATTTGAACATAACAATAAAATATTTTTTCCCCCTAAATTAGCTTCCTGCTATCATGGTTCATCATATAGTCTGCAAAGTATAGTAAGTTTTCCTGGCAAAGTTACATGGTCTGGAAATTTAAGTTTTTGATGTTGACCCGTCATCAACTCAGAGTGCTCCATTGCAACACTCAAAACTTCAAAACAGTGATGAAGAAGAGTTTGGAAGTACAAGAAGAACATTTTGCTGCAACATGACTTTGCTAGACCTCACACCTTTTGAACCACCGTGGAGGCAATTGAGAAGTTGGATCTCACCATCTTACCACACCTGTCACAGAGTCCAGACTTCATGCTATGCGACTTCCACCTTTTTCCAAAAATGCGAGAGGACATTCGTGGACATCGGTGTGATTCAAATGAAGAGTTGGAAAGGACTGTTAGGACTTGGTTGAAGAAACAAAATGTGGAGTTCTTGCATGGCGGCTTTGAGAAACTTGTTCGTCATTGGCGGAACTGTGTGAAGCAGGGCGGTGATTATGTGGAGAAGTAAATGCAGGTGATAAAAGGGCTTATTTCAAGAATTATTTTCTTCTTTCATTTATTAAAATATTCTTATTAAAACAAAAATAATCGAGATGAGGCATTTTTTTATTCATTCTATGTATTTTAGTGAGTGCATTATTCAAAGCATGATTATTAGAAAGATGCTCGATTTATTTATTTATACACACACACGCGTGTGCGCATATATATATATAGCTATATATGTATCAGGCTGTACAGATTTCTTTCTTTGTATAAGGATTCAAGTCTTCTGGGATGTGATGCTGTGTTATTGGGACAGTGGGGCAGAACATTCTGAAGGGTTGTAGTGCCTGCCTCATCAAGGGTCAAGTAGCACAAGGGCTTGACCCTTCATGATAAAGGTATTATGCTGCTTTGAGACATCAGGAACTACTAACCCAAAAGCACAGCATCACACCCGGAAGACTTGAGTGCTTAGCAAGCTGCTGTGAGAACATCCAATGCTGTGCACTCCAGGTACAATGTCTATTGCAACACACATTCATAAATACATTGTTGCAGGTTTTTAGGCTGTTACGATCACTTCGTCCGCTGCGTGTGATAAATCGAGCTCCAGGCCTGAAGCTTGTTGTTCAGACTCTGCTTTCATCCCTTCGCCCTATTGGCAATATCGTTCTGATCTGTTGTACATTCTTCATCATATTTGGAATTTTAGGTGTTCAGGTAAAACTTTCACACTCACTTAATTTACTCCAGGAATTCATAGATTTGTTCCCACTACCAGAGTCCACATTCAATCCTAACCTGAAATATCAATGTAGCTGTTTCAACAAACATGTTTTCTCACACTCCATCCTCTTAATAAAAGTTTTAACAACCAACATTTTGTTAATATCTCTTGTGTTCTCTATATGTAGGGCACCCTTGTATAGTTAATTTAGTTAAACTACCAACATTATTTGTAGCATGTCGGGCAGAAAATTCCTCACTAAAGAGCTTGGTTCATTCAGCTTTGCAGGGCCCATACACAGCGTTCTGTGCATGTGGTTATGCATATGATTTTGATTTTGAACAATGTAAACTCTGTTTTCTGAGAAAAAGAGGCCATGTTTTACATCGACACAAAAAAAGAAGTTTGGTATACTTAAATATATAATTTGTAGAAAATGCATTAAATTGCTGAATTGAAGCGTGGCAAAAACGTGCAAAATATGCGTGTATCCATCACGTAACACCTACAGCAGTCTCTTTAGACAGCAGTCAAAAAGAAAAGCACAGGCTTTATAGGTAGGAGGATGTGGAAAATGTGTACAAAGTTTGTATGAAGCCTTCTGTATATTTTTGAGAAGCTCTGGATCGGTGTCATTGAAGTTTCATTTACATAAAAAAAGGGCGGTTGAGTCTAGTGTAGCCTGTTTCTTAATATTTAAGGACATGTTAATATTGTTGCATCTATTTCTATTTTTGAAATTTTTTGTCAGAGTTTCTGTTATTAAGGAATTTGCCACAGTTATTTTTGAGAGAATTTTTAAGCGCAACATGGGAAAAATAATAATCATCTACTTGTATTTTATGTCTGGGAAGTAAAGTATTTATGGTACAGTGCATTCTTTTCATCACTGTCTTGAGCAACGTAGCTGTCACAGGGCGCCCAAGCAGGTACAGACTTTCTTGAAATGAAGCTGCCCTACTCCCTGTGACAATGGAAGAGGTACCCTGTATGTTATACAGTTGATCAGTATTTTTATTTTATTTTTTCAGTTTTCATATAGAAAACCGAATGCTGTTTATTGGTGTTTGAACCTTCAGTTCAGAATAAACACTTCCTTTCTCTATATTAGAGTACTGTTCTGTTTGTATTTATTTTCACTCCTAAAACAATTAAATGACTCTAAAATAATTGTGTATTTTTATAAGGTGTCACTATTATTACCTAAGATTATCTGCTAACTCAGCCACACGTTCTTTGACATCTGTAATCCTGTTGTGTAGTTTCGAGTATCATTACAGATATATCAGAGGAATCAACTGCTTCCATAATCAGTGCAAAAATCTGTAAAAATGGTGTGATCACATTCCTCCAAAACAGTGATTACCAGCTACAGGATTACCATGGTGCTATAAACCAGAACACTGCAGTGTAAACATACTTCATAATGTTGTGTAGTTTATTAGGAACTGGGGTAGCCCATTCACTGTAGTGACTGAGCTGCAGTTTGGGCAATGAGACACAATGTTGATTCCTACCAGTCACACAAAATATTTCTCCTCTCTAGAACATCCAGAATGGTTCTGGGGCCTACCCAGTTTCCCATCCAATTTGCACCAGGGGTTCTATCTGCAGGGGTGAAGTGACCAGGGTGTGACGCTGAGCACTCGCCTCCATCCACTGACATATTTCCCTGTGTGCCATCATCCTGTGGGGTGTAATTAAACATACTGACAGCTCTACACTTTTCTTTGTGTTGTTCAGAATAATATTAACCTGTAAATTAAGTGTGTTTCTTAGTGCTTATGCTAGGAACTAAACAAATTGTTTTGTTATTTCTACAGCTATTCAAAGGTGCGTTTTACTATTGTGAGGGTCCAGACATAAAAAACGTGAGAAACAGGACTGATTGTGAAAGAAATAAAGAAAATGTGTGGGTGAACCGGAAGTACAACTTTGATGACCTGGGGAAGGCCCTCATGTCACTCTTTGTGCTGTCGTCACGCGACGGTTGGGTCAACATAATGTATACTGGACTCGATGCTGTTGGCGTGGATCAGCAAGTGAGTACTTGTCTGACAGTACTAACCTTCAAAGGGATATCACTTCTCACACATTAGCAGAAACACTTTTTACCCATCCAGGGTGTGGTTGCTGTGTTTGTCAGTATAGCCACATGTGGCACGTAAAACTTTAGAGAAGGAATTACACTCACATTCTGAAATTAAAGTAAACTTGTTTGTTTATATAAGATTGGGAATGAATATTGGAAATCAATCCAAGAACCCTACTGTAACACTTTTAAACTGCCTGAACATGTGAAACTACTCTACATCAGATGCACACAAATTTTGCAAAAATATGGGTAACTCCTTCATGTTCTAGGTGCCAAAAGGGTGATATGAAGCAAAGTCCATATTGAGGACCCACAATTCTGGCATGACTTGTAAACCTCACTGTTTTCTGGTGCTTTATGCTCAGTGCTTCTGATAAACTGCCATAATTATGCTGAAAATGTTAGGTGCCATCATACAAAATTTAGTCACCCTGGCAACTAGGTGCCAAGGATTTGTGAACTTCTTTCATATGTGTTGTTTACAGCACAGAGTAAATTTCACAACATTTCATGTTTGTTTTGTTTTGTTTTCTTCTGGGGTTTTGGTTTTGGTGTTGCAGTAGTACACAGGAAACAGAACATTCAGGTTAATGCATATTAAATTACAAGTAAAATGAGGCCAATGATATATGCACCAAGCATTGTACACATGATAAATGTGTACAAAATTTTGGTAGGAAAACTTGTACAGAAGAGATCAGTTGGAAAAAAACAAATTTTACAGGTGAGGATAATATTAAACTGGATTGTGAAGAAATGTATATTGTCAGGGTATGAACTGAATTTATCTGCTTCACATTAAGGCCATTAGTTGTCTGTGGGCTGTGACATCATGTAACCAATGTTACATAAATACCTGCTGCCTCAGTGTTGTGCCCTGAAGATGGAAAGTTGATGATTGACCATGAGACTGTATGGTGTCATAACCCAGAAGAACACAATTTAATGTTTATCATATAAGGAGAATGTTGATAGTACAAGGAAGTAGAACGTGCAATAAGAATTCTGTTTGTCACTCTCCATTGTCTGAGCTGTGCTTGACGTGCATCCTTCATCAGCTTAAAGTAACATCACACTAGGCTGCTGGATCAATTCATTCACAGTGATCTGTAACCCTTAACCAAACTTGAACTTGTGACAGAAACAGAGCCACCTTCCAAATTGAATGCTTATTAACCTTTTAAAGCCTAGGGGTAACTTTAGATACGACCAGGTTTAACATTAAAAAATTCTATGTGGTGCCCACGTTGTGTTTATGTGTTTTGTACGGATCTCAGAACAAACAGCAACTTTTGCCTTATAAAACATTAAGAGATTGGTTTTTATAACCGAAGTGGAGAGTGTTTACAGCACGGTACGCACTGGGTCCTTATATAAAATAGATATGCTTCGTCTTTAAAGGGTTAAAGATGCCCAGCCACTGGATGGTGTCCATTGTAATATCCTTATAATGAATTATCTGTTACAAGAAAACTTTAGAGATTCATTAGAGGGTACTATTAGATCATTTGCTTATTTTCAGCCAATAGAGAATTATTCTGAGTGGCGACTTCTATACTTTATTGCTTTCATTCTCCTGGTGGGCTTCTTTGTGCTCAACATGTTTGTGGGTGTTGTTGTGGAGAATTTCCATCGCTGCAGAGAGGAACAGGAAAAAGAAGAGAGAGTGCGACGTGCTGCAAAGAGAGCCAAGCAGATGGAGAAAAAGAGACGAAGTAAGTTATGTGTTTTACTTTCCGTCGGATCGGCCACATTTTATTCAGGGTCCCATCTCACTCCTGTTCCTAAGGCAGTGCAACACAGTACAGACCTTCTTGCACTGTCCCAGCAACTGCATCATGGCACTGCAACAGTGCTGACAGACAGTATATAAGTACAGTTTCATTCTGACATTTCTCTTATCCCTGAGCCTCACTTTCCTGGTTGTCTTATTTGTATTCTGAGATTTCCCAACATAAAATTTACTTTCTTGTGAGATGTAATGCCATATACAGTAAAACCTAGATTTTCTATTCCTGCGTTTTGCATACTTTTGGTATGTTCCGGGCCAAATGCCCATCACAACAATTTTCCCCAGATTTTATGCCATTTTAGATGGTCCCCATGAGATAAAATTCAGATTTCACTCTAGTTTGATTTAAATTTACTGATGGTTGAGAGGAACATGCTGTCTCCACCATCAAAATATTTCCTCTAGTCTGAGTGTGGAGGAAGCAGTTTCCTCCGAAACCTCGGTAAATTGCTACTGGGCTACATAGCTCAACTTACTAGAAAACAATACTCTTCATGATCATAACCATGGAAAAAGTAAATGTTAAAATTGTCTCTGTGCACGCCATGAAGGCATGTGGGGTACTGGATATGTAAGTCAGTTACTGTTAACCTCGGCATTAGATGGATGTGAGTGGTCAGCCTCATGCCCCAGCCGCTTTAACCCCTGTGAAAAAGTCCCCATTATCTATTGTGTAGGAGTCTGGGTGGGCCTCAGACCTTTTGGAGAACAGAAAGCTTTATTCCATATTATTAGAAACCAACTCGTGCACATTTATTCATATTAACGTGTTTAGGCAACAGCTCCTACATATTTCGAGCCAACATCGGGCTCATCCTCAGGGAGTTGTATAGTCACCAAATTACACACGCTATCACAACATGGTAACAAAGGTTGGTCACAGTCTATGATACACCTGTTGTTTAGATAAAATGTCACTCAAACTGTTCATCTTGAAATGATGGATAAAAGTTTGTTAAAAAGGTGTGTTGTGCATCAGAGTGCAGGGCAGTTTGGGGTGCCCTGTGGTACTGTGGGTGGTGAAGGTGTATTACACTAGGTAGGTTAGCTTTATTCCTTCTGCCAGGATTTGAACCCAAGATCATCTGGCACATAATCCAGTCACTGTACAAAATACGCTATCCCGACTCCTATTGGTGACAGTGACCAACCTCTAATCTGCATTTCCTTACATACGTATGTAATGTGCAGTAAGAACATTGCGTCCGATTAATAAATCATTTTCAGCTTCAAACCTGTTAACAGCAATTTGACAACCTCACAACATTTTTCTAAGGCTTGAAGCTTTGTGGTGAATAAGTGCATTAAATTCTTCGTGTGCAATCAGCCACATCAGTGCTGAGTTGGAAATCATTTGTGTGACAGAATGTGGCTTGCAGATGTTGGCTCCTTAACTGAGGTCAGATGAATGTCATCTGAGCTCAGTGCTGTGCAGTGTATTAAGAATGCTGTGCTTACTGTATTTCAGGAATGCATGAACCACCTTATTATACAAGTTACTCACATTCAAGGCTGATGGTTCATAATGTAGTCACATCCAAATACTTCGACTTGGCAATAGCTGCTGTCATTGGCCTCAATGTCGTGACAATGGCAATGGAGTTCTACCTGATGCCTAAGGTATGGAAGTGAGATGGCTGTTATGACACTGATTCCAGTGTACTCTCATTAGGGCATCATTTTTCATGATTAGCACTTACATACGGTCTTGTCTCTTATTATATAGGAGGTCACAGATGTTTTTAAGTTCCACACTTGATTCACTGTGTAACAAGCAGTAGGGTCAGTTTTGTGTAGTGTTCCCCACTGGGTCTTGTGATCATGGTAATGAATCATGGGGTTCCCTAAAGGGCACGACACTTCTGCACTGGCTAAGGGCTGTCACCTTTACAAGATACATCCTTCTCCTAAAGTTAATTAGATACTGTGGTACAGGAGACTCAGCCATACACCCTCCACCCCTTCTGCCTTCAGAGAGACCAAATTTAGTATATGTGTATGTATGCTATTAATTTTCAATGTATCTTTTTCATTTGTTTCAAACCTATGGCTCTTTCATAACACTGTCTATGTCCTTATCATCTGCTGTAATTACATCATTCACCAAACAATACTGATTAAAGAAATGTCTTTGTCTTCCTAAATAATTGTGGCTACAGTACAGTAAAATAAGTAGAATATATTTTTTGCAATTTCTGTGTTTATAATGACCATATGAACACTTGTAATGTGCTTAGGGTTTGTGCAGTTTGGCATATGTCTGTGAGGTATAATTGTGTATGAGGGCCCTAATGCTTATGCCGTTCCTGGGCCCCCTAAAAAGGCAGATATATTTACCTTCACAAGAAGTATGAAAATACTTTTTGTTAATCAAGTTGTGTGCTATATAATTTGATTTTGAGAATAACAGAAATGTAAGTAACTGAGAATAATATAAGGCATTTTATTCATTGAACAACAGATGTGTATATAGGGTTCTGTAAGAATTCAGAGTTCTAAAACTGTTACTAATTTCAGGGAGAGAGAGAGAGAGAAAGATAGAGAGAGAGAGTGTGTGTGTGTGTCATATAAAAGGAAGTTATTCCATGGACTTGAAACTTTTCCCGATAATCTCAGAGACAAAGATTATCTTTTTTGAGGTTAAAGGCACGTTACGTTGTTCTTACTTCTAGTTTTCAAATCTGATGAGCGGGATTTTACCGTAAATATTAATAAGACAACACATCACAAATGCTGCTATTACACTGTAGCAAATGCTAAAGTGTTTTTGTTTTTAACGTTTGCACGCAGGCACTGACATACGCACTCAAGATCTTCAATTACTTCTTCACGGCTGTTTTTATCTTGGAATCTGTCATGAAACTGGTAGCCTTGGGATTTCACCTATATTTCAAAGACAAGTAAGATGTCCTTTTTTCCAGTAGCCATTCTTGTGTAATGCGCTTTCATTTTCTTTATTTATGTTTATTCTAATGACAGTAGGTTTTGTTTAAATAAAAATTGGTTCCCGCTAGTACTGCTTCTGCATTGGATTTTAGTACGATGTCAACATAAAATTCAGTTAAATACTCATGTATTATGGAACGATATTTATAAGATTAAAATAGACATTTGTAGTGAAGCTAATAGGGTGATTTATTTATTACATACAAAATAATACCATGAGAGCACATGTACTAGTTTCAAATCTTTTTTAATAAATCTGCAGCATGTTTTGATTAATGTGAACAATCATCAAGGTGACATTTTGCAAGTATTCTTGTATGTGAAGTTCTTGCACTGCATGGTGACACAGTGGGTCACTTTAAGATTACTGGTGTTAATGAAGCAAAAGGCATCTGTAAGTGCAGGACAACAAGTTGGAAACTGCTAAATGGAGGTGCAAATATTTGGTTTAACAAGACATCAAATATGAGGGACATTTAATAAAGGCATAGCAAACTAACATATACACTGTGATGATGTTTTGTTATTTTGTGTGTAGTACCTGAAGCGCACAATGATAAAATGGATCAATTTAAAATTTATTTGATTCATTTGTGAAGAGTTCTGACAGTGGTATACAGCACTGGACTTGTTCAGTTGTCAAGTGGTGCAAACAGAAGATAGCATTTTGGAAGGTGAATTAAGTGACTGAGTATTGATCTTTTGATCAGTCCATCGTGACTTGGCGCCTCCCCACTTTCCCACCCACGGATAAACAGATCCATATTCCACATCTCTTACACCCCATTCAGATACCAGATGAGGATGAAGCTCTTTACTTAACAGTCACTTTATTATTGCACAAAAAAGGTGAGATAATTACAGAATAAAATCTTTAACAAGAAACATGAAAATATCGAGAATTAGCAGAATTAAGACTTTAGCCTTCTAACACCAGGTAGTCAGGTAGGTGCTTCTTCCTTCATGGTAGAAGGCTTTTTACTGAAGTGACCAGAAGAAATCCTGAAGAACAGTCTCCTCTGCTTCTCCCTTCATCTGTTACACTGCCCCCTCCAGCATCCTTCTTATTACCCTTCAATCATCTAGCCTTTGTGATCAGGTGAATGTCGGTGGTGATTACCACGTGATTACGTTCATCACTGACAAGCACTTTGTGCTGGTTGGTACAAGAGACAAGGGGCCAGCGGGGAATATAGCAGTAGGCAGAGAGGGGTAATCCTCAGGTATTGTCATCTGCACCATCCATGTGAATTCCTTCTGTAGCCTTATTACGCAGTGTGGAAGGTTTCAGGCTTCCATCACAGTGTAGGTAGAGTAATTTAGTCGTCACATTATAATGGAGGATAGCTGATGTTTGGACTTAAAAAGAGAAAATAAAAAAAATGTAAACATGTTATTCGTAATAATTGTTTTCTTAGATGGAACCAACTGGATGTCGTCATAGTGGTGCTGTCAGTCGTTGGAATTGTACTGGAGGAAGTAGAATCCAAGATCATTCCAATCAATCCAACAATCATCCGAGTGATGAGGGTGCTACGAATAGCTAGAGGTAAGTGCAGGAAACTGAATTGTTTTGAAAAAATTACATTTTAGAAATGAAGTTGCTGGTTTAAATGACAAATATTATACAGTTTTCAGTGAACTCACACAGAAGTTCCAGCAAAGCTGTGTTCTGGTATGAAACAGACATTTCTTAATCCTTTATTCTGTTCGTTGTTTATTCAAGGACTTACAGTGCTGCATGTTTATCTATATAATCCATACAAATTTAAAAATTTATTTTAACAGAAATAAGCTGTGTAAAGCAATGAAATGTGTATAATATCGAGTAAAGGTCTCATTGTTCTCATAATTGCTTACTAAATTTCAATGTGAGCCCCCACTGGTGATACTGCATACATCATAATATTAAAATTACTCCACGCACTGGACAGTGCTTAAATTGCAAGGGACTCACACACACCTGAAAAGTGGTGTGGGAGCTTATCAAGATTCTGAGCTGTTAGGGTGCACATCATCACCTTGACATATCTCCCAAAAAATAAATCCATTGGAGTTAGATCCAGCCACTCTGTTACTCCACCTTTTCAAATTGATCTCAATGGGGAAGCGTTACTGATAAATTCTCTCAGACTCTGACAAACGTGGGACATTGCACCATTCTGGTGGAAGAAGAATGTGTTACTGCAGTCTTCTTCAGTCTGTGGCCAGTGATGGTTTTGTCTGCAAAACAAGGAATCAATATGTGTTTGCAGGTACAGAACACATTAACGTTTTGACTGTTGGTGGATTGAGCCCAAAATCTCTTTTAAACATCTTCTGCATTCCTTTGTTAACTTATATTCATCAAACTTTCATTTCGTAGTCCTTCCCTCTTCTACCTATTTGTTCACAGTAGGTGTAGAGGGTTTTTATTTTCACTGGATCACACTCAGACACACACCACAGTCAGTAGGATTCCTCTGGACGAGGGATTGGCCCATCGCAGAGACTTCTACCTGACAACACAAACACTGTACAAGTGATGAACATCTATGCTGCCGGTGGGATTCGAACCCACGATCCCAGCAAGCGGTCGGCTGCAGACCTACGCCTTAGACCGCGCGGCCACTCTTTGTATTCATCAAAGTACCACTCACAATTACGTTCGTACATTTGCTTTGCCAGTGTCTCTGCTGCAGTTGCAGTGCATGTAGTGGCTGCTAATGCATGCATTTAAGAATTAAACAACTGTTCCCCCCCCCCCACAGATTGCATTATTGTGAAGAACTTACTTTGTTTATACTACATTTTTGTACTGTAAGCATGATATTTACAGTCACTGTGTATTTGTGCAGAACGGAAGTAGCACATTTTGCAATCAATGGCACACAGTAACTTAGAAGCGCCTAAAATGGACATACAGAGATTGTGTTTTAATCCTTGAAGAAGTAGGAAGGGAGGCTGTGGACTGAATTATTCTGGCTCAGGATAAGGTCCAGCATTGTGAACACAGTACTGAACTCTTGGATTCTATAAAATTCATTGAATTTCTTAAGTAGCTGTGTAACTCTTAGACTATGAAATAGGACTCTGCTTCATGGAGGTAGTCAGTTACTTAGGTGGTGGGTTGTTTGGTTCATTGGTTGGTTGGTTTGTTGGTTGTTTGGTTGATTGATTGATTGGTTGGTTGGTTGGTTGGTTGGTCAGTCAGCAGGTCGGTCAGTTTTATAGTAATCTTAGACAGCTGAAACATTTTTCAGTTAAAACATTTTTATTCGCTGCTATTATCTGTTTATCGTTCTGTCTTTCAGTATTAAAGCTCCTGAAGATGGCCAAGGGCATCCGCGCTCTGTTGGACACAGTGATGCAGGCTCTGCCGCAGGTCGGCAACCTTGGTCTACTTTTCTTCCTTCTCTTCTTCATCTTTGCTGCGCTTGGAGTTGAGCTGTTTGGTAGACTTGGTGAGTGATGGTTTAGTAAATATCTTATAGTTGTTGCATAAATAACTTCCAAGTTGAGAGCTGCACTCTTCTGGGGTGTTACACAGCATCCAATGGTAATCCTTTACCTACACTTCCAAGTTACCAGCAATGTGTCCAAATTGTCATGTTAAACACTTTCCATGATTTGCTTCATTGTGGGTATGTCTCACGTCACACTTTGAATATGACAGTTTCTTTGCTGTTTCTTGTAGAATGCAGTGAAAAGTATCCATGTCAAGGTCTTGGGGAACATGCCCACTTCAGCAACTTCGGAATGGCATTCCTTACTTTATTCCGAGTGGCAACAGGAGACAATTGGAATGGCATCATGAAGGACACACTTCGTGAGGACTGTGACGATGAAGCAGACTGCGTGCGTAACTGCTGTGTGTCAACCATCATCGCACCGATCTTCTTTGTTATCTTCGTTCTTATGGCTCAGTTTGTTCTTGTTAATGTTGTTGTTGCTGTGCTGATGAAGCATCTGGAGGAATCTCATAAGCAGGTCAGTGACAGTTTTGAACACATTCATTACAAACCATGCATTATGTAATTGCAGTAGGCGGTATAACTACATAATCCAGATAAAAAATAGGTGTCCTTTACATATGTACATAAACGTTTCTGACATGTTTTGGTCCAAGGACGATCATCAGGAAGAGTGTATTATCTTGTTATTAATGAAATAATACTGAAGTTTTTAACATTAACGCAGTGACAGTCATAACAACAAGTACCACAACACCCAGATTAATTCTTGGTATCTTAATAAGAGTAAAAAAACGCATAATAACTTTATATCTCCATATATTGTAACTGTAATTAATGTAAATTTACTGGAATGGCTTGGGCATGTTGTAAGAAGGGAGGGTGGAAGGACAGTAAAGAAGGTACTGGAAGGCAAACAGGAGGAGGGACAAGAAAAGGAAGATGTAGGTTAAGGTAGATGGACAGTATCAAACTGGACTTGAGGAATGTGGGTGCAAAAAGTGGAGAACAAAGCTGTGGACAGAGAATAATGGGCATCTGTTGTGAGGGAAGCCAAGGCCAAACTTAAAGGACTGTGGTACTAACCAAGGAAAAGAAGATTATCTTAATGACAGAGCTTAAAACACCTAAAATATTTGTCTATCTGAATCTTTGGTACAGTTTTAGCTAGTTCTGAAAAAGCCATTTGCAGCCCTACTCAAAAATACCACTAGAGTTGGAAAGTCTACATTTCTTCAGTCTAGGTTTCAGCAGATATTCTAACTTTGGTGTACACCCAGATGTTGCTATCAGTTGAATACCAGAAGAAGAGCCAGTTTTCATGTTCCCACAGCAGTGAATGTCAAAATTTCGATTTCAGGGATGTGACACCGTGTAGGTCGGTGCCAGTGTTGCAGGAAAACCTGCCACGTCTATTTTCTGTAAAAATAAAGGCAGTTTGTTCTTCCCAGACCAAAGTACACACCATCACTTGTCAGAAGACCATAAACATGATGGGAACAACAGTTCGGTTTGTGAGAGCTGAGGTTTCTGCAGCAATGTTGTTGACGATGTGATGTGTCACTGTATTGGTGTTCTCCGGTGTTTCAAAGGCACTGTGACACATTGACACATCGAAAGGACCTGGATAGTCATAAGTTCAATGCTTATATTATACCAAGAAGCTGGAACTTCTCTATTTGATAAAAACAATATTTTGCTGCAGATGGAGGATGAGTTAGACATGGAGGTGGAGCTTGAACGTGAACTGGCCGCAGAGCAAGAGGAGCTGCTGGAAGAGGAAGAGGCTGAGGGGGGCCTGCAGCAGGCACTTGATCGTGACAAACAGCAGCAACAGCAGCAGCAAGTGAAGAAGCCTCTGAACAAAGTACTGTCACTACCAGCAAACTTCATGTTCTCTTCACCTCGTGGCAGTGTAGACACACAGGAAGGTCTGTCCCATTGCTCACAACTTAGAGGTAGTTAAACACAGAGTGATGCAGCCACATAAAGTAACACTTTTAACTGTCACTAACTGATGCTTGGAACTTCGATGGCTTAGTCAGTACAGGACTAGCTGATGGGTTCAGTTTCTGACAGCAACAAGTATTCTGTTGAGCATTGCAGCAAGACAGGCTCTAGGCACCACTAAACCTTTTGTCCAGTGAAACTGCCAGCTCATTCCCTGAGTTTTCTCTCAGGATGTGGGGTGTCAAACTGATCACTCACCTGTGATTACTGTCAGGGTTAAGAATGTGTGGAGCTGTGCCTCGACCCTCGCATATATCTTTAGTGGTTTGCTTAATTAAAGATAGACAACCATACCCTTACTTTTCACTCTGTTAAACTGTATTTGCTACACAATACACATATGCAGTAACTCTGGCCCATAAATAGTGGAAATTAAGGTGCTTTGTGAAATCCATTCCCATTTTCACTACATCTTGCCTATTCTATAACTTTCAAAGATATGGTCCCTCTGGCTGTACCTGCTAATGATAACATGCACATATTAAGTCTCCACATGTAGGAGATCAGTCTGCTGCTGTATAGCAACAGACTTCTGTGGACCAATTGTGATCAAATTCGTTCTGATTTTCCTGTACCATTAAGGTTACTTAACCTCTGCTCTGAAAATTACTACAGTACTAAGCTGCTTGGTAACACATCCATGCAACATACATGTGTTACATCTGTCAATAAGAATATGTTCTGACAATTTACTGTCTTAGATTATCCAATAACTGACAGCCAAAAGTAGTTCTGTTGTAGAAAATAATGTACAAATTTTTCATTACAGTTCTTTTATGTCAAGTAATAGCAATGGTAGCTTTTTGGATAATGTCTTAGAAATTAGTAGACCATTACACTATATTTTCATCTTATTTCTGTACAGAGAATATCAGAAAATGAATCTGCAGCTTAATAATTTGCCTCCAATCACAGCTGACTGAAATGTGTTGCCCCCAAAAACTTCCGTAAATTGTATATAATCTACAGCTTTCACGGTGACTGAATGCAGTAAAACTCCCTTTGGCTACCAGCTGCATCACATGCTTGATAGACAATGGCAAGAACAAAGATAGTTCTCAAAAGGTGGTTTATTTGCCTTTAGGCCACCTGACTTAGCTGTTAGCCTCAGAGAGTTTTAGTGCTTCCAGAAATTACGGCTGTCTTTCTTAACTCACAAACAAAAGACAAAGAAAACTGATTGTATTTTATTTGTTTGTGTATATCAGAATATTACATCCAAATATTTATTGTAATTTCATTTCTCTTGCAGATATCTTATTACAACTTCGAGAAAAAAGACGTGGTTCATCTGCATCTGGAGAGCTCCGTCACTTGTATCATGGTCTTCATCATAGGCGACACTCCCGCAGACGACAGACAGTCCATTCCCACCATGGTCTTCTTCTCCCTCCAGGCATTCCTCCAGCATACCCTGCCACAGGCTACATGGCCGTCTACAGTTCATCCTCGAGCATGGCGGACAGACGGCCCATCAGACAGCAAGAGGATGCAGCTACTTGGGTAAACAATACACTATCTACTCTCTTTGTCTGGACCTGGAATTGGGTCTAGCATATTATAATAAACCTTTCAGTGACTTCTGTTTGATTTTCTGCCAGGCTGCCAGTTTATTGCCTTCTGAACTAAAAGTTTAAGAAAATGTACTATTGAAGTTCAGAAGGCTAAAATTCAGCTTCCCAGTGGATTAGATGATTAAAGAATGATCATTCAACAATTTTATGTAGGATATGATATTTCTGGAGGTTTGGTGGTTATGTTATTTGAGCTGATATAGCCGCAACTACAAATGTCCATGCAAGGAAAATTTGGAGTCAACTTTGTGATCACCTTCCCGTATTAAAAATGCACGCATTTATTCATAATTTGTGCTTTACTGTATGTAATGGATGGAAGTGTACAATATTAACCATTCCATTGTTTAGCTGCTCCCTGGGGCTTCAAAAGATGCAGGAAAGAATACTCCAGTGCGACGACTTGGAAGTGACGCACCAGCTGAAGCAGGCTTCTTGTCTGTTCCAAAATTCCAACAGCGGGACATGGGTAGCACAAAGCGACTTAACCTGCCCGAATTCATAGTAAGTAATGGGAGCATACAAGGTAGTCGCCATCAACTGTGGTTACATCCACATAGCCAACAACAGCTAGGAGATGACAGCTGCCTAGAAAGTCCCTCATCTGCAGCACCTTCCGAAGATGTTTCACCAGAATGTGTTGCTCCAGCTGTAATGCTGGTCCCCCCTCCATACGGGGCTGCTGCATGGACAACAAGCCTTCAGTCACCTGCATCACCAAGGCCTGCCAACATCACACCAGATGAGGACAGCCAGACAAACATTCACATTCAAACTAGTGTTGACACAGTAGTTGAAGATATTCACAGAAGAAGAGACTCCACTGTAAATTTGAATGTTGCTTCTGAAATAGTACAGGAGTCTACACCCAGAAACTTTTTTAATCTGAGGAGCATAAGTGGATCTTCGTCTGATGTTCCTCCAGACACAGACGCGACCAGCGGAGACACGAATCTTCGACAAACAAGCTTAGACACAACACAGCCATACACATCTGAAACTGATACTATTCCAAGCTCTTCCCAGCCATCAGTTGAGGATGAACCTGATGAGGCTTGGACACAGCAGTCACCCCTTGAAACCAGTGCTGAGACAATAGCAGTCCCTGTCACTGAAAAAGTTCAGGATACAGAAGTAGACACAAATGGTGCAGAAGGACAGGAAGTTGCCAGTGTTACAGATAGAAGGTTTGGTTGTGAACAGCAGTCTGTGAAAGATGATGACAGTGAAGAGCAGGGTGAAGGCGAAAGTGTTGCACAGGTGTTTGGTGATAAAGGTGACGGCTCTAAAGAACGACTTGTAGTGAGTGCTTCATCAGAGGAAGAAACATGTCCAGAGCAGTCACAAACTTGAGACAAGTGACTGAAAATACATTTCACTGTCAAGTAGTGAATTAAGTACAGTAACGATTGATGTTGAGACTTGTCTATTTAAACAGAGAATTAGAGACAACGTATATTTTTATTTTTTATGTACATTTAGAGTTTGGTAAATGAGGAATTAGTTTTAATGTTTGGCAATATTAATAAGTTGACCAGTTTACCCCCACTGTCCCTTGATTGATGTGGTAATAATGCTGTTGATTTAGGAATTCAGGAAAAGAAAACAGTTTTTAGATATTGAAACCACTTTCAAAAAAAATTGCATTACTGGCTGAATTAATTTGTGGCTTTAAACATTCGCCAAATAGATTTTAAAATAGAGGTAAATGATATGAACCCTTAGCATAAAATCTTCTGGCACATTGTGTCTGTTGACAAAATTCCTTACTTGTAGCAAGATGCTTTTAATTGAAAAATGAACTTGTTTCCTGCAAGTAATTTAATGAGATTATCCGTCTTGTGTGGATGCAGACACAGAAAATCCTGCATTTATGGCATCACTATAGACGTCAGGAAGCCTGTACTTTCACCGAGTAGGTATATAAGACAAACAAATATGATTTCTTCCCACACCTTCTCCCATGGGACACTTGTCTAAACTTGCCTCTTACAGTGTAAACTGTCTTCATTTGTTGCCTTAATCAGGCCTACATCAGTATGTACAGGAGGAAAATGTATGTGAGTGCACAGGAAACGTCACTCTACTGTTAGACAACTTACTAACTGCAGGGAGTCAAACCAAGCCTGAGTATGTGCTTCGAACTAGAATTAATTTGCTTTAATTAGAAATGAATACATTTCAACGTCTTTCATACCTTATTCAGTTCTGTCCAGAGATGGCTGTGTCAAGGTGGATTCCATGTTGGCACAGCCATCTGTTAGATGGAGCTGTAAAGTATTTACCTCTTCAAAACTGTATTTTGTATGTTGTTTTATTTAGTGGCATAGCCTTTTATACTCTTTGGAGAACTCTTTAAAGATTGAGAAACAAATATTCCATACTTTGTAGATGTAAACAACAGTATGAAGAGGAAACAGTGTATCTCCAAGCAACATTGAACAAGTATGACAGTTTTGAAATTGGGTGTAGGTCACAGATTATTACATCTAAGCCTGTACACAAAGCAAGAAGCATTGTATTTCATATCTCACTGAGCATAAACATAAATTATTTTCCAAAAAACATGGTGGAAGTGTCTTTCAGGGTTATAAATACAGACATCAGGTCTCTTGGCCGTGTTTCCAGAAATTTGTATGAGAGTTCCCACAGCGATAGTGGTGTGGCGTTTTTAGTACTTACTGTCTTATATTTTGCATTTCTAAGATTGTTTTCATACACTTATTTTTTAAAGAAAACTCAACAGAAGAAGTCAAGGGTGTTGCATCTGGAGGCCTGGTTGACCACAGTCACTTTAGAAGGATGCAGTCTGTTAAAAATTTCTTCCTTGGTGGCCTGGCTGTATGACACAGAGTGCCACCCTGTTGAATCCTTGAAAACTGTCAGCAAAGTGATACTACATGGCCAGAGATGCTGCGACCATGCATTGAGATGTTAAGTACAATGTTTTCAATTAAGGTACACTTCCAAGTGGGTCATTCTGTACTTTAGTTACCTGAACCAAAAGTAGTATTTCATGAACTCAAAACCAAAAATAAATAGGTTTGGCTCCCAGCATGTCATGATAACCGGTTATTGCCTCCTCCTAGTTTAAACTTGCTATTCCTATTAGGAAAACTAGGAGTATTGTTGCTGGGAATCAATCCAAATAGTGGTATATGATTATTTTAGAACTGTTTCAAATTGTGACAATCTCTTAAAATGCCTTTCTGAGAGAGTTCTGCACTGGGTCAGGTGATGGGACCATGACATACAGATTCATACGTGTTTAGTTACGTGTATCATACTTCCAGTTTTTGAGTATCATAACAAGAACCTCTCGTTAATAATCAAAAGCAAATTAAACAAGTTAAGTACATACTATTTCTTTGTGATATTAAAAAAAGTATATTTTTCTGTAATGTTTTGCATGTAAAAACACTTCTAAAATCAAAGTGTTTAACAAGATTAGCTGCACAAATTAGTTTTCAACTTATATTAAAGAGTCAGATATCTTACTTACAATCCTTACTTTTATTATTTTAATGAAGCTCCAGTTTTATTTAAGATACAGGAATCAAGCAACTAATTAAACTGCCACATTCACAAAATACAGTCAGTACACAATAATCTGCTTAACACAGGCCTGAATGCAAAACCCCCAGTCAAGGGGACAGACTCCTGCTTCATGTTCAGGAGGTTTTGGGTTCAGTTCTAGAGACTGGCTGTTTTGATTGGTGGATTTTCATGGTTTTCCGCAGTCTGTCAAGGGAAATGCCAGGATGGCGCTTCAAGCTAGGTCAGGACTGCTTCCTTCCCCATCCTTTCAATTCATTGTACTTGTCAAACCATTTGGCACTGTATACCGACACTGAATAGTGTAAACTGCTGACACCATCCTTAAAAATACCTTTAATAAGCAATACAAACAAAGGCCTGAAGACACGTGGAACAGAAACTGTGAGAAAGTATCGTGTACACAAGCCCATGTAGTGTCATTGCAGCCAGTGTATGAACTAGCAAGTGTAATATCTTTGTTATATCTTTCTGTTGTAGCTGTGTTTGGCGTATGAGGAGTAGTAAAATATGTTGCAAAAAGGATATTATATTGAGTTTGCCTGTATAATGTTTATTTCAGTCAGAAAATAACAGAGATGAATTCGAAATGTATGCAGCATTCATAGCATTTTGCCTTGCATTGAGTTTCTTTATTACAGCAAATTTGCTTCAGGTTAGTTGTTCGATCTGCAGACATTTAACCGTATGCAAGAATGATTCCAGTCATTGAGCCTGTCCCAAATGTGATGGGTAGATCTGAGCGCAATTAAACAGTGAGAACCCTGACTCAGGCAGGACTGTCTTCTACTCTGAAAACACATTTTGTAGGTAGTATCTGAGTAAAACCTCTGCTTCGTTATTTTTATTTCTGGAAGCTCTTTGTTTACAGGACAATTCCATTAATTTGACTCGTGTGGGACTGGGCAGGTGCCAGATTATCAAATATTTGGTATTATCAGACAGTACCTATACTGCCCAAACTTCTTACAGGTAACGTAATTTTTCTTACTGCTCCTATGCTTGGGCTGTACAACTAATCAAAGGAGAATTCCATTTGAATATCCCCTTCATCTGCTGGTTCAGGGTCACCATTGTTCTCTTCTGTTTTCTGGAGTCTTCACTGCTGAAGAGGTTGGTGGAGTAGGAGACAAGGGGTCAAGAGATACCACAGTGGTTGATGGATAGTCAGTCCTGGAGCCTTTTTGAACATGTCCCTGAGATCTGCCTGTTTCATTGATGAAGCTCTCTC
>BLKM01007422.1:30708-55102 GCA_013340265.1 Coptotermes formosanus | reverse complement strand
TCGACGCTCTTCCGATCTAGCGCCAAGTGCGATGGAGACATCGCACTTGGCTGCGCCCCGCCCCGCGGTAAAAAGCAAAATGTCTGTTCTTGAGACTGCTCTCCTCAAGTGCTGAATTATCAGAATTTCTGAATTGTAAGAAGTCAGATTAAAGGAATGTTACTGTATTTTGTTTATTCATCATTTTGACTGAAAGTGTTTTAATATGGATTCTTCAAATTTCAAATTCTCACTCACAAGTGGCTGTTAAATATACTCTGTCATATAACGACAACAAAAAAGTTAACCTTGCAGTCAGAAGTTTGTTAAGACCGGATCAGTATTCTGGGTTTGTATAGGCTGCATCTGAATTTATTTTCCTAGAATTTAACTTTGAAGTAATAATTCTGATTCCAGTATACCACACAGCAAAGTAATACTGTTATGAAGTATACAGTGGTATTAAATGCTGCGTCATTGTAAGTATACAGTATTTTGTGGCTACTGTGCAGTTTTACAGCTTAAAGAGGTGCAGTTACTTTTTGAAGGAACAGCATTAGTTGCATCGCAAGTAATGGTGAAACAAGAAGTAAGAATACATTTTTATGTCCCTTTGTTTATCATCGCAATTGAAGTTTAGTAAGCAAAACCTAAAACAAAATGCATAAAGGTTTAAAACCCTAGAGAACTGCATCACCAGACACTTTTCTCTGCATTCCTGTCAAGTTGGCTTGTTTTTTAATTTAAGGATATTTTAGACTTTATTACGTACATTCCTCAAGCCTTAGAAGTCAGTACGCCTGCTACAAAGCTCATTATGTCAGTAACTTATTTCAAGTGTACGATATAACTGAAACTGTGGATCCAGTTGTACTGCTTTTTGTCCAGGAAAGGACAAAACAAAACTGACTAATTCAGTGTAAAATCATCATTACATAGTGTCATGTTATTTCAAAATACTGTATACTTTTCTTTGGGGCAGGGAAATGAAGCCTCTTCTTCAAAAATACTTTGTATACTGTACTAGTTACACAATGTTTCATAAAATTGCCACAATTTCCTTAATATTTGCTTCTATTAATTCACACATGTATTGTGTTTTTGCTTTCATACTGCATGGTTTATAGCCACAAATAACTACCCCTACTACTACTACTACTACTACTACTACTGCTGCTGCTGCTGCTGCTACTACTACCACCCCCACCACCACTCCTACTAGTAGTAGCAGTAGCAGCAGTACTGCTGCTACTGTTATAATCATAACCATCACCACCAGCACCATACTGTTACTGAGTAGTAGTAGTAGTATAATTCATCCATAAACTATATACTTGTTAAAACTCTGACAGCTGATATGTGTAAATTTCTTTAAGCAGAGGTTTCACTCCCTTTATTTTGTAATTTATTGCTTCTAATTCACTGTTTGTTGGTTGTATTCCTACTTTTCAACTTGGAACGTCTGTGATATCCATTCTGGTTATTTCAACTCACTGTTTAGAATCAAGAAGATTATAACAAAATGAACACACTACATTCTTTAGAGTAGTGGCTTGTATATTACTTCTTGTTATACACGTGAGTGTTTTAGAACTCTTCACCGAATTACAAGAAACATTAGAACTGATCAGATTATTGTTATCTCCACTAATAAGTATTGTTAATTTTGTAACAGTTTGTAGGACCTAAGACAATGTGATAACAACTGGTAACACGATTTTATGAGATTATTAAGAATCACATTTTACCCTCAAGACTGAGACAGCAACTTCCTCCAAAGTGCTGGCAAATTCCAGTCACACTACATGGCATCATGTGCCACTTTTTTCTGTACAAAAAAATGATCAAATGAGACTGCCATACTTCTGAAATCAACCTCCCAATTGCTGAATGCTTTCTGAAGACAAAACTTTTCTGGGATATGCTACTGTGTCATTAGGTGAGGGGTTCACAGCCAAAGGGTTGTAGTGCTTTCGTCTTCAAGGGTAATGATCCCATGAAGAAGAGCCAATGGTTGATTGCCCTTAATGATGAGCCATGACAGTCCTTTGAAACGTCAGGAACCACTCATGCAGTGGCACCCTTTCACATCGAAGAACAATTGAATACTCAACCACACCAAAGCTCTTCGGTTACCACTGGTGACAAGACCACCATATTTCCAAAGAGTATTACAAATCAGGGAATAGATTTAATTAGTTACAGGGTCCAAAAGTGAGACTGACTTTAATGTATGGTGGTTAAATGGAGTAACTACTGAAGCTAGAAAACCCTGTATTTTCTAACTATGTGGCTCAAAAAAATTTAAATTTTTTTCAATAGTATGGAGTAAATAAGCTGGTTGTGGCTAAATCAGGTAAACTGAACACAAGAATGACAGGAACCTGTAATGCGCATGGTGTTTTGTGATCCTGTACTGGTATGATGTATGCATGACATATGAATGTACATACTAATTACTACACATCTTGAAATAGTGGTGTTATTTAAATAATCTTGAACTTGTGCTAACTAACAGCAGCCAGTGTAGCTCAGTCAGTATAGCAACTAAACTGCATACTGGACGGTCCAGCATTTGACTCCTGGTAGAGGCAAGAGGTCTCTCTTCTCCAAAACGTCCAGAATGGCCCTGGGGCCCACCCAACCTCCTGTACAATGAGTACCAAGGTTCTTTCCTGAGGGTAAAGCAACCGGAGCGTGAAGTTAACCACTCACCTCCATCTAATGCCAAGGTCAAGAATGAGTGGAGCTATACCTCTACTCTTCCTATAGGCCTTCATAGCATGGACAGGAAAATCTATACATTTTACTAACTAACAGAATATTATACTCTCAACTGACAAAAATTGTAAAGACAATTATTAGGGTTGGATGTTTTGGCTTGACACGCAGTACACATAAACGCAAAATTTTCTCAGGAAGCAAAATTTTTGCACCCAAGAGTTACTTTTATGTTACCATAGGACCTTGTTGATGAGTGTCATTTGTCACAAATGTGTCAGAATATGAATGAACACAGACAAAATTAAGACCTGTGGACAGTTACTGTGTTATGTTATCACAATGCCTTAAGTCACCCCTCCTAAGATCATGTGTATATGTATTTGTACATATTGTATGCTTTGAAGACGTTATCTTCCTAGCTTGTCAGTCCACCTGTGCCTTGTCTGTCCTGTATGAAAAACTTCTCTCTCCTTACCCAGTAATGTCTGATGTAACCCATTTATATTCAGGCTTCTCAAATTGTAAAGATAATAGCTGCAGGTATATGTGCATATTTTAGTTTGCAATGGGAGTTAGGCATGCTGCCTGTTTTATAGAAACAGTGTGAAACAAGCATTTAGCCTTGTTGAATTATAAAATAAAACAAGGAATACATGTTTCAGGTCTTAAAAAAGGGGAGAAAAAGGGTGTGGTTACATCTCTTGGTAACTTAACGTGGCACACCGAACAAAATGCAGATCTTTAACCTTTATTGCCCTAGGATACCATGTGCTAGTCTGTAAAATATACTGGCAAATGGCCTGGCGTGCCATGTGCTGGTCTCTGTATGTCTGCTTGGTAGCAATTTAAATGTCCACACTAAGCCAGACAAACTCAGGCCATCAAGAGACAGAATTAGCATTATTAATGATTGTATATTGCACTGAAAAAAATGGAAAATATTAAGATACAAGTGATATTTAAATCCTAAGATGACAGCAGCGCTGGCATTTTTGTTGGTCCTGCTGACACATGATTTTAGTTAATGCTGTGTACACAGTAACATCATAATGGATCTGTGTGATATCATGGTAGTACAGAGTGGATCTGCTGATTGCAGGCTGTACCTAGCACTATGTGACTATGGCATCTGTCGTCATTTCCATGAACAATGCTTGTTTAGAAGAATTCTTATAGCCTGTGTTTTGTATTTTTTCAGTACTGGAAATTATGGCAGTGCTGTTAAATAAGTCTTGACTGAATGCAAAGCAGAGCCCCTGGTCCTGTAGTTTTGTGTTTATAAGGCATCTTTTCAGGAAAAAGAAGAATCAGTTGAGCTTTAACCACAATACTCTACAGTGGCATGTACCACGATTAAATCACATTTTCTAAATAGAATAATGAATTTGATCAACAATACGTTCTTTTGTAGTGTGGCACCGTGTAGTCTCGTACATAGGTGTCTCTGAAATAGTGGGCCCCATTTACCAGTTTGTACAGTTTGATGTCCCAGAAGACTGTAATCTTGATTCTGCTGTTAGAACCTCAACTGTCACAATATATGCCTACAGTATTCCAACTTTGCTAAGTAAATTGATTTCATACATGTATAAGGACATAAAATTGGTTCACAGTGTTAGTTTTTACAGACTAAGGGAAAAAGGTAGACAATGACCATCTGTATCACCACATTTTGTAAAAGTGCCTAAAAATAACAATAGTACATGTAAGTCATTGCATTTTCACATTCAGGTAATAAGCATAGACATGATGATGACAAGATTAATGGGACTGTGAGAAATGTGTACTAAATATTAGTGGAAACCTGAAGGGAAGAGACCATTCCAGAGGCCTAGTCATAGATGGGAGGATAATATTGAAATGTGTCTCAAAGTGAATGTGATATTTGAGAGCATAAAATGGATTAAGGTGGGTCATTGTAGGGTCCAGTGGCAGGCTGTTGTGAACGTGGTTATAAACCTTTGGTTCAGTACAAGGCAGGGAATTTCTCCAACAAACAGATGCCATACCAGCTTCTCCAGAAAGTTGTGCTTTGTGCAGTTGTTGCTTCAGTAATAATGAATTATGTGAGTCGTTACATTTCTGAACAACATAACTCAAAGACACAAAAATAAGGACTAACTGAAATAAGTGTTTGTTTCACAATGAAAGGAATATGTAATCCTTTAAAGAACAGTAGTTAGTGTGTATACCATTTGTTTTAACGTTCAGAATCATTCAGCATTATGCACAGAGTGTATTTATGTATGTCATATAATTCTCAAAATAAGCAGTATCTTCCTAAACATTAACTGGTTGGGCTTTGTAATTGAGTACAAAGTGTCTTCTGTGAGGTAGGAACTAAACTTTCAAATATAATTTAGACACATTTCAGACATTGAAAGTTAATATAGAAAAAATTCTTCGTATGATTTCTGTGTGCCATCTTGTTAGTAAATCACTGTGATTCATCTAATTACAATTGGAATTAACACTGAACAGTTTATAAATGGGTTATACATTACTATTCCTCCCTATTATTCTCCAGTAAATTGTTGAAACAAAAAATTTTAACTTCACTCATGAACTACAATGTTACTACAGTACTATCAGCCGTATTTAGAGACAGATAGTCAAATTCGATTGCATGTGATGGTTAATATTTGATTCTGGTGCCAGACACTGCAATCATATGGTGTGGTGCCAGACACTGCAATCATTTTACTGTAAATACGGCTGCACATGTATAGACTATGTCTAAACTGAAAAAAAAAATATATGAAGAAATAAATAGTCGTTTCAAATAGTGTTGGGTCTTATTCCTTTTTTGTATTATTTTTCGAGTTTCTCAGAAAATGTGCATAGGTATAGAACCACTCCAATGCTTACTGACTGAACTAAATCATTCAATTGTGCTGGTGTTGTTATTCTTCTTTTCTTATTCCTAATGACATTTCAAATTTAGGTGAGTTCTTTTACATCCAAACCTCTCAACCTGTTCTACCTTCCAAAAACTCCTCCTCAGTTTCCTTCCATGTTTTTCATTCTTTCTGCATCACGTGCTTTCTGTCCTGTTGTTCCCATGTTGATCTGAATCTCCTCTTGCCTATTTTCTTGTTACTTTCATTTTGAAGCCGTAAGTGGGATTCTTGCTGTCTTCACTCTTAAAATGTTCCTGTCTTATCATATTTACTGAATTACCTTTATACTGCCATAATTTTTAAATTTATTTCCTTTTTCTGATATTTTCCTGCATTATACCTTTTTAAACTATGATCTCAACATATTTGTCAATCTTTACATTTAGTTAACAATTTTATTCAGAAACTGACACATTCTTTGGTAAATTAATTGTTCAATAAGTCTGATTTGCTAAGAAAACGTTGGAACTAATTTACTTTTTAATATAAAAAACTGTAGAACATCTTTTGAAATAAATCTGAAGCCATTCAATATCACAGATTATAATGCAGACGAATGAAAGCTTTCTGAGTAGACTATAAATGAATAATAAGTCAATGTGAGCTGCCTCTTTAGTCTAGCTGTTGTGAATTTTCTCAAAACTTGGGAATTTTCTCAAAACTGGTTGTGCTCTTCTAAGTGAATACTGTCTGATCTCATGTTTCAGTGCTGTTATACTTGGGTTCCCACATGATTTCATTAATGAAGTCTGCAAACAGAATACTGCGGTGTGACTAACAAAACCTAGCAACAGCTTCTTGTTTCTTGGTAAATGCATGTAACTGCATTTAGAATGTGTAATGTTGTGAGATTATGTCATATGGTACTCTGCCTTTGTGGTGCAGAATCTCAAGCTGTCATGCAGGTTGCTTCATTCCTTACATGCCAAGAATTTATACCAGTACGATATAATATAACTTCTGTGCAGCAGCATCATTATGTAGTCTGTCTTACGACAGGTTCATAGCCTCTTCCAAAGTGAGTTTTCCAGTGGCCACACAACACATTTTCTATTTTTTTTAATTCGGCGCCCAATTACTTTTAGATTCCAACTTGTGGCTACCCTGACTGGAGCGACACCATTTTTGCGTCAGTTTGTTTGATTGTTGGGAATATTCCGTGGCTTAGGTTGGATGTATCGTATAAACAACAGGCGAACTAAAATGGACGCAGTAAGTTGGTCGGGTTGGGAGTGATGTATAGTTGCAATGTGCGAAAGTAGTTTGTCTAGCTCGGCGGTTAATGTGTACTTGTTATTTTGAGTGCTGTGGAGACTCGTGGTCGGAATGTATTCAACAGTTTTCTTATTAACGTGGCATGTTTTGCGACATTTCCCGGCGTGTAAGGAAGTGAACAGATTATTATTCCCGTAAGAAAGTTCAAACCGAAAATGTACAGAAATTGTGTCTTCCGTTCAGTAACCCTTTTCGTGAAATCTGCAACGATGTTACAGTGGCATACGACCTGCCCATTCTCATATTTGAGAAGGGCGGTTTTGAAGCCGTGGAGAGATACAGAATGGACTCATGTTAGGTTAATACATCTATATAAGTGCCTGAACGCAGAAAATACGTTAGTGACAAAAGACTTTTTTGAAAATATTCAAGACAAAAGTAAAGAAACGTTCTTGGATATGATTCATATATTTGAGTCGAAAGGTGTTCATAGACGTGGCCACGTTGAATTTATTTATGCAGCCTTACGTCACATGGAAGAATTTGGTGTTCATAAAGACCTAGACGTATATAAGTCTTTAATTGATATTTTACCGAAGGGTAAATTTATACCAACCAACATCTTCCAGGCAGAATTTCAGCATTATCCCAAACAACAGCAGTGCATTGTTGATTTGTTGGATCAAATGGAAGATAATGGCAAGTATCTTTAAATACTGTTCAGTTATGAAGAATCAAACAGCTTTACAAATTGATAACTGCTTGTGTCTGCTGTGGAATTTAAGCATGCTCACAATTAATACATCTAAGAATAACATTTGAGTCTTCCCACTAAGACCGCTTATTCCTCCTATCATTCTTGCCTGGAGTATCAAAAGTCCATACCCAAAGACTTAAGCCACAGAGTTGTAGAAGAGTTATAAGAAGGTTCTGTCATTGTTAAAGAAAGTTAGATAACTTAACATCACTATTACTTGTAGTTTGTTTAAGAACATAAAAGTGATTTATTAAAAATACATTTGCCATCAGGGAACTCATGGATGACATCCAGTGTTAATACAGTTATCTATGATGATATTCAAACCATTGATTATGAGTGCTATTCACTTGGTGTTAATTGACATTAGTTGTAAGTTTAAAATATGTGGAATATTTTTGCTGGAATTGTATAATATTTTATGGTCGCATATATCCAAGGTGTGATGCCTGACCCAGATATGGAAAATATGCTGATCAACATCTTCGGAAGACGAGGCCATCCAGTGCGAAAGTACTGGCGCATGATGTATTGGATGCCTAAGTTCAAGAATATTTCACCATGGCCACTGCCGAATCCTGTTCCCAGCACTAGCTTAGAACTTGCAAAGTTGGCACTGGAACGCATGAGCAGTGTAGATCTGCAGTCTGAGGTGTCAGTATATCAGGTGTGTTGTAATGTTTTTTCTTTGTTTGATAATATCAGCAGCATAATCATTTGAAGCCTGAACTGCATCTAAGTACTATTTAAAAATACACTTCCTATCTCACAGAGAACTGAGTTCATCTCCATTATCAAGAAAATCCAGTTAATGCTTTATAGGGAAGTAAGCACTATTTGTTCTGAGATCTACACAAAATGCATAAATACACTGCATGAGCAGAACATAGAATTTTTTAATGTGAAGTAAGTTGGTACTTGACGTAACCACCATGCTGTAAAGGCTTTAACCCCTTATAGCATGGTGGTTATTATGTGTATCATCTGTTTCAGCAGTAAGAAACTCTGCATTTTCCCATACAGCATATTTATGTGCTCATATGATACTCATAGTAGAATGATTCGAACAAAAAACTGACAGTTATGGTGAATGATTGAATGAATGAATGGTGCAGGTGTCTCAAATCATCATATTCCCTGAAGGTCTGTGGATTTTATGTTTGGAGACACTAGCAACAAAAAGTCTGTATAAATCCACACGCTTGTGAGATTTCACAGTTTAGATTCAAATGTTATTCTGTAAATTGCAGGGGATGAATTTTAATCTTTGTGTCAGACATTTTTTCATCATACTGAAATGCAGTTGTATTTACATCAGTAAGTAAAGTAATTTTAATGAAAAATTCTTCCAGCATGGTCAGAACCTCCAATTAGGTGTAATATTTTTAAGTGAGAGAACTCACCCACCAGCTGGTGTGCCTTCCAGCAAACAAGTGACGCAAGGTGGATTGCGTTCATGTGGGATACAATGCTGCATTACTGGGTGATCGGATCTTGACATTCTGAGGCATTGTCATGTCATTGTCTGAAAATGTCAGGATCAAATTACCCAGTCACACAGCATCCTATTCCAGAAAAATGGAGTCCTCAGCTACAACACTGCAAAAACCAGAAAACTCACACTGGTGGTAAAAAGATTGGACAGGCAGGATTGCAGCACCTTGCCTTTGTAAAGTAACACTTAATGTAATTAAATTGCAGACATCTGACATAAAGGACTCCATAGATGACACGTGGATAGTAAGTGCACAGTCTCCCATTCAGAGAGAACTCTTGGATGCACATCCACATGATGTTTCCATATATGTGGAGGGAGCGTTCAGAATATGGTTACGTAATGCTTCAGTGTCCTACTTTATACTGCGTGCAGATGCAAGACCTAAGCCAAACCTGCCTCCGCAGGACCTTGATGGTATTTGTGATATCTTCACTTATAGTAAATTGTAATGATTTTCAAGAACTATTTTTAGTCTGTGTCTTCAAGGTACCTAATATTCATTAATTAGGAGTTGGTATAGTTTTACTTTTTAGGCCTTTCTTACAAACCAGAAGAAAGAATGCCGTGTGGAAAACCATGTACAACAGGATAATTTGGGTTAGATTGCAAGCAGAGGCAAAAATGTTTGTCATATTTGGCTGTGATGACAATGCAGCCTGCTGGAGTCCTTTTCCCCAGGAGTCAAGTAGCTGAGGCATGAAGCTGAGAAGTTATCTTTTTCTAGTTCTGAGGTTAAGAATGTGTGAAGCGATACTTCCATTCCCCATATATCTTCAAGATTTGGTGTCTAATGAATGCAGTTCTAAAAATGTAGTTTTCCCTGAAATCACTGAATCAAATTTGACATTTTCTTCCTTAATAAATGCATTGTTAATGCATATTTTTATGTTAAAATAAAAGAAACTCATTTTCTATTCATGTAATTATTGTATGCTTTTAGCATATGGAATAAGTAGGGACCAAAAAAGTCAAACATAAAACATGGCAAACAAACATGTCAGACATTGATTTATGTTTCAGATGTTGGTAACTTGAGGATCCCATTTTTTGAAGACTCCACTGAAAATCAAGCCTTGGTTAGGCAACCGTCAGTTCATGAGCAAGAAGATGGAACCATCTTTGCCATGTGTGCCACAGGTACTTCAAGCAGAGACTCTCTTTTGTCATGGATCCGTAGCTTGGAAATAAATGGTAATCCTGTTCTGGCTAAGGTTCCAGTGCTTTTCACATCAAAATCACCACTTGGAGCAGTGATACCAATAGACAAGTGTGATAGTGCAGAATCAACAGAGCATACAAATCTGAAGTCAGGGACTGAGCATAAAGATGATTAATACTGCATCTGCTGTAGACATATTGCTTTTATTGAGTGTTTTTGATTGTGTATGCAAAGTATTCTCTGATTTTTCTAGTGAAGGTTTAATACATGATTATCAACACCAGTAAAGATCAAGTTGTGGTTGGTTGATTGGAGTGCCCCAGGGTAGAGTCTGTTTAACATTTCTGACCCCTGCCGGCCTGCAAAAGGCATAAGCCATATTTCTGATGTGAGGGAATGCATGTGGTGGTTATGCTCATAGGGTGATCAGGAGATTGATGGTCCAGAGGGAGCCTACAGTTTGACATGGGCTCTGAACTACAGAACAGATGTGTGGGGGGTCTGCTGTTCTTCACATTACCAAAGTCTTACTTTTGCTAAAGGTTTTGATCTGTCAGCAGAAAAATCTGTACCTAAATCTGACTAAGGATCAAACTCAGAACCTTTTGATGAGAATTGAGTCATAGCCCACGACCACCAGTTCTTCACATAACAAATTATTGTGAATAAATTTAATTACTGACAGACTAATCTCGAGCCCATTTATATAATAAAAGTTTTCTGTTATTTTACAAGTTTCATGACATAAAATGAAGTAGCAGATTGAAGATTTCAGTCTTCTGGGACATGACCAATATACAGACAAACCCTGCAACTAACAGATTATCCATAGACTCAGAAATGTATTGTATTTGAGGCAGTAAATACTAAGATTGTTTGTGGTCTCCTTGGATGCTAAGCTGTGTTGTGTGATGCTGAGCAACATACTGCTGCATTTACCCAAATGTAAGATGAGCATGCATAGAAGATAACCCCCTTCACCATCTTAAATTTTCAGGAAAATACCAGTACAAAGATATTCAACTTTGTGCCTGATTATAAGGTGACGGCCATTTTTCAGACGAGGAAGTAGTAAAAAAAAACTTCTCATCTAAGATTAGGGTACATGTGTTACCACTAAATTGAAGGCACAAGTGAAGATGGAATCAGCTTGTTCTCCCAAAATGTTGGCAACAGTCTGCTCTACTAAATGATATTGTATGCCTGAAGACAGCCATCCAAACTGTACAATTTAGTTTGGTGTTCTTCAGCTCCATGCTGACAGTCAGCAATGTGACTTGTTATTATATATGCACAGAATGTTGCTAATGTTTAACCCTTTAAAGATGAAATTTAATCTGTTTTATATAAGTACTCGGTGCATACCGCGCAGTAAACACCTGCCACGTCAGTTATAAAAAGCGAATCAGTTGATGATGTTTTAAGGTAAATGTTGCTCTTTGTTCTGAGATATATACAAAACACATAAACGCAAGGTGAGCAACATGGAGAATTGTTGACTGTTAATGGCGGTGGTACGTAGGGTTACCGCTAGGCTTTAAAAGGTTAATATTAGTGAGGCTGTGGTACATACGAAAGGACCTGCCAGTTTTATCATACCACTATCCTTATTTCCCAAGTTTCTGTTGAGGAAAGGCTGGGAAATCGTGTCTTCCAAATTCAGGTTGGTTGTCCAGCCCATAGCATTTCACACCTGAACTCTCCCAGGTCTTCCAACATTCCATAAAATTACATTGTGAAAGTACATTATCCAAAGACTTAGGTGAACTTTACTCTAATACAATTTCGTAAGACTTTTATTTTTATGTTCATTGGAATAACTACTGTAACTCATTTTCTAAAGAAAAAAATATGATTCATCAGTGGTTGAAACTGAGTTTTAAAATTAAATTAATTACATATTTTTCAATGAGAATTGGAGGCTGTGTGACAAAACAAGTAACACAGGTAGTTTATATGATACTGATCTGTGTCACCACTCTTGAGAGTACAGTTGTTATGTAAGGTGGCACGTACTTGTGTAGACGGCTGACATCTTCATCACTGGAGTTATTCCATCCATTGACGACACACCTGAGTTGTTCAGTCTTTCTCATTTTTCAGACTAGTTCAGTTCAGCAAATGAGCAAGAAAATTGACAAGAAATTCTGCTTACCCACGATTGATCAGGTTACTGAAAATGCTGTATAACTCTACAGGATGAACTGCTGTCACCATATAAGGTAAGAAGTAGACATCACTCACTTCTGCCATATTTTATAACTGGAGGTGGTTCCCCCCCCTGTCTGTCTGTCTTACTCACTCACACACACACACACACACACACAATCGGAATTTGCTAAGATATCAGGTCCCTGGGGTGTGACACCATGTAGTATGGTAGATGGATTCCAATGTTTAAGTGGAACCTGCTGCCTCCATCTTCAGGGTAGAAGAGACACATCCCAGAAGATTGTAACCTTAAAGTTCACTACTGCAAGAACATCAATTCTCATGCAGATATTGGGTCTGGCAACTCCATTATAAGAAGCTGAAAGGAAGGAAGTTGCCTGAGAATCAGAATATAGACTGTCTTGTGTGAAGCTGTCCCTTACATTCACACCATGTTCAACAGTAGCATCACACAGTTGTGAACAATTCTCTCACACTCAGAATTGACACTATTAACTTCCTTTATTTATAAACATTCTGTGTGCTGAAATGTTTCTTTAGAAACTTCACTGCTTCAGCCACTCTGTAACCAGCAAAATGCCAGTCAGAGATGAAACCCCTGACATAGGATACAGAATGTGATGATGTGCTGCCTGGTCAGGGCTGTAGACAAGTATGGAGCAATGGTGGAATGGTGTTTACTAGGGGAAAACCAAGGAAACGCTATAAAAAAATCTGCTCCATTGCCATGAATATCGCGTGAAGTCACCTGGGGTTGAATCTGAGACACCACGGTGAGAAGTGAGTGTCATGACCGCCTGAGCTATGGTATGGCCTTGGGATGTTTCTATGGATCCTTATACGGGAACTTGATTTTATCTGACAACTGTCACTATTGAATTTTGTGCTTAACTTGTACAACTTTGACATGCCATCAGTGTGTCTAAAGGATGTGATGGATGTCTGCAGGCTGAAGGAAAACATTACCAGTGCCTTCTTTAAATATTGCGAGTAAAAACTTAATATTAACTGTATACATTGAACTAGAATGCATGGGCCCCAATTCACAGCAAACTGGAATAGCAGCAAGCGCTGTGCTACCTGCCATCACACAAAATGGTTTGAGTGGAAATTGATGAAAGTTGTCAGTTAAAATAATGTCCCTGTCCAATGAAACCTCCATATTGTGAAATTTATGTAGTCCAGGTCTTTTAATTTTAGTACAATGGAAGCTATTTGTTATGTTACAGAGATTAACTGCAGCACATCGCTTACAGACTGTGGAATGTGTTTTATATTTCACAAATCTGAATGTTGACTGACAGTCTGTACACAGGTCTTACAAAAATACATATCCAATGCAAATATTTAAATATGTACCAATAGGAACAACTGTTAAATCATTTTGGTTTCTTCTGAAACTGTAATAACTGTCACTATGCATAACATAATTGTCCCAAAGTTCATGCCTTTATGACACTGCTGTTTCATCTCCTGTGCCCGTTTTCGGCTTTGTAATGATCTGCACAATATCCTGAAACACAGCAGACAGGGGAGAGTCTGGTGGTGTCCTCAAACTGTTATGACCCTTCTCTCTGCTTACAGCTACTTGTGGATCAATAGGCACACGTCCCAGAAATGGGATGCCAGCCATATTTGCTAGAGACTGTCCACCTCCACTAGAGAAGATGTTGGTGCATTCCTGTTGAACAAAACAAAGCACCTCATGAGTCATATAAAAAAACACACATCTCAACTTCATATAGGAGGCAGAACAAAATATCATGATGACATTGCTTTATTTTCTGTACCCCATAACCCACTGATGATGAACACAATTTCCAAGTGGCGACCAGCCACTCTGTCTGAACGGTCATATCAGATTTCTGAGACTTTCTGAAGTTCACACTTAGACTGTGGCAGTATTTTGTCTTGACATCAACAGATGATAGCTGTTTGCTCTTCTGTGGTCTATATTTCACCAAAGAATGCTTTTTATTTACCAACCTACATGAAATAAGATGTTCCCTCTAACATGTTGCATCAGCAAGGATTTGGTGTCACTTCATTGTAGCTGCATGGGCAGGCAAGGTTAAGATCCAAATACAAGAAGCAGCATATGATATTCTGAATTCATTGACCAGCTGACTTCTGAACAGCACCAAAACCAACACCTGCTTATCCAGGCTGTGAAGTTGGAGTCGGAAAGGAATTTCGGGTGGAGTCGGAGTCAGTAAAAATGTATTGACTCCGACCTCGATATAAAATCTTAAATAGATATTAGCTGCAATAACCATGAGACTTATACTTAAATATAGGTTCTAAGTCTAAAAAGTAGCCTGATGATTCACGTGGTGGTGATGAAATGTCTTATGATACCATTTACCATTTTAGTAGGTTTACCATTATTAATATGTATTGAGCTCTTATGAAGGAGTTTGAGATTTAAAAAGTGAGGAGTCGGACTCAGAGTTGGAGGTTTTGTGTACTAACTCCTCAGCCCTGCTTGTTATGTTGCTTACACTGCATGTAGGGCAGACAAATCCACTCATGTTTTCAATCACTCCAAGAACTGGTATTCCTGTCTTACGACAGAAAGTCAACTCCTTCCGTACATCTTCAATCGCAACTGCCTGAGGTGTTGTTACCAAGATGGCTCCATCGCAGTTCAAAGTTCTGACAGTCAACAAAGAGTTACATTTCAGTGACAGGCCATGCAAAAGTGGTACTGAGTTGGCATAAAATGACTTTAGAAAGGAAAATTTTTACTTGAGAGAAAGGGAACTCTACTGTTTCATTAAATAACTCACATGCGTGCACTGAAAGGAACAACTAAATGTACAGATGTTGCAGCTCATTAAAACATTGCATTTAGTGAATGAGAAAACAGTACAAGAGTAATGTCGGTGTATTGACATTCTGTGTTTTCATGTGTATGTATATATGTATACATGAAACACCCACTTCAGGAACTGCTAGTTTAAATGGTCAAAAAGTCTTCTGGATTTTATGGAACATGGACGGTCATTACTGTGTTCATAAAACTCTACCACTGGATGCCAGCCTATGATTGTTAAACTGGGTCAACACCCTCAGACCCTACTGGCACCAGATCTACTTTAATTTTGCCCCTCCCTCCTCCCAGACTGTGCTCTCCCAAAAGACTTTATTACCTGAATTCTCTATGTATTTCTCACTGCCTCTTTGTGGTACACTCCCCAGCCATCTCATTTTGATCACAGTGATAATATATGATCCAACCTCCTGTTACTTTGTCCCTTTTACACTCACAATACCTCAGCATCCTGACATCAATATAATTACTAGATAAATATTATTGACTGTCCCTCCACTTACCTGACATTCTCCATGACTGTTATGTGCTCATCTGATGTTCCTGGTGGTGTGTCAATAATCAGATAGTCTATATCCTGCCAATATACGTCTGTTAGGAACTGTTTGATCATTGCTGAAAATCATTATTACATTAGGACATTGTACACACAAAGGGATATATGCATATGACAGTCACATAACACAATTACCAAAAAAAGTAAACTATACCATGTTTCTTTGGACCACGCCAAACAACGGCATCATTCTTACTTTTCAGAAGAAATCCTATTGACATTACTGCAAGGTTCTGTTCCTTGTCAGCATACACAGGAACCCATCTGCAATATATTAATATTTTGTGAATAAAATAAAGGATGACTTTACAGCTGGTGACCATTCACATCTCTCTGAATTTTGGCTGTACATGCATCAGTCTTACTAGACTCTGCTTTCTATCCAATATATAGTTGGCATACTGTATGTATGAAACTTAAAACAGCTTAACACTAAGATAGGACAAGCAATTTATAGAAATTCATGGACCTTTGTGTATTGTGGTCTCGTTTCATGTGCATTTTAACTGTTCATGTGAAAGGAAGGTTTGGATTTATACAGCTTGTTTGTCGCTAGTATTGTATCATGTCTCGGATGGAGGAAAATCACGAAACCTTCAAACAGGATGACTCGGGCCCATCCCAATACAAAGTGGTATTGTTCACACAAAAACCGTGGCGTTCGGTAACATCATGTAATTACCCCTGAGGACACTGATGCACATCCTCTTCTTCCAGATTAAGAAGATACGGTATGCTTGGGCCGCACAAATCAACGTCTAATAAACCAACCTACGGACAGGACGTACATTTACTGTTATCAAGCTGCGTTGAACGTGTTTAACCACAGATTAGCATTGTTACGATACTTTACCTTATAGCCACTTTCTTTTAACGTTATTGCCAACTGGGTACTAACAGTCGATTTACCAACACCGCCTTTGCCTGAGAGTACCAAGATTATGTGTTTCACTCCTGACAGCATATTTATTTTAGTAATAAGTTTACCCTAACCACAATCACACTTAAGACAATCTGCAACCAACGTCCATAACATTGATTTCTTACGCAACCGTCTACTGTGTGTTTGAGGTTAGATAAGTGAGCTATACTCGTTCTTATAGGATATGTTGCAGTGTCATATTGAATGGTTCCTTTTTTAAGCATAACTACATGAAGGTTGATCACAAACTACATTCCTTAATTGGGCGCGTGCATGAAATTTGTAGTAACTATACATCCACGACGCGCTGCAGTCCACGGAATAACTGCAGTAGTAATCATGGTTCGACTATAGCCTCTGAACTGTGTTCTAAATTGTAGCATCTGTGGCGGAATGGGGGAGTACTGAAATACCAAGATGGAAATATTGCGGGTGTGATAGCATGAATGGAAGTGTTACGTGCAGTTGGTTGGGTAGTGTTTAACAGTCATTCGTTGTAATAATGGTAAGTCAGAAATGGTTCTAAAGCAAGTTTAAGTGCTTGTTAGAACTGTACTATCCAGCTATGCGAGTTGTTTGTGTACTTCAAATATTTAACGGTACTGAATGTTTACAAAAGCCCGCCGGTGGGCACTAATTCGAAGTATTTGTTTCAGTATTGAGCCTTACTCGTTCTTTCTTGATGAATCAGCGTTAGTATTATTGTCCCATAATACGCTTAGGTTTCCCAAATGACATTGTCTGTAGCCTTTATGACCGGAGTTTTGCATGCATTTTTCAGTGCCCGGATACACGGGTGCTCAAAGCTTGGCGCCAGAAGTGTGACATGAAGCAAACTCCACACCAGAGGACACACAGTTCTGGAGTGACCCGTAAACTTCCCTGTCATCTGGCGTTTTGTGCCCGGTGCATGTGAACTGGTGCACATTTCTGTATGCAAGGGGATAACTGCAATAATTACACAAAAAATATTGTGTGCCACCGTAGAAACTTTAGTCTCCCTGACGACCAGGCGCCCGGAATTGGTGTTCCTCTGCCCTAATGTGTTTTTGACACCCAATTCCTAACCCTTTTGAGTTCTGTGCACAAAATGCATAAAGGGGACAAATAATAAGGGAGGTTGTGTTTGTTCGTCTTCATGTTTAATCTGTGAAACTAGCCAGCGTATTTTGATTACGTTTAATTTCGGATTTTCATGTGAGATATTGAAAAGTAACTTTAGTTGTGTTGTGTACCCAGCAGTTGTTACCTGTAATTCACAAGACACCCAGTTTCCTAAAAATGTTTCACAGACGAGTAATATATGATATAAAATATTTAAATTGTTTTTTGAGATCTACAGTTTCCATCTGATACCACATTCTGTCCTGCTAACATCATTGCTATCCACAGAAGATCTTTAAACATACATGTTACTCCGTGTCTGTTAGTTTCCTGAATATGACCCCCTGTATGCTTTCACCTTTATATTCTTCATACTGTGCTAGTTATTAATCAAGTACAAATTATACCAATAACTAACAATGCCTTCACCCTTTGTATTCTTTGGTGCTCACGTGGTCAAATTTGTACAGGTGCTTGAAGAATGAACATTTCTAGGGGTCAGCAGATGTTGACTGAGTTTGCATAGCATGCTAAAATTCTACTTGCCAGACATTTCTCTACAACAGAAACTGCTTACCCATTATGTTGTATTTATTCTGCACAAGCCTACTTGCCAACACAGAACACTTACAGGACAGATTACAGCCATCACATTATACAATGTGTGTACACAACATCATATACAGTTCAGATTTACTCTTCAACATACGTGGACAAATTGGAAAGGAGAGTGGGAGAGCATATTGACAGAGAAGTTCAAAGATCTTTCTGCTTACCAGCCTTAATTTTTCACTTTTCAGGAATAAGCAGATGAGTGTTTTGTTGTTGTTGTTGTTGTTGTTGTTGTTGTTGTGTTTTTTTNGACGTACAATATACGGGGGTTGCGAATACGCCGTTTCCACAGGGTGTTTATTATTCGGTCTTAAGCGATACGACCCTGTATCACGGGGTTAGCGTTTCCCCGACGTCTCGCAGCAGCACAGAACCTTAATCGTCAACGGCTGAGGGTTCACTAACCCAGCAACGAAGCGTCACATCCCGGAAGACCTTAATCCTCAGATTTGGGGTTCTCACGGCTGAAGACGCCGTGTAGTTTCGTATATAAGCACCAAGTTTGCGGAACAACGTATTGCCTGCATGTCAAAGGTCAGATATTTAAGGTATGTTTGCGACAGGTAGAATAAACCATCAGCTCAGCATCTGGCTGCCCTAACTTGACCTGTTTAAATTACAGCCACGAATAACGTTAATTCGGAATCAATCAATTTCTTGATTGTGTCTTCTTTGCACATTGCAAATACGGCGAGCTGCTACCATTATGCACGTCAACATGCCACGAATGGCATTGAGTGGAACTGCACTGAACGCCTAACTTGTCTAATACAAGCCCAATGCATATTGAACCAGAGTCGAACACGCAACGCGCCAATCGCCCCACTTTCGAAATACCAGGAAAACAAAATGGCAGTCAAACAATGATAATATCTCGTAAAAAAAAACACGGTCGAGGTTCCTAGGAAAGAATCGTATCGTATCGTAACGCAGGCTCACCGCTCTTGCCTGATTTAGTAGGTCATGAGACTGCTGGTGCCGTGTTGAACGGGGTCACGACATGTGTACAGCCAGCCGCAGAACAACGGTCACTTGAACAGCCCTGTAACAGGACTTCTGTTAACGTATCTCATGCTTTTATTGTGCATGATACAGATATGGGGCATCCCCCTCCCGACTTCATATTCTACATACCGTGTGGCATAAACACTACGAAGAGCCCTGTAACAGGACTTCCGTTAACGTATCTCATGCTTTTATTGTGCATGATACAGATATGGGGCATCCCCCTCCCGACTTCATATTCTACATATCGTGTGGCATAAACACTACGAAGAGCCCTGTAACAGGACTTCCGTTAACGTATCTCATGCTTTTATCGTGCATGATACAGATATGGGGCCTCCCCCCCCCCGTGACTTCATATTCTACATACCGTGTGGCATGAACACTGCAAGTTTACTGTAACTGCTCGCAACCCGTTCACCAGTCACATGTATTAACGTGCCTCTTAATTCAGGGGTTCCATCAGTAGGACAACGTGTTGGGCAATACTGTCTTAACACTGTCAGCTGTACCCTTTTCAAGCGATTTGACGCTATCCATCCCCTTGTGTATACAGACTTACATAAATAACACTACATATTTCCGTCTGATACACCCTAGATTTATCATCACTTTTTCAAACGCTACATGTTTCGACCAAGCCAATCATCATCAGGTGTCTGTTTATACAACTGAAAAAGCAAGGTAAAAACGTAAAATTTTCGAGATGTCACAAATAATATAAAATCTGTAAAACATAAATTACAATCGACTTGTATTCTTACAAGTCGATTGTAGTTTATATTTTACAGATTTCGTATCATGTGTGACATCTCGCAATATTTTACATTTTTACCTTGAATCTAAAATTATTATATAAAATAAACATCTGTTTATCGCCTTGATTGAAACATGTAGCGTTTGAAAAAAACTAGTAATACAGGTTGTATCAGATGGAATACGTAGTGGTATTTATGTACCCCTTTTTGAGTTGATGCATCTTTGTCAGACATCTTATGTAATTTAAATTTGAAACTCGGCGCTGTCCTAGTACACAATGCTTCCTGCAGTTCGCAGTAACAGTTGCTAACTCGTGTACAGTACCTTGAACTCGCATCCTTGCGTTTTTCGGTGCAGCACCCTTGCCGTTTATCGTAACACTTCAGGCCGTCACTGCCCTTCCCGCAAAGCAGTGCACCGCCCAGTATCCCGTACTCTGCCCGGTTCGCAGCAGTTACTGCATTATTTGCGAACAGCCTAACAGTATTGTTTTTCGCGTTATTTTACTCGTCTTTTCTCTACCTCAAATTCTTAATGAAGTATTACACCGATGGCCGACCCCAGTAGCTAACTCACTAGCAGGGAGTGTGGGTTCGAATGCCGCCAGGGGCATGCATACCTATTTCTTGTGTTGTGTGTTGTCAGGTAGAGGACTCTGCGACGGACCGATCCCTCGTCCAGAGAAATCCTGCCGAGTGTGGTGCGTCTGTGATCGCGAAGCGTCGATGAAAACGCCCTGGTCCACTAGGGGCAGTTGCGCCATTGGGAAGAAAAATAACACTAACAGTTTCTCTATTTAAGCCGACATTATTTCGTATATTTTTTTTACATTCGCTTGCAACTATATCTTATCCTTGCAATACTGCTATTTGCCGCTACTTGCCAGACCGATGATAAAAATCATTACCTTGATGAATAACCTTAACACTATTTAGCTGACAGCAGTTGCAGTTGGTTAGGAAATTAGCACACGAAGTTAAACCTGTCCTTGAACACAACATGAAAACGCAATACAGCGTGAACGTACGGCTCCACGCATTCGTAACCACCGCACTACACAAACGTGTGACGCTATAATAATCTGAGGGATTGACGTCATTAAACAATACTCAAAAACACCTGGAACTGGGTGGTTAGCTTCATGCTCCGACCGCTATAGCCCTGGTACCCACTGGAAGGATCTGGGTGTAGCTACAACCTTGTCAGGACGCTGCACACAGCACTCTGTGACCTAAATTTCCCACCAGTTTCCCTTCCTAATGAATATAGCAGCGTCTCATATCCCTCGGCTCAACACTTCGTCTTGTTCTCGGCTCGTAACTTCAACGGCTTAGCGTAACGTAACACCACCACACGAGCTGACGCTGCATTTAGCGCGTTTCATGTGCTGTACGTCTGAAACTGCCGTATGTGGATGCCAGTCACTCTGCCGACTTGAGCAGTTTTGCTCTATTACCACTGTTTCCACTCACAGTCTCAACATAATACCAATCCCCCCCCGCCATCACATTCACCATGCAGTTTGAAACTTAAAAATACGCGACCCTCGTGCCACGCAACCAGTCTTCCAAAGCCACATTTATCGTAAATTTTGTTTTGTTTATATATGTTATATTAACTCACTCCGTAGCACTTTAATTTGAGAAGCTGACAGTCGCTTGCTTACTCAGCATAGCCCTCAAGAACACCATCACCCACCCCCACAGCCCCAATTCACTCCATTTCTTTCAATCATAATTCTTTCATCCAGTGCCGACGAGCGGGTGGGGAAGCCGGTGAAAATCACCGGGAACCGGTAGTCCGCAAGGGGCCCACGAACGTGAATACGTCAGATACGTTTTCGTCGTTCTCAGTAGTGTCACTATCCGTCAACTGTACAAATTAACCCTTTCAGACCAACCCCGGGTCACTATTCAGCAAATGACAGCCAGTGTTTCCGATTTGGTGTAAAGAATTTAGCCGGTCTGCCCTTGCTGGGGGGGCTGGGGCAGAAAAAAATTTTTCACCGGGGTCCGAACCCCCTTTCGGCGGCCCTGCTTCCATATACGTCTACGTCCCCCAACAGCCCCCCCAAGTTTAAAGTTTTTCGACTCTAAATGTATCTCTCATACAATTCTTGTGTGTGTGTATGTGTGTGTGGGTGTGTGTCAATACGTCACGTCGTCCTTGATACGGTAGCTGCTGAACATCTGACTCAGCCCGAACGTACCTCTGTGACGTAACAACTAACTTTTAAGTTAATGCGTTAGAAAGTTAAACCAAACTCGTCTAACTTAACGTTAGTTTGTTACAATCACATAACGTGACAGAAAAATAATACTTTACGAGCAGCAGTCCCTACATAAGTGCGCTGAACCCTTGAAACGCCAACCCAACAATGTGTAAGTACTGGTCTGTCCAGTACCCATGCGCTTTCCGAAACAGCCTTGATTTGTTTCAACGTTTACAGGTTTCGCCCGTTTGTCCTTCTGGTATGAGCGGTGTTGCATGAATAGGGTGTGCTACCGGAATGATACTGACGGGGAATAAACTAAAGTACTCGGAGGGAAACCTGCCCCAATGCCACTTCGTCCACCTCCAGTCAGGACTTTCAAATTCTGAACATGCTGCCGGCCCCGGTGCACCGCAGTCATGAATGCACTAAAGGCCGCATGAATCTAAAATCCTTCCACCCTGGGCAGTAATTGGAATTCAACCCCCACTCCCCACGCCGATGAAGGGTCAAGACTGGAATTAACCTCAATTTAAGATTCAGTCCGTACCGCGCAGTGAACACACTCCGTCTCGGTTAAAAAACCAATCAGTTAATGCTGTACAGGGAAATAATCGCTGTTTGTTCTGAGATCCACATAAAACACATAAATACACTGTGTGGGCAGAACGTACAATTATATTTAAAGACCCAGTCCGTACCGCGCAGAAAACACTCCGTCTCGGTTATGAAAACCAGTCAGTTAGTGCTGTATAGGAAAATAATCGCTGTTTGTTCTGAGATCCACACAAAACACATAAACACACTGTGTGGGCAGAACGTCGAATTTTTGAAAATTAAACCTGGTGGTACATGAAGTAAGTACTGAGCTTTAAAGAGTTCTAGGTCAGTACAAGATCCGTTGGCAAAATCAATGTCAGCTAGCACTAGCGCGGACCCACCAGTCACCGTGTTGTACGGGTACACCGTTGCTCCTTCGTTGAAAATACTCTGCTGATCTGCTTAGTGAGCGACCTTATCCTGTCGGTGGAAGACAGAGAGCTGGGAACGTGTGCTCACAGTCTGTGGCCAACGGCAACTAATGAACTTTTCGGAACATTTAGTGCGAACTGTGTAATGTAAGCAGTGAACATTCACAGGGTTCAAAAGAACGGAAAGATGAGTGGGCGACTACAATCTGTGGACGCAAAAGTTTTGGTGGAATTTTGGAATTTATGTTATCTCCATATAGCTGAAACTTCCAACCGGTACGAATTGGCGGAACAGTTTGTGCCACCGTACGGAATGTTACGTGCTTTGTATTTAACGTCACGTCGACCATATGGAACCCCTTATCATCTACGTACCTTTTACAATGAAATCCCCCCCCTTCCTCGTAATAACACTACAGGTAAAAGACAAAAATGAACGTGTTAATGCTTTCCGGCGACAGTTTCATACGAAGCAAATACACCCTGTGCGCAAAGCTAATTCCATCCAGGCGTCCTCGAGAATCTAAGTTCCTCAGCGACTCAAATTTTATGGAAACGAAGGTTCATCACCATATTCACAACAGCCAGTCCGAGAACCAGATAAATCCATTCCACGCCCTCCCTTCCCATTTATACACGATTCGCTGTAACTTTAACCTCCCTTCTTCGCCTAAGACTTCCAAATGTTCTCATTCCTTGAAGTTACCCCACCAAACCCCCTGTAATGCAGTACTCCCTAACCTTTACTCTATAGAAAAATCCCTAAAACAACTTTTTCCTATCCCAATGAACCCCTGCCTACAATAGTTCACACGCCAGAAAACAAAAGAGGTACTTATTTAGCGCATGGATAATACTCCAACACCGCCGACTGCGAAAAAATAATTTTTCTAAGAATATTTCGAATTTTTCACACTATCTCAAAATTAATATTTAATTGTTTCTTCATTCATTCATTCATTCATTCATTCATTCCACGATTTCTCGCGGAACTATGGCCGGAAAACACTGCTCTG
>BLKM01007422.1:0-30608 GCA_013340265.1 Coptotermes formosanus | reverse complement strand
ACAATTCCAAAGCATCACATGCCCTGGCTACCGTATCCTCCTTCATTTTCCCAGCCGAATTCTATTTGAAACGCCGTACAGATCACAAAGCTGCCACTTACGCGCTTTTCTGCAGCATCCAATTACCACGTGCGTATAAAAAAACTCAACTTTAAATAAAAGTAAGAACGTCTGATAGATATATATCAAGTTACCACTAACTCAAAAAGAATTGAACGTACAGCATATTTGGAACACCTACCAGGTTAAACACATTTCCTAGACCTCATAATATCACACAATTCCTGAAACTTTACAAGTGATAAGATACGTCCAAGTGCAGACAGCAACCGAAATAATACGGAGTCTGTGGCTAGAATCGATCACGCGTACTGATAAGAAGTACTCGTCGCATAGACCGCTCTGGAATGATAAGCAGTCTTCCAAGAAACACGGGCGAATTGATTTAACAGCGTTTCTAGAAACGATATATGACGTAACGTTTTAAGAACTACCTTATATTTAAACGGCACAGCCTGTGTTGAAACTTCGGTTCCTTACACTTCCTGCTGTGGAATACTCTAGACGATAATACAGTCTAAACAACGAGTAACTATGCAATCAACCCCAAATATCAAGTTTTATTTTTAATACGGTATTATACTGTGTACAGTACATACTCGAGCAACAAAAGATTTTTGAATATTATTCCTGCAGAATCCAGTGATTACTACATGTACCACCACATTTAATATTCAACAATTCTACGTTCTGCACAGTGTATTTATACGTTTTGTATGGATCTCAGGACAAACAGCGATTCTTTCCCTATACAACACTGACTGGTTTAATAACCGAGACGGGGTGTTTACTGCGCGGTACGGACTGGATCTTGAAATATAATTCTACGTTCTGCCCATACAGCGTATTTATGTGTTATGTGTGGATCTCACAACAAACAGCGATTATTTCTCTACACAGCATTAACTGGCTGGTTTTTATAACCCAGAGTGCGTTTACTGCACGGTACGTACCGAGTCTTTAAATTCATACTAATAATCGCCTTGAAAACATCAAACATAACTGTCAAACCCCTTCATGTACCACCTTGTATGTTTCTTTCATACCTGACAAATCACTGATTAGCGCGCGTAACACAAAGTGGTAACAAATGAACTTCGACTTCGTTATTACCATCTCTTGTTAAGGCAACTGCGCTACGAAAAATTTCAAAACTTGGCCTGCTAGCGTTTGGCGGGATACAACATCTCGACAGCTGCGGATACTCGTATGAAACATTCACGCCTGCTATCGAAATATATCGATACATGCACACATTCTGTAAAAATCAACTATTCGACAACAACAATATCAGACATTTACCCGGGTATGATCCCAGACCGATCTACATAGGGTATGTAATGGAAAAAACAGCACTCCTACAAGTCTTTCTCCCAGTACTTCGGTGTTTGCCCGTCAGCATCATTCCACCCACGTTCCGTACTCATTTGCTCACACACATTGCTCTGACAATAACGACAAACAGGCGAAAACTGAAAACCTTCCCACAAAACAGCGCTGTTTTGGAAATCGCGCAACACTGGAGAGAAAAGTACTTTCACTTTTTGTATGCATCTAACCGAAAACCCGGGTTCGATCCGAGGCCAGTCAATGTGCGATCTGGGGTGAAGTGGCACCAAGACACGTTCTTCCGCAAATACTTCAATGGCCCCCCCCCCCCCCATTTTCATTCCACAAATGCTCCATACTCATCACTTCAATACTACTTACAACAAGGCAAGCAAGCGAAGCGTTAAACACGAAAGTACGTTCGCATTTTTTTTTCGCCCCCATGCTTCTGGGGGGGATTATTTGTAACCCTTGATGTAACCCCATTGCTGCAACACATATCCGACTACAAACCAGTGAATGTATTGCTCCTACGAAAACACCTCCAACTTGTATAAACATCAACTTCCTCGGGATCCAACATTCCGATTTAATTACCGTAATGAAATATATTAACGTTATTCATACTTACATGTCAATAAATAAACGACGTAATGGCAATCACCACAGCCCACATCACTCACACATAACACACGTTTAGTAAAACACGTCGAAATTATTTTGATGGCGGTGTGTAGCACATTAAATCACGGGGGAAATCCAAATCTCGCAACTAGGAACACTCAGGAACGTTCATCTAACAACAAGAAAACTTCAAAACGTATATACAACAAAGAATGTCCCGCTAAATTGTGAACACATACCGAATATACAGACAGAAACGTCTTAAAATGAACGAAAGTAACCCGCTGGTGGTTACGGATGCAGTTCGCAGCCACACCTAACCCCGTGCTCGGACAATACCGCCTCTCCGCTTGGAGCCACAAACACTACTGCCAGCTCCTCGGCCACCCAGTCCATGCTTCCGAATTGCCAGCCAGCCAGCTGTGAGTCGAGTGCAGAAGAGTGGGGGGGACACGCGAAGGGGAGAGAAAATGCTGTGAATCGTCGTTGGACGTGACGGAGAAAGACTGCGCGCGCATCAACCGAATCTCGGTAATTAGTACAGGCGAAATAAATTTGCTAAGAAAATAACACAATCTTTTTTCTCGGCTAACATACTGTATCTTGGCGGTGACAGTCACGGAGATAGACACGGAAATGTAGGATTTGGCAAGGTTTAACACAACGTTTCAGAGAGACCTACTGCTTGTATTCTGTACACTGAAGATGCAGCCAGCACTTTCCTCCGAAACGTTGGTAGGTATCAACCCAGTTACATGACGTCACCAAGCAGGCTGATGTAGTAGTAACGCTCTGTATTGTGTTGCGAAGTCCTCCGTTCGAATCTCCAGCCAACACATTTGTTTTGGACAGCATGTCCACATAAATGCCGCAACACAGCTTCGATTATGACACTTCCGCTCCTTTCCACATTTTTCCCAATTCACCGCAATGATAGTGCCAAATCTCGCATTCATAATTCATATCCTTCACCAAATATCACCACAGCGACCAGTCTACGGGCTGAACGGTCCGGGGTTCGAATCTCTGCCGGCCAAAAGTTTTATCTCTCCTCCAGAACGTCCTGACAGACCCTGGGGGCCACGCAAACTCTTATTCAATTGGTACGGTGGTTCTTCCACGGGGGTAAGATGGCCGGGGCATGATGTTGGCCACTCACTTCCACCTAGTGCCCAGACTAAGCAGTGGAGTTATACCCCTACTCCCTCCCTATGCCTTCATGGTGTGGAGAGGAACGTTTCCAAATATTATCAGAGAGGTTGAGATTGATGGGACATGGGATGGATAACAAAAGTTGATACAAATTTTTAACTCCGCAGCCTGCAAAGTAGAGGCATTTCAGAGATGCTCTGTATGTAAGCATTGCGGAGGAAAATGTAAAACTCGTGCGTAGCCAAACACTGCTGGCGTTTGAGTATGCGGAGTCGATTAATCTGGCTCAGGATATGGACCAGTGGCGTGCAGCTGTGAACACGGTAATGTGCTTCCATAAAATGCATGAGAATTTGTTCAAATTCTTTATGGCTTCCACGGAGTTAGTTAATCGTGATTTGGTAACCGTCAAAGCCCAGTGGTCACTAAATGTTACACCCGGTTCAACATTCGACAATTCTACGTTCTGCCCACACAGTGTATTTATGTGTTTTGTGTGGATCTCAGAACAAACAGCGATTATTGCCCTATACAGCATTAACTGACTGGTTTTTATAACCGAGACGGAGTGTTTACTGCGCGGTACGGACTGGGTTTTTAAATATAATTCTACGTTCTGCCCACACAGTGTATTTATGTGTTTTGTGTGGATCTCAGAACAAACAGCGATTATTGCCCTATACAGCATTAACTGACTGGTTTTTATAACCGAGACGGAGTGTTTACTGCGCGGTACGGACTGGGTTTTTAAATATAATTCTACGTTCTGCCCACACAGTGTATTTATGTGTTTTGTGTGGATCTCAGAACAAACAGTGATTATTTCCCTATACAGCATTAACTGACTGGTTTTTATAACCGAGACGAAGTGTGTTTACTGCGCGGTACGGACTGGGTTTTTAAATATAATTCTGCGTTCTGCCCACACAGTGTATATATGTGTTTTGTGTGGATCTCAGAACAAACAGCGATTATTGCCCTATACAGCATTAACTGACTGGTTTTTATAACCGAGACGGAATGTGTTTACTGCGCGGTGCGAGCTGAATGTTTAACTATAATCAAGTTAATTTTCGCATTTAAAGGGCTGAAGCTGTGCGTTTTTTATTGTGATTTTGACGAGGAAAAACAATTACAAGCCGGACGAAGCACGGGTACTCTACTTCTTACCAATACCAGTCAGCAGGCAGTGATAGCTAAATCATTGTACGTATTTCACATTATCCTATTCGTGTCACGTGTCCCGCGTATTGGATAACGTGATTTTGTGCACACAACCTCCTCCCCCCCCCCCTCACTGTACTGTAGCTTCCACCGTCTTTCGCCATAATACTCTTCTTCATCACTGAGTCTTCAGACGCCAAATTTTTGTGTTTTTTGCTTACACTGAGAGACCAACTTTCACACCCGTAACAAACAATACGTAAATTTGTAGTCATATACATTTTAATATTTACGTTCCTAGACACAGAAGGCAAACATTTTGAAGTAAAGAGCAGAAGAAACTGCCTAATAATTCGTAAAATTAATTAATACATGTTTGGTGAATATGCGAAATGTGTTGGACTGAATTTCATGACAGTGGTGTGTGTGTGTGTGTGTGCGTGTGTGTGTGTGTGTGTGTGTGTGTGTGTGTGTGTGTGTGTGTGCAGGATTTGGGTTACAGTGCCAAAGACTTTAATTCAGTTTACTGTAGTTTGATTTAGTTACACCAAATCCCCTGGACGCTCCGCTGGACACCGGATTATAGTATTCCATTTGCAGAACCAGTTAAACACAGTGCGATCGGACCAGTGCAGAGTGGTTGCAGCGTATGTCTGGTACTGACACCACCGAAGTTACATACTGTTTGTACCACTTGGCTGTGCTTTCCATAACACAGGATCATTGGCGCCTTCAGAGAAGTAAATAATATTTTGTTTCTCCCACCTGCAATAAACGCTGTGTCCCCCTCTGCACTACATTTCCTCTTTAGGTTTTGGACAGTTCTTTCAAGTGTTAAATTCAACGTTCTCAGGTTGAAGTTATGAATTTGAGGTAATGCAAGGTACCCATATGCGAGGTCCACGATTAGTGACACTGATATAATAACATTTATTGGGTAAGTCAAAAATTCAGAGAACGATGCCTGCTGACACCCAGTTGCTTGCTGTGCGAAGCCCACTGTAATAACTCTGCGATATCCAATACCCAGCAGCGTTTACTCAGATCGTTCATTTAACAGTATGTGCAGCTGTACAGCCGTCTCACCACGCCGAAATTACTTTCCTACTTTGACTCCCGCATCTACACTTAAACAAAAAACGTCCCTTGACTTCGGACTTCCGGCGCGTTGCTGATGAGATCTGCGCTCTTCTCGGGTATAAGGCAGCGTCGAGCGGTACCACCCGGCGTTGCGTTATACCTTGAACAAATGTTCCCAGTTGTATCATATCTGAGGCTTTAGGAGTGCACTGCTGTCTTACGTGTTGTGTCCTCATTAACTGCTATTCATTGCCTGTTAAAAAAATTTCTGTTACCACCTCTGCGTCTTACAGGTCAACGATTAACCCTGTAAGTCCTAGTGGTTACCGTATGTGCCGCCAGGTTTAACATTCAACAATTCTACGTTCTGCCCACACAGTGTGTTTATGGGTTTTGTGTGGATCTCAGAACAAACAGCGATTATTTCCCTATACAGCATTAACTGACTGGTTTTTATAACCGAGACGGAGTGTGTTTACTGCGCGGTACGGGCTGGATCTTTAAATATAATTCTACGTTCTGCCCACACGGTGTATTTATGTGTTTTGTGTGGATCTCAGAACAAACAGCGATTATTTCCCTATACAGCATTAACTGATTGGTTTTTATAACCGAGATGGAGTGCGTTTACTGCGCGGTACGGACTGGATCTTTAAATATAATTCTACGTTCTGCCCACACAGTGTATTTATGTGTTTTGTGTGGATCTCAGAACAAACAGCGATTATTTCCCTATACAGCATTAACTGACTGGTTTTTATAACCGAGATGGAGTGCCTTTACTGCGCGGTACGGGCTGGATCTTTAAATATAATTCTACGTTCTGACCACACAGTGTATTTATGTGTTTTGTGTGGATCTCAGAACAAACAGCGATTATTATGTTTACTGCGCGGTACGGACTGGAACTTTAACTATACTTCAGGTTAATATTCGTGTTTAAACGCTTAATATGCTAATACTCGGATGCCTAAAATTACAACAAGGCCTTGTTTTACGCCCTAGTTGTGTTCCTGAAAAAGTGGGCTTAAAAATGGATATTCCCGTCAGAAATAAGAGGTTATCCTAATAGAAGGCAGCCAGCCAAAGGGCATTAAACCGAAAATGATAGGGCGTAAATTAAAAAGTGGTGTAAACTGGCAAGGGGTTTGAAAGAAAAACGGCGTAAAACAAGCGGACGTAAAACAAGGCCTACGTATTCCATAACAGAAACAGTTCGGTCTCTGCATCAGAAAGCACGCTGCTTCTGCATTATACAAGCCAACTGGTCAGCGTGACGTGGGGAAATAATTGCTTTTGATGCCTTGAATCATGCAGAAAGCAGTTAGGTGTGAGCCGGCGTTCCTCCGCTGCTCGTCATAGAAACAAAGCGTGAGGAAGGGATTAAGAATTTATACAGCTGCAAGCGGGAGTGCTTTCCACACGTGGAATGGCGCAACGCTGAGCTGCTGTCAGGAAGAGCGGGCCTGCTTCCTGGTCGCCGTACGTTCGGGCTCAAATAACGCCGGCTTCCTCACGAATGACGACCAGCGGCGCAGTCCAGTTGGTATGGTGCTGCGTTCACATTTCGGCCCCTAGACCGGACCGAACTCTTTTCGTGGTTTTATGCAGTACATCCAATCAGAGTCGCTTCATTGCACGCGTTCTGAAGTCCCTGTTCAGTGTTGTGACAGCCTTCGACGCAGTAATCAGCGTCACTAACTGCGTGCAGCAGGATACTGCTTGATTCAAGCCTTGAAGACGACACTAACTAACTAACTAACTAACTAACTACATGCAGCAGAGGCCTTCTGGAGAAGCTAACAGTTTGTCAGCTAGTAAAGAAATTCCCCGCATTTTATGGAACCTGAAGGTTCATTACCGCATTCACAAGAGCCCGCAACCTGTCCCTATCCTGAGCCAGCTCAATCCAGTCCATGCCCCAATCCCACTTCTTGAAGATCCATTTTAATATTATCCTCCCATCTACGCCTGGGTCTCCTAAGTGGTCGCCTCCCCTCAGGTCTCCCCACCAAAATCCTGTATACATCTCCATTTTCCCCCATAAGTGCTACCTGCCCCGCCCATCTCATTCTTCTCTGTTTGATTACCCGAATAATATTTGGCGATGAGTACAGGTTTCAAGACAACACTATCCTTCGAAACGTCGGGATCTACTGCCTCAATTCCTTCCAAACGTCGGGGACTACTGCCTCAATTCATTCGAAACTCGGGGACTACTGCCTCAATTTCTTCGAAACGTTGAGGACTACGGCCTCAATTCCTTCGAAACGTCGGGGACTACTGCCTCAATTCCTTCGAAAAGTCGGGGACTACTGCCTGAATTTATTCGAAACGTCGGGGACTACTGCCTCAATTCCTTCGAAACGTCGGGGACTACTGCCTCAATTTCTTCGAAACGTCGGGAACTACTGCCTCAATTCCTTCGAAACGTCGGGGACTACTGCCTCAATTCCTTCGAAACGTCGGGGACTACTGCCTCAATTCGTTCGAAACGTCTGGGACTACGCACCCAGCGACACGGCATCACATGCCGGAAGACCTGAATCGTCAGCAGCACCGCTGTGAGAACCTCAAATATTGCAGCTCATGGGACATTTCAAAACCAGAGTAGGGAAGAGCGTATTCTGGTGAAAATATTTTTGTGCCAGTTTCCTGAAACTGTGGAGGAATGATTACAGGAAGTTGTGAGCGGCAGGCAGGGAAGCTGTGAGTCGAGTTCTTCTCGGAACTTGGAAGACCTGCCCTGAAGGATTGGGTAAATAATTGCACAGAAAATAACTCAGACAGAGCGCGAGCGAGCGAGCAGGTAAAACTGCTGGGAACTGTCAAGACTGACATCGTCTCGATATGATACCGTGTAGTCTGGTAAATAGCATGTTGGTGATGAATCTGCTGACTCAATATAAAGTGAAGACGTAGGCGGTAGCAGACCGCTGTACAACTCCGGTACTTACGTACCGAACACAACGGCTTCACACCCTATAACACAAGGTTGACGTAAATTTTTTCGTATAACCTGATTATGGCGGCGGCAGATACCTGCTCGAAAGAAAAGAATACACTTGGCGCAACTGTGTAAACACGGGAGAATAATATTAACCCATTAAAGACGAAGCGCATCTGTTTTATATAAGGACTCAGTGCGTACCGCGCTGTAAACACACTCCACTTCGGTTATAAAAACCAATCTCTTAATGTTTTATAAGGCAAAAGTTGCTGTTTGTTCTGAGATCCATACAAAACACATAAACGCAATGTGGGCACCACGTAGAATTTTTTAATGTTAAACCTGGTGGTACGTAAACTTACCGCTAGGCTTTAAAAGGCTAAAATAGACGTCAAAGAAATAGGTTTTAGGGTGAGGACTGGTATGGTCTAGTTCAGAATAGGTGAGGTCTAGTGATGGGATCACGTACAGACGGTAATGAACCTTCGTGTTTCATAAAATGCTGAGAAATTCTTGACCAGCTGGGAGATTGTTAGTTTCTCAAAAACGAATCTGCAAATTTTATAAGAGACTAAATTATCAAGGGGTGTTTTGGAACGAGGTCAGCACACGGTTTGCAGCAGCGCCGAGCGCACATGCCGAGCGCCAAGTTGCCATGACACCTAGGAATTTTGTTGCAGTCCCTAGTAGGGCTACTTAATTTATGTTTTACCGGTTTGTCCGAATTCGCTCTTTTCATTTAATCCCAGCTGAACAGTGAAGGCGCTACTGAAAGACCCATTTGCGTTGGTAGCCCCAAGTGTGGCTTGCACGCCGATCCGAAGGTGCAGGCGGATTATTACGGGTCGCCTACATACACTGACGGCGAAAACATGTCTATCTGCGAAACATTCGCAACGGGTCCCACTAAAAACGAAACTAACTCTAATTTATAACACAAGAACGTGGAATTTTACCCTCCTCATATGGTATTCTGGAATTTTTCATTGACGTAATCCCGATTCAGCCTCTAACAGAAATGCGTGCCAGGAATATTTCGTGGGGGGAGGATAAGGCGGCCGGTGCTTAGAGCTGACAATGTCACCATGTTCATGTGCCGATTGCCTGGAAATCGGGGAGACTCAACCTGTAAGAACCATAGGGGCCTGTCAAGGCCTGTAATGTGATTGCTTTACCTTTACCTTTACCATATGGCATGCAAAGTAAAGGTTGCCCAATAAAAGGTAAAGCTGTACCTATGCAAAGCATTAAGACATACGCCGGGAGTAGAGATATAGATCCACATATTCTGAGCTGTGGTATTAAATGGAGGTAAACAGTCAGTTTCACGTCCCGTTCATTTTACCGCCTTCAAAAGAGCCACCGCATCCCACTGAACTAGTAGCTGGGTGGCCCACAGAGTCGGCCTGGACGTTTCAGGGAAGAAAAGTCCAGCCCATAGCCTAGTCACTATACTGACTGAGCTATCCTGGTTAAAATGTTGTCCGATGTATGTAAACTCAAATTTATGGACAGCACCACCAGGTAGAACACGAGAGAATATTATAAAATTAACTCGCACGCCCAAGACACAACGGCACGTCAGCGTAATTTTATTTTAAACAGGAATACTCCGGTGACTGGTCATAGACATGTAAAGACCTGTTCTCTCGCTGCGGCACCACTACCAAGGTCACAGCTTTTCTCGTGTGTCGACAACAGTACATTGCCTTTCGACAGAGCACGAATACAGCGTGCTTTATACCCGTAACTGCAGTTTTGGGTACTGTATCAAATGTCAGAGGGCGTTTAATCAATACTTCTTTGGCATTACCTGTCGCCCTATTCGTTTTAACGCGCCGTTTAATTGAGAATGGACCCGTGGCTGCATGTGTTCCACTGGAGGCTTGTATAAATAATATTGTGACTTTTTTTCCTGTGTTCCAGTCCCGGTAATTACTGCGCAGACCGGATGGCACCAGCAGAGTTCCGTTATTTGATCAGCCGAACGGAAACAAAGCATGCCCTCAGGGCTGAGCACAGCTGTACCTGTTTACCGAATTAAAACAAAAAAAAATTGTGTATTTGCCGTCACTAAAATCGGGGCATCACTTGAACTGGGGTTTAACAACCTGCAAAGGTGGAACTCCACAGACATTTTAGCATATGGACTAAAGTAGGCTCTCGATTTTCGTGAAATTTGAAATTTGGGATTTCGGCTTTTCCCGGTACGCTTTGAGTAGAAGACTGAGTGAGCCCCAGTGCTGATTTCGTTGCGGCTGTGAAAAGAAAAGTTTGTACCCCTGCCTCAAGCCAATATCCGGTCGTGTACCCCCCAAGGTAAGTTAGTCATTTCGAGTTGTCGACACTCGTATTCAATAAACTCAGATTAATTCTTTTGCAATGCCGCAAAAAGTTACCCCAGTCTGTCAGCTGCTCTTAATTCACAATTCGTAACAACACCAAAATTCGGAACCGTTTTAATAACCGTTGGGAATTCAATTACAGTAACACAGATCGTATTGCGTTACGGACACTACGGCGTTATAATTAGTAATTAGTTTCATTATACAAACAACCAATTGCATTCTGGGAATACCATTTGCATTGTAATTGAATTGGGGTCAGAAAGCAAGTTAGCTTTGTGCAGGGGCTGCTGGGTGTAGTACAGTCGAGGGAATGAAACAGCGTCAACAGCAGACAGACAATTTGTTTGACGTGGCAAATCATAGCAGTTATGGCTGTCGTCGGTGTGGGTTGCCAGTAATTATTGCATTCATTTGGCAGGAAATGGTGCTATATGATGACATCATATCGGAAATGGTCGTCAAGCTACTTCCGCTGCAGACGGAAGCGACGCCATAAGAACTGAGGGTGCCAAATCTGTCAGACGACGTTATTGTCACATCTTCAGCACACCATGCTAGTCACGAGTGTGAGTTCCTGCACTATACACCCCTGTAGGTGACTGAACGGCGTTCGGGTTGCGTATGGAGGAGACGACATCCATATATGTATGGTATCGGCTGATATATTGAATAAGCAGTTGCAGACAGCCCACAAGGGGTGGTTCTCCAGTTTGGAGGCTCGGCGAGGGTACAAAAAAAAACTCCTGGAAGCAAAAATGCTACACCGGGCCTCGGACTTTGACAGATTCTTTGGGAAGCTGAGGAAACTTTTCGGGTCTAAGATGCAGGATGTAACTGGAAGCTGGAGAAAACAGCGCAGTGAGGGACTTCATGATTTTTATTGGAATCCAAATACGAATTGGGTGATGAAAGCCAGGAGGAAGACATGGGCAGGGTATGTGCCACGTATGGGGGAAAAAAGAAACGTTCACGGTGTTTTGGTGGGGAAAACTAAAAAAAAAAAAGAGACGCTTGGAAGACCTGAGTGTAGATGGCCGGATATTCTAATTAATCTTAGAAAAACAGGCCTGGAGGCCATGGACTGGATTGATCTGGCTGAGTGGAGAGACAAGCGCCCGGCTCTTATGCAGGTGGTACTGAACCTGCAGGCTCCATAAAATGCGAGGAATTTGTTAACTAGCTGAGGAACTGTTAGCGTCTCAAGAAAGACTCGCTCCTTCGAGTCACTTCATTGAACGGCACTGGCGCCGTACGTGTGTCAGTAGCAGTAAATATTACCCGTTGGTTTTATACCTATGAAACTGGTTTACATTCTAGGAGAGGTACAGAGACTGAGGGCGTCTTACCCTGATGTAGGAGATGTTTACTTCTCAGATTTATTTAACGGTTCGGTGAAGACTGAAGTATAATGCACTTGTCTGAACATTACATACGTATTATGTGTAGTTTATATAAGCTCATTTGTAAACTGCTGAAATGTAGCATTACACTTAATCTTTTAAAGCCCACTGGTCACTATAAGTACCGCCAGGTTTAATATTCAGCAATTCTACGTTCTGCCCACACAGTGTATTTACGTGTTTTGTGCGGATCTCAGAACAAACAGCGATTATTTCCCTATACAGCATTAACTGACTGGTTTTTATAACCGAGACGGAGTGTGTTTACTGCACGGTACGAGCTGAATCTTTTAGTTTTTATAACCGAGACGGTGTGTGTTTACTGCGCGGTACGAGCTGAATCTTTTAGTTTTTATAACCGAGACGGTGTGTTTACTGCGCGGTACGAGCTGCATGTTTACATTACAGGATATTCTCAGTCCTTAAACGGTTAACTGACTTACGTAATTTTAACGATGTTTAGAAGTAGTCAAATACAAGGGATAACAAAAACTGCCAGTTATGCGACCGCTCTCGTACGCGCGACAAGGGTGGCTAGGCGGTTTACATTCGTCAATGTCGATGACGTGGCTTGCCTCCTAGCCGCGAGCGAGTTGACGGTCGTTAATAGGGAGTACAAACGTACCTTCGATGTCATGTATTCATCTTACGTCCCACAGGGCGGAAGAGGAAAATTCAATGTTTTAACCCGAAATCGTGATTGGAGTAGACAGCTTTGGAGATACAGACGTTGATTGGAAGACGCTATTAAAATGGATGTCATAGAAACGGGCTACGTAGGTGTGGACTGCAGGCTGAGGGTATAGTATAGGTGACAGGGTATATCGCGACCACGTGACTGTCAGATAGTAAGGAAGGGCTTAGTTCGATGAAGTTGGTGAAAAGAAAGCGATATGACAGAATGACCCACGAATAGGGAGCCTTGTCGCGTGATGTTCCGCGCAAACTGCATGTGTGTCTGCACAAACTTTCAAATTTCTTCTCAACATTCTACTTGGCGCGCCTTCATTTCTAATTAAGAACATTTGACCCAAGGTCTGTTCCTTTCACTTCTTACAAGAAACAGTTTTTTTTTAAATGATCAAACGCTCTACGAAATATTTTCAAAAGCAGCCAAGACGTAACTTGCAGTGAATGCCTGACAACTGAGCAGTTGGAACATATATGTAAACATTTCGTAGAATATTCTTGTATCAGGAAGCCGAACTACAGTGGCGCAGCAGAGAGAGATCCAGGAACTGTCTTGTACGCGTTTATGACAAGCAATCGGTTCATTGAAATTGTCTTAGCAATGCGTTCATAGAAACAGTAAACGTTACTGACGTTAAGACGCCATTTTGTTTTTGTTTTTATTAACCATTTACTTTAACCGTTCAAGGCCCAGTGGCCACTTTATGTAGCACCAGGTTTAACATTCAACAATTCTATGTTCTGCCCACACAGTGTGTTTATGTGTTTTGTGTGGATCTCAGAACAAACAGCGATTATTTCCCTATACAGCATTAACTGGTCGGTTTTTATAACCGAGACGGAGTGTGTTTACTGCGCGGTACGGACTGAGTCTTTAAATATAATTCTACGTTCTGCCCACACAGTGTATTTATGTGTTTTGTGTGGATCTCAGAACAAACAGCGATTATTTCCCTATACAGCATTAACTGGCTGGTTTTTATAACCGAGACGGAGTGTGTTTACTGCGCGGTACGGTCTGGATCTTTAAATATAATTCTACGTTCTGCCCACACAGTGTATTTATGTGTTTTGTGTGGATCTCAGAACAAACAGCGATTGGTCCCCAATACCAGGAGTTCTCGCACTTTTTTCGCTGGCGTACCATTAAATGCAATTCAAAAATTTTCATATACCAGCAAAATTTCTTGTGTTTAAATAAAAAAGCTGAAAGTGGCGTGACCGTCTGACAGCTAGAAGAGTTATGTAATGTTTCTAGCTATGCAGCGCATTAGCAAATATATGTGGCTTGTGTTTTATTTATTTATGTATTTATGCATTAATTTACAGTTTTTATCCTTTTTATATTTCAATTTCTTTACTAAGGACACGTTCCGGTAGAGAGTGGTTGATGCACCAGTAGTGGTTCGCGTACCACAGTTTGTGAAACAATTCCGTATGCCGCATTAATTAATTTGGCTTTTATAACCGAGGAGGAGTGCGTTTACTGCGCGGTACGGACTGGAACTTTAAATATAATTCTACGTCCTGCCCACACCGTGTATTTATGTGTTTTGTGTGGATCGCAGAACAAACAGCGATTATTTCTCTACACAGCATTAACTGACTGCTTTTTATAACCGAGGAGTGTGTTTACTGCGCGGTACGGACTGGCTCTCTAAATATAATTCTACGTTCTGCCCACACAGTGTGTTTATGTGTTTTGTGTGGATCTCAGAACAAACAGCGATTATTTCCCTATACAGCATTAACTGACTGGTTCTTATAACCGAGAAGGAGTGTGTTTACTGCGCGGTACGAGTTGAATCTTTTAAATATAATTCAGGTTAAATTCAGTGTTCAAAGGAGGATTACATCGCTGAAGCATCACTTCTGGTTCCAAACTACGGGTACTTAATATCCTACAGCTGTGTGCGTTTCGAGGAAAAGCTATTGCCCCTGACGGAAATCGAACGACGATTGCTCTGTTCTGCAGCCAGTAGCCTAGGCATTGTGCCAACGAATTTAGCTCGGCTGTGCCCTGAACACGCCATGCTTGGTAACTGCACATTCATGCAGCCTGGGTCCGTTTGTGGCTGATACATGGCAGGGTTTCAATACGTGCATTGGTAAGTGCGGACAGCGGGTGAATATGAACTGTGTGTGTGCGTGTGGACTGTGGAATGTGGAATGTGAACTGTGTACATAACTGTGTAATGTGTATGTGGACTGTGTGTGTGGGCTGTGTATGTAAACCGCGTAATATGTATATGTAGTGTATAGAACTGTGTAATATGTATATGTAGTGTATAGAACTGTGTAATATGTACATGTAGTGTGTAGAACTGTGTAATGTGTACATGTAGTGTATAGAGCTGTGTAATATGTATATGTAGTGTATAGAGCTGTGTAATATGTACATGTAGTGTGTAGAACTGTGTAATATGTACATGTAGTGTATAGAGCTGTGTAATATGTATATGTAGTGTATAGAGCTGTGTAATATGTATATGTAGTGTATAGAACTGTGTAATATGTACATGTAATGTATAGACCTGTGTAATATGTATATGTAGTGTATAGAGCTGTGTAATATGTACATGTAGTGTATAGACCTGTGTAATATGTATATGTAGTGTATAGAACTGTGTAATATGTATATGTAGTGTATAGAACTGTGTAATATGTATATGTAGTGTATAGAGCTGTGTAATATGTATATGTAGTGTATAGAGCTGTGTGATATGTATATGTAGTGTATAGAACTGTGTAATATGTATACGTAGTGTATAGAGCTGTGTAATATGTACATGTAGTGTATAGAACTGTGTAATATGTATATGTAGTGTATAGAACTGTGTAATATGTATATGTAGTGTATAGAACTGCGTAATATGAGCTGTCTAATAGCCACGATGTAATATGAACAGTGCGTTTAAACTGTGTGCCGGAGTTCTGTTGTCCCATGTGAACTGTGCAATGTGAAATGACTTTTCTAAAATTACGGCCACTCATTAGTCACTGTCGTGGCCCAGAGAGTATCGGCTTTAGTTTAGAATGTAAACACATAGTCTTCAGATAGCGTCCCCTGGGATGGGACGCCTTTGGTAGACAAGTACCAAGAATTCGAAGGAAACTGCCGCGCGCATTTTCAGACACAGACAGCAGTTTCCTCCGAACATCTAGTCGTGCCAACTACACTACACGGCTGCATACACCTCAAGGCCGTTTGCGCATAATCAGTCGATCGGAAAGCGTCCTGTCTTGTAACACAGCTGCAGTGGACGTTCTGTGTATCAGCTCGGAAATGATTATGTTTGTCCCACATTCTGTGATTTGTTTGTGTGCTGCAGTTAATCAGTAGCAGCTGGGGGCTACAGAGCTAAGTTGTTGTAGGGTTCAGACAGTTATTACCACGCACGACAGGTAATTTCAGAAGTAAGTACAGTCAAACCCGGTTATAACGACATCGGTTTATGCCACACCTCTTACATAACATCCGATATTCTGTGGTACCGGTTACTTCCTCACTGTTAACCATAACGTTATGCTCCTCGGTTATAACAACACTGGTTCCTAACGACACAGGACGTTCGGTCCCGTTCATGACGTTATAACCGAGTTCGGCTGGAAATGAGGTTATGAAGAAGAAGAAGAAGAAGAAGAAGAAGGAGGAGGAGGAGGAGGAGGAGGAGGAGGAGGAGGAGGAGAAGAAGAAGAAGAAGAAGAAGAAGAAGCACTTTGAGTGTAAGGACCATTCGTAAGATAAATGCACTGGGAAATGAAGAATGAATGGGGAAAGGAAAATTATATACACAGCTGTTCTGTGAAGGAAATAATCAGGATAGAGGGGTGATAACTAGGAATTTGCAGAGTCAGAGAGCTGTGGAGGGAAGTAGAAAATGGCATTTATCCTGCGTATAGCGGAATCATGTGATATTCGTTTGTTACTGAAATGTACGGGAAATCAAGAGGTGGAGCGAAACTCGTTTAAACAGTGTATAAACATCAGTGACGGGACAGCGTATAGGGAAGTTACTGACTGTACTCATCCTATACAAAAGGAACGCGGGGAAATTAATAAGATAAGGTGTGAGTAAGAAAACCGAACGAAGAAAATAGCACAAAGGCATGAGGATGTTGCGTAGGAGCAGAAGGATTAATTATTTCATTGTAAACACATCAAGCCTTGAGGTAAGTGTTGCGTACTGCAGAAAACCTGGTGCTAGCAGTCACAACCATTGTAAATTTTACAGGCCTAAAGACTTGAGACTAAAGCAATAAAATACCCTACTCGTACTGATAAGATAGATAGTTATCGTTGAAGATTCAAGTCTTCCAGGATGTGACGCTGTGTTTTTGGGTGACTACCAACGTTTCGATCGCATCTGAGCGTCGCGAACTACGGAGTTCCCCGAAGTCCCTACGCATGCTAGTAACAAGTTACCTGTGTGCTGTCCTCACGTTCTGCCGCGCATCCTATGTTGACGGTTGCAAGTCATTAAAAGCAGTCCCTGTTACCTGTTTTTGGGTCTTCGGCTGTTAGTTGCAGTTGAGAAATTTCTCTTTCACGCTGCCCCAAAGCGACTTGTCACGTGTTGTTGAATTCTGGACTTTGAGGAGGATACGCCATATCAGTTGCACGTCCACTCCACCCTCCACCGCATGCCCCGTGGAGTCTGGGGATGATACCGTAATATTTAAAAACCCAGTTACAACCTCGAAAGAAGCAACACTGCATTTCCATTACAACGATCATGAAAAGCGGGCCAGGATGGCTGTGTGAGGGCACAGTTTTAGCCTCGTCCTGCGTTGAGTGTGTCTCTAGCCGTTCTAAACCAGGTGCGCACCCAGGATTTTTCTTTGGGGGGGGTGTCTGATCCTGAGGGTATATATAATTTATGTTTCATGTCGAAGATTATGTTATAAAGATCATGCTGTAAACACAACATAACACAGCCTGCAACTGCATTTATATACATACGAATATAACTAAATGTTCCGTGACTCAATCACAGTGTCCTATCTTCTTCTTTCTTTCTTTTTTTAATTTTATTAATTTATTTTATTAATTTATTTTTCAAAATTCTAATGTACTGGTCATCAGCCGACTTAAGTGTCTGATTTCCGCTGAAGGGGAAATCACGCGAAACTTTTGATATCATAATATGTACAAAATATGTATTTTTTTAATTTCGTTTTTGGGGGGTTTGGAGGAGCTGCAGCCCGCAACCCCCCCCCCCCCCCCCCCGCCCCGCCCGGGTGCGCCACTGTTGTAAACTTCGATTTACTCAGCGTTTTATCCGTGATTTCAGGCCTCCGCCGCGATGTTCTTCTTGGACTTCGTGACCCTTGAAGATGGGACCGATACGTTGTACCAAAACGTCGGAAAACGACCACCGTTCGACGCTACGTAATACGCCGGAGGAGCGCAGATCTGTTCAGCCTTTCATTATGATCGTAAGTTGCAGCACGTGACCTTCATGCAGCTTATCTCTATGTTGCCCTGTATTTTGATATCTGCACATAGTTAAAGAGTTCCCTTTAGCAATTAAGATAAAGCAATAGCGGCTGTTTTATCGCCTGTTACGTCCGTCTTCATCCACTTACGCAGCTTCGATTCAAGGAATTTGGACAGAATACGATGCACGGTTGCCAAGTTTAGGTCGTTCCAAGCCACTCAAATGACACTACCGATAATACCAGGGTTTTTCTGAAAAATTAAATTATGGAGACACATTCAGTTGTTTTGAAGTTCGAAATTATTGTGGATGTGATGCTGCTCTTTTCTGGTGCGTGATGCCGTGTAGTCTGGTAGATATTTACCAACATTTGAAACGATAGTGCTTCCTCTATCCTTACTACCCCACATACAAAGGAAGCAGGCTTCTCCGAAACGTCGGGGAATTTCTACAAGGCTACAAGGTCGTTGCACCCCAGAAGATGACATTCCTCAGTGAAATGTTTATTTAATGGCAAGCTAACTGCGTTTTCGGTAATGGCGGTGGTCAGTAGGCGACGTCGGGGACTGACGAGCGGGAGGGTGCTGGTGCAGAAACGTCTGTTACGGTTAGACCTGCAGGTGTACATCTCGAAGTCTTGGTAGCTCAGAGGGTAAAACATTTTGTTGCCGGACGAATGTTTTCAGAAAAGCCATACAGCTAATGTCAGGCTTCGAGATTTGCTTTGACTTAACTAAACTGAATGTTTTGTTATTTCTTTGGCTCCTTCGCTTCTAATTTCCACTGAAAGATTTGTAATTCTGCGAATTTTGTTATCGTGCATTTTAGCAGGTTACCAAACCCAGTTCTTCGTTATATTGAACAGATAAGTTCGTTATCTGTTTCCTCCAAGAAACGTTTAAAATTGGAAGATTCCCACGAAGTGTCATTAACGCGTGATTCATACATTTAGATAGAGTTCTTTTAGGATGTGACACCGTTTTTCTTATAGGTGGGGGGTCGACGCTTCAGAGGAACGTACAGCGTCGAAAGGTCTCTTACCTTTTATCCGTGGGACATCCCAGCAAACCTGAGTTTATCGCAGTGTACTATTTACTGCCGTGGCGCCTCATATTGATCGCTGTATGCATTAAATGGTTGACAAGCAATTAATTACCGGAGAATACGCGTCGCCCCTGTCCACCCTATTACAAGAGCTGGTTGCAATCTCGTACGAACTGGCCCGAAACTGGGAGGAACCAAGACAGAAAGTGAGAACTCGCTACGGAAGGGTGTTACGGGTATGAGTAGAAATGGCCCCGCCATGTGGCGTAACTTAATATTCACGCCCTAATTCAACCTCCCGTTAGCACCCTGAAAACCGGATGTGACGTCATTCGCAATCCACCCTGCCTTTGATTTATTTTTCGCGTGTGTAGCCATGGTAACCTGGTGTGGCGTCGCACACAAACGAAGCACTATCGTTAACGTGGGTTACGTCTGTCGCAGCCAGGTAAACCGGGTAACCATGGGAACTTTGTGTGACGTCACTGGTAACCATGGGAACCCTTGTGTGATTAACCAGGGGAACTGTTGTGTGACGTCCCTGGTAAGCATTGGAACCCTTGTGTGACGTCACTGGTAACCATGGGAACTGTTGTGTGGCGTCACTGGTAACCATGGGAACCCTTGTGTGACGTCACTGGTAACCATGACAACAGGGGTGTGACTCAGTCACTTGCACAAGGGTAGTATGTAAGATAGATGATCAAATCCACGTTTGTGGGAATTTTTGACTAGGGATTGGATCTGCATTAACTCTTGGCATTCTGACATGAAGCCAGGAATCACCCTGTACAAGACACACGTGTGAACAGATTATGATGCAGTTTCTGTCGATTTACGTGAAATTCCCCGAAATGCTGAACGTCCGAGTGATTTGGTTTAGCTGATTGTTCTGTATCAGTCATAATCTTATGGCTTATCTTGATGGGAGACTTCCCGCTGGGTTTCGTGAATTGCTGACGCAATACAGCTTACGCCAACAGAATGTGGCGATTTCCATATCGCTGTTTTGATTATTCAGGTTAAGGGTAAGAAACACCAAAATTCGTCGTTCGCAGTCCTTCCTTCTTCTGCCTACTCACAGTAGGTGTCGAGGTTGTTTATTTGCTTTTCACTTGATCACACTCAGACACACACCACAGTCGGTAGGACTCCTCTGGACAAGGGATCGGCCCGTCGCACAGACCTCTACCTGACAACACACAAACACTCACAAGAGACAAACATCCATGCCCCCCCTGGGATTCGAACCTACGATCCCAGCAAGCACTCGGCCGAAGCCCCACGCCTTAGACCGCGCGGCCACTGGGGTCGGCTACACCAAAATTACAGACAGTTAATTGTAAAATGCCATTGAGTGTGTATAAGCGTTTGGCCTGGCCCGTGTCAAACTCATGGTAACCGTGATGCTCAGCAAAGCTGTGATTTTTGCACTGACCATTATATATATGTACATATATATATATATATGTGTGTGTGTGTATTCCAATTTATACAGTTTAAGTATCGTAACGTGTCGCACTGTACTTCCCAGACTGATGTATTGATGCTTGTACTCATTTGCATTTGAGACTATTATGACGGCGCCTTGGCGCCGAAATATGTAGGAGTTTTTAAAACAAATTTACAGTTTGTTGTGCTGTTATGTGCGTCAGTTGGTAAATGTGACGGAATGCGAGACCGTGTTTGACACCTATACAAAACCACAGGCAAAATTATCGTTTTGTACACCCAATAATAGTTCAGACTCTCACTTCTGAGACAGCAAGTGTGAGCGGCGGTAAAAGAATTCTTTGAAAATATGTGTCGACGTTCTAACCGTTGGCAACCTAGGCGTAGATGGACGCATCATATTAAAATCGATCTTAACGATGTAGGCTGTGGATGGGATTCAACTGGCGCAGGGTAGGGACAAGTGGCCGGCTGTAGTGAACACAGCAATAAATTTGGATGTAATAGAAAACGGATATTTTTTGACTAGCTAAGGAACACTTCCGCGGAGGTAGTTACATAGTTAGTTCGTTATTTAGAAGACTGAAAACAAAAATTTCTGAACCGAACCGTATCCGATATGCTGTCATCATTATGCTTACCAGTTTCTTCCTTCCTGCAGTTTCAGGTTTTTGGTATCACATTTACACTATCTGCGGCCTCGCTTAACTCTTCTTTGTTTTTATAGAAGATAGATTTAAAACTGAATTTTTTTGTAAGCACGCAAAAACACATGACGATCGTCTCTTGCAATAGCTGCAATTAGTCCCGTCTCGGAATTACGCTTACATCTGTGCTGCAGGTGTTACAGTGACTTACATCTGTGCTGCAGGTGTTACAGTGCCTTACGTCAGGCTGTTACCCGCTGCAGACATGCGATGTAGCGTAGTTCGTATAGTAACTGCGCTACAGGCTGGATGATTCAGGGTTCGAATCCTGGCATGTCCAAGCGGTTGCCCTTACTCTGGTCTATAATATGATGACATCCGTGGAGTGGAACCCCTGTTCATATGCTGATATCTGTCCAAGGGCCAAGGAATTCTCCCCTCCTTATGGAATTCAAGGTCATTGCCAACAACCTGCAATTTGTCTCTAGAGTGAGCCAGGTGAATTCACCCCATATCGTCACAATGTATTGGAGAAACTGTAGCAATTTGCTTTACAGGGATAATGTACTGATAGGTATTGCTGACAGCGAGAGCTTTGGTTTGGGTGGCACAGACCGGAAGGGAATGGGAAGGAATACATGAGCAAGAAGACAGGGGGAAGCCTTGAGTGACGTAATAGTCATCACACATGGGGCTTCTTTATGTGGCCTCAGTTTAAGTTCTTTTCGTTGTGTTTTAAAAGTGGTGACGTAGCTGCTTGTCCTTGTTTATGTGACACAAGCCAAATTGTTTTATTCAACGCTACTAGGAAATCTACCGTCATGATCCTCTTTTAGCAAGATTTACGGGGTTACACAGTTTCATGGCGAAGTTTCCTCAACACTTTAAAGCCCAGTGATTACTATATGTGCCGCCAGGTTTAACATTCAACAATTCTACGTTCTGCCCACACCGTGTATTTATGTGTTTTGTGTGGATCTCAGAACAAACAGCGATTATTTCCCTATACAGCATTAACTGACTGGTTTCTGTAACCGAGACTGAGTGTTTACTGCGCGGTACGGACTGTCTTTAAATGTAATTCTACGTTCTGCCCACACAGTGTGTTTATGTGTTTTGTGTGGATCTCAGAACAAACAGCGATTATTTCCCTATACAGCATTAACTGACTGGTTTTTGTAACCGAGACGGTGTGTTTACTGCGCGGTACGGACTGGGTCTTTAAATATAATTCTACGTTCTGCCCACACAGTGTATTTATGTGTTTTGTGTGGATCTCAGCCCTAACAGCGATTATTTCCCCATACAGCATTAACTGACTGGTTTCTGTAACCGAGACGGAGTGTGTTTACTGCGCGGTACGGACTGTCTTTAAATGTAATTCTACGTTCTGCCCACACAGTGTGTTTATGTGTTTTGTGTGGATCTCAGAACAAACAGCGATTATTTCCCTATACAGCATTAACTGACTGGTTTTTATAACCGAGACGGAGTGTGTTTACTGCGCGGTACGGACTGAGTCTTTAAATATAATTCTACGTTCTGCCCACACATTGCGTTTATGTGTTTTGTGTGGATCTCAGAACAAACAGCGATTATTTCCCTATACAGCATTAACTGACTGGTTTTTATAACCGAGACGGAGTGTGTTTACTGCGTGGTACGTGCTGGAACTTTAAATATATTTTAGGTATATGTTAGTCTTTAAGTTGTTAGTTAATCAGTGGAAGTTTACAAAGAACGATGACAGATGGTCTGAATAAAATTTTACCCCTTTAACCTTTTAACGCCTAGCGGGTACTTTACGTAGCATCTGGTTCAAAGTTCAAAAAGTCTACATTACTCTGACAGTGCGTTTATGTGTTTTGTGTGGATCTCAGATCAAACAGCAACGCTTACCTTATACATAGTTAAGAGATTGGTTTTTATAACCGAAGCGGAGAGTGTTTACTGCTCGAAGCGCAGTGGTAACAATAAGTCAGGCGAGCACAGGTTTTTCAAAAGTTTAGGACTCACCTAAAATTCTAGGCGCCAGCAGAATGACATGAAGCAAGTTTCATACTGAGAAGCCACAAATATTAGGCGCCACCCAACAGAATTTATTCCCCTGGAGGACGTGACGCCTCGGATTTTCATCAACTTTCCTTTATTTGTACTAGTTCTTTATAAAGAGGCCTAACTTAAATTGTGCTCCATTATGAAATTTTCTTCCGATTTGAATATAATTTGTCTGAAGACATCCACATATATTTTTGAGTGACTGTGTGAGTTTCGCCAGAGTATGCACAGTGACAGTCGTATTTTAGTTGCAGTTCGGGACTCAGCTTTGCGTCGCCGAAAGGCATTTCAAAACGTGTCCTCTTCTAATGGCTGAGGTTCGCGCTACTAGCAATGTAGCAGACATTTACTGGCCAGTTGACCCTTTAAAGACGAAGCGTATCTGTTTTATATAAAGACTCAGTGCGTAACGCGCTGTAAACACTCTCCACTTCGGTTACAAAAACCAGTGTCTTAATGTTTTATAAGGCAAAAGTTGCTGTTTGTTCTGAGATCCGTACAAAACACATAAACGCAATGTGGGCACCACGTAGAATTTTTTAATGTTAAACCTGGTGGTACGTGAAGTTATCGCTAGGCTTTAAAAGGTTAAATGTGTTATGCGAACTGTGGGCACCCACACAACGTCTTGCAAAAACATGTTTTCAAAAACATACCACACCATGTCTACTCGTCCTCTCAGTACCCTACATTTCCCCCAGAGTTAGGGGCCGTAAATTTGATTCCCGAAGTGTGGGAGTATAAATGAATTCCTGTACATAATTTCTACACTCGTTGTCCGATTTGGGTGAAATTCCGTGTGAGAGATCTGCACATAACGCTGCTGAGTATCTGGGAGTTTCGTGAAAATCGGTTTTCAGACAGCCGCTCTCTTCTTATGGCCGTATATGAAATTTCGTTTACGTGTGTACCGTAACACCCGTGTGACATTTTGAAAACAAAGCGCGCGATGTTAGAACCTCTTTACTTCGACACGCAGTACACAGTTTTCAGTCTCTTTACACATTACGTTACAACTCGGTTATAACCCCATGAAAGGGACTGAATACTTTGTGTTGAACTTTGTACAACAAGTGTCGTTATAACCGAGGGGCGTAATGTTATGGTTAACAGTGAGGAATTAACTGGTACCACAGAATATCTGACGCTATAGGCGAGGCGTCGTATAAAGCGATGTCGTTATAACCGGGTTCTACTGCACTTTACGCTTGAAAAGGTCAACTACGAAATTTACTTAAAGTGTGCAATGTTGCAAAGATGGAGGGCAAGTCCCAAAACCGTGCGCCCCTGTGTGACTTGTTTAGTTGACAGTTGACACCAGCGTAACCTGCAGGCAGTAAACAGGTGATTGCCATGTGAGAGGAGTCGGTTCGTATCCCTGGCGCCTAGTTTGTGCCTCAACCATGGTGCAACAGTTCCAAGAAATGGCGATAGGTGATGACGGTCGTGTGACGTATTGAAGGGGGGCGTGTAGGCGCCGGACGTCTTCGGGGGTCCCGCTACTGAAACATAGCCACACGAACCTAGAAATTGTCAGCCGTCAGATTTTGAATTGGGTGTTCAAGCAAGAGAAAGTCCCAAATTTATAATCACTTAGCGCCATGGAACAGCGTTTCTTGATAAGATGATTGTTGCTCAGCTATTCAGTCGTTGGACTTGATTCTGTGTCAGTCCAATACATTACACCCTCACTCCCCCCACTTCAGTATAACCCTCCCGTCAATGCCTGTGTCTTCGTCCATGCTTGCCAACGAAAAGTTCGTTGGGCAATAAATTTCCCATCTTTTCCATGCGTGCGACATGTCACACCCATCTCACCTTACTTGGTTTGATTGCTCCAGCGATGTTTAGTGACGAGTAAAAATTCCGATGCTCCTTGGCATGTGATTTTCTCAAGTCTTCTATAAATTTTTTAATCTTAGGTCAAAATATTCTCCTATGCACCATCTGCGTTGTTTCCTTCACAATGCCGGACCAAGTTTAAGACCCATACAAAACGCCGTTTGAAATTAGTTCTGAGAGTTTTAGTGCTTACATTTTAAGACAGGGGCCGAGAAGATAAAACGGGCCAAGTTTAAGACCCATACAAAACGCCGTTTGAAATTAGTTCTGAGAGTTTTAGTGCTTACATATTAAGACAGGGGCCGAGAAGATAAAACGGGTCAAGTTTGCTTCAGTTCAGAATGTCGGCAGTAATCAATTTCCGAATCCACGCTGCTGCCTCCATCTTCAGTGTACAAGATCAGGGTAGCCTGCATGTGGAGCAAGTGACTTCCTGCACAACGTCGATTAATTTCTACCGCACCACACGGCGTCATATCCCAGAACACTTCTTGTTAATGCTGTTGCTACTCAAATTCTAATAAAAACACGATAAATGTGTGGACAGTGTTCCGTATTATTGTCCACACTAAAGGCTCCATAGCAGTTGTTCCTGTCTAACCCCAGACTAGTTATTACGCCGATTACCTCACACATCCCGTCGTCTTCTGGAATATTATTTTGCTGCCATAGACAGAACACCCAGGCGTAGATGGGAGGATAATATTAAAATGGATCTTCAAGACGTGGCATGCGGGTCATGGACTGCATTGAGCTGGCTCAGGATAAGGACAGGTGGCGCGCTGTTGTGAATGCGGTAATGAACCGCCAGGTTCCATAAAATGCGGGAAATTTCTTGACTAGCTGAGAAACTGTTAGCTTCTCAAGAAGGCCTCTGCTCCATGGAGTTAGTTAGTTAGTTAGTTAGTTAGTTAGTTAGTTAGTTAGTTAGTTAGTTAGTTAGTTAGTTAGTTAGTTAGTTCATAGACAGCACAGCGAAGCCGTCACTATGCAATTCTACCCGAACAGAGCACCTGGCTGTGTGGTACACAGAACCTGTCTCCAGTAATGATCCGAACGGGCCATGGACCTTTGGAGCAAGTCACCAACCTTGCAGCCAAGTCTGGACCACGTGCAGATACCCAGCCCAGTTCACGGATACGAGAACTTGCATATTGTTCGTCAGTCTAACGGACAAATCTGTTGAGAATTTAACTGCTATCAAAATTAAAGATAAAGCAATCCCTGGATGTCTGAGCAATCTGAGGGTTCCAGGAGGCTCAGGCACCTAGACGTCAAGACAATCGGCACTTGAAGGTGGTAAGGTTGTCAGCTGTACGCACCAGACGCCTTTATCCCCTAGGAAATATCCCTGGTACTCATTCCTGTTAGAGGCTGAGTCGACCCCAGGGCCATAGTGCGGCCGCAAGGGTTATGGCAATGAAAAATTCCAATGACACCATCGGGAATCGAACCCGCAACCTTCCGGTTTGTAGCGCCTGCTCCATCAAAAGTAACACAAGGCTAAATCACGTTTGTCTGAAAATGCGAAGCCGCGTAATTTGGTACGGACTGGCTACTCAACGTTTCGGAGAAACCTGTTGCCTCTCTCTTAAGAGTAGATACTGTTCTAGTACACTGCAGGTGCAGGTAGCAGGTTCTTACTACGCGTTGGTATTTATCTACAAAACTACACGGCATCACGTTATATGAGACTGATATTGGCTTCGCGTCGGTACGTTGTAGCTCACATAAAAAAACGGGACTGCAAATAACGATTTGCGTTACACGTAAACAGAGAAATGCGTGAAGTTCGATTGTGTAGGCTGCAGCACCAGAATGCAGGCACAGATTGTAAGTTTAATTAATAAACTGCGGTGAGTGTGAGCAGAATATGTTGAAAGGAAAACATTACATTGCGCTGTGAACAACTCGTGTTTGCTCCGTAAAAGGTTTATATTATTATTATTATTATTATTATTATTAAAAAATTATGATGCCTAAGCTTTAAAGAATGAGAGATACTGAAATTATTGTATTAACCCTTTAAAGCCCAGTGGTTACTATATGTACCGCCAGGTTTAACATTAAAAAATTCTACGCTCTGCCCACACAGTGTATTTATGTGTTTTGTGTGGATCTCAGAACAAACAGCGATTATTTCCCTATACAGCATTAACTGACTGGTTTTTATAACCGAGACGGAGTGTGTTTACTGCGCAGTACGGACTGAGTCTTTAAATATAATTCTACGTTCTGCCCACACAGTGTATTTATGTGTTTTGTGTGGATCTCAGAACACACAGCGATTATTTCCCTATACAGCATTAACTGACTGGTTTTTATGATCGAGACGGAGTGTGTTTACTGCGCGGTACGGACTGAATCTTTATACATATAATACAGGTTAATCTTAGGGTTAAAATTTAGTCATGTAAATGGTGTAGAACTGAGGATTTGAATCACATTCAGCAACTCTGCAGCAATACTAGGACATTGCTGTAACAGCTGTGGTTACCACACGTATACATAGGACATTTTCGCTACCGTGGAGACTTGTAGTGTGGTCTTGCGGTGTCTGACGCCGTGGCGGGTGGATACGGACGTCAGAGGAACATACTGGGGACATGTTCGGACAGCTGCACCATGCAAATAGAGGCAGTATGTTGCTCTGAAGCGTTGGTGCCCACGTGCCAGACTACACGGCGTCATAATCTGCATGACCACAACGAGAAGGTGACGCACAATAGTAGCTGTACTTAATGAGGTAGTATTTATTTATGTATCGCTTTTTTAACGACGCTGTCCGCAGCTTGGTTTTATATCATCGACTCGGCATGTATACGGAGGGACTGAGGACAGACAAGAAACGTGGCTGTCCCGATCGGGATTCGAAGGAGGTGTCTCCGAAATGGAAGTGCTGCGTTAAAGCTGGGGCCAGCTAGCTGGGTTTAACATCTCATACGAAAAGAGAAATGCGTTTGGCCGATTGTGTAACTGTAATTGCAGGTTCCGGGAACAGTGTCACAAACCAAACGGCTGTGAGATTGAGCCGGTAATTACCGTGCACCGTGCACTGTGCACTGTGCAACTCGACCCCGCACAGTTCGTGACAAACGAATGGCCATTTTTTGCCTCTCAGTTGTTATTTAAAGAACTGAGGGCGTGGTCGACGTTTGAAGTATGAAACTAAACTGGACGTAATGTGGATGCCGTGCCGTAAAACAAGTGAAGTCCTGAATCCTGCAGCATACGGGGGAGGGGATATGACCCCGTGCAGACTGGTACAGGCGCGTGTCTTCATGAGTGCCGTTGAGAGGCTCCAGTATCACAGCGCCGATGTATGTGTGTGTGTGTATATACGTATGTGTGTGTATGTACGTATATACATATGTATGTGTGTATGTTTACGTATGTATATATGTATGCACGTATGTGTATGTATCTATGTATATGTGTGTATGTATGTGGGTATGTATGTGTACGTATGTATATATGTATGTACGTATGTACATATGTATGTGTACGTTTGTGTATGTATGTACATATGTATGTGTGTACGACTGAATACGCTGTAATATATTTTTGTGACCATTTATTCGGCGATGAGAAAGTGGATTGGATTCAACTAGCATGCTGTCGTGAACATTTTTGGAATTTCGTGAATGTGAAGGGCCCTTAGACTGCCTGCAGATACAGCCGTATGGCCTACGAGGCGGTATACAGCACGCAGCTACCCGGTTGGTCTGTGTAAATGAGACGCGGTGTGTTTACTGTGAGGTAACGTCTGAATTTGTGGCCTGCCTTCCCCCACAAGAAGATAACAATTAGGCCTCAGGGAGTAGCATTCTGTCTAACTTTTCGGAGTAGTATATTGCTTCCATCTTCAGGGTAGAAAAGTAATGGTTCGTTCACAGTTCGACCTTTGTTCTATTTTCCCTATACCAAAACACTTACCCCCTAAGCTTTTTTCCACACCGAAGATGGCGGTAGCATGCCCGTCCGAAACTACACGGCGTCACAATCCATGAGACCTTCGCCTATATTTCCACCGCCAAGAGCGCCCCCTGTGTTATTCTCTGTGCTGTGTTTGGTTCGAGAGGCGGCACGGCGGCATTCCGTCAATGCGAGCGGGACTTTAATTACAGGTCTGCATTGCATTTGAGACGGACGGAAGAAGCGTTGTTTTGTCACTGCGGTATGTTGATATGAATTGTTCACATTTATGTAATAACATGGCATCCCGTATCACAGCTGGGGAAACAGGGTTCATAACTGCATCATTCCGCCTTCCACATCCATAATTTGTATCATCCCAGCTGCATAAATGCGGGTCTTTGAGTTCCATAACTGTGGATTAACCCAGCTGCAAAACTGTGGATCCCCCAGCTGCATAAATCTGCGTCACCCAACTTGCATAAGTGTGGATCACTGCAGTTGCATAACTCTGAATCATTCCACTTCCCTATTTTTCAGATCCCTTTATTCCTGTAATAATGCTGTGTTTTTCTCCTCGTTTCCGCGTTCTCAACTTTGTACTTAAATATGTCGTGCATTGGACTCATCTGGCTCAGGATATGTTCTAGTGCCTGGCTGTGTACTAACCACTACAGCAAATATCTGAGTTTGCGTCTTAAAGTTAGGGGTTTCTGTCATCCGACGCCGTGTATTTTGGTAGGTATTATAGCGTTACGGAGGAACTTTTTGCCTCCTTCCTCAGGATAAACACTGTGCCGGACATTGCTCGTCCTTGCATTTTGCTAAGTATCGACCACGTGGCAGTTTTTTTTTAAATACGATCAATATACTATACTTGATCTGAGCCTACTATACGTTTCACGTTACTGAATTTCTGAAGAATTTGGTCTTTTGAAATTATCATCAGGTGCTAAACGATGTACACGGATAACCAACAGCAAATCCTTCGGGTATTTTGGTTGTGACGTAATGTCAGGCGTATCCCCACTTACCGTCATTTTATACACGTTACACAGAAATTGCGCAACAAAGTGGACCTGGTGAGTGCAAATGGCGACACACGTGCTGCCGTGTCCAGATCTGTGCAATCACGTCAGCTTACGGGTTGCGAACGCGCTGCTTGTCTTGTGGCCGTACAGCTATGCCGGATGGCTTCACGTTGTCCTGGTGCTTAAAAGCCTTCGGCGCCAGTGGTGACTTTATGTGCCGCCAAGTTTAGCACTCAGACAGCCTCCGTTGTTCTTGTACGTAAAAGCCCCCGGCGCCAGTGGTGACTTTATGTACCGCCAGGTTTAACAGTCGGACAGCCCACGATCTGCCCACACAGTGTATTTACGTGTTTTGTGTGGATCTCAGAACAAACAGCGATT
>BLKM01007417.1:0-10656 GCA_013340265.1 Coptotermes formosanus | reverse complement strand
GCGGCTTTGGTGGAGGAAATGCTCCCTCGCCAAGTTATGGAGCACCTAGCAGTGGCTTCGGAGGAGGCAGTCCTGCTTCGTCCGGTCACGGAGCTCCTAGTGGAGGATACAATCGAGCTGTTGCACCGTCATCAAGCTACGGAGCTCCCAGTGGTGGATTTGGAGCTGGAGTCAGTGATCTTTCGTCCCTTCATGGGGCCCCGTCTTTACCTTCATCAAGTTATGGGACTCCTGTTGGTGGAATTGGAGGTGGTGTCGCTTCCACTAGCTACGCAGCTCCAAACGGCGGATTCGGCGGTGGAAGTGGTGGTCTTTCTTCAAATTATGTTGCCCCGTCTCCACCTTCATCAAGTTACGGGGCTCCCACAAGTGGTTTTGGAGGTGCGGGCCTTCCTTCCTCAAGTTACCTAGCACCTAGCAATGAACACTTTGGAGGTGCTCCTTCTTTCCCTTCTTCAAATTACGGTGCGCCAGCCGCTCCTTCGCCTAGTTATGGAGCTCCAAGTGGTGGAAGAAAAGGCAATGGGGGAGCTCCTTCTTCTGGTTACGCTGCTCCTGCAATTCCTTCTTCTGGTTACGGTGCCCCGTCAACACCATCTGGTTCGTACAGCAGTTCCAGAGGTGGGAACTTTGGAGCGCCATCTTCCAGCTATGGCGCACCAGCAGCACCGTCAAGCCGACCATCGGCGCCATCCGGAATCTATGGTGCCCCACAACCTCCGGCCCCTCCCTCTAGTAGCTACGGAGCACCCTCAGTACCTTCATCAAGCTATGGATCTCCTGGTGTTACCTCTGGGTCAATCGGTGCCGGAAAGCCAGCCCAAAGTTATGAAGTACCCTCAGGCCCGTCGCCACCATCAAGAGGTTATGCAGGTCCTGCAGCACCTTCGCCAAGTTACGGCGCGCCTTCTTCATCCGGTTCATTCGCTGGAGGATTTCCTTCACAGACATACACGGCTTCTGGCACCTCTGGAACGTTTGGAGGTGGCGTTTCTTCCCAGAGTTACAGAGAGCCTTCCAGACCGTCAAGCAGCTATGGTGCTCCGAGTGCAGGTTCTTTCGGCCGTGACCGTACTCCTTCCGGTCTTTATGGTGCTCCCAGTGCTTCCGGTGCACCGTCTCAAAGTTATGGTGCCCCATCAGGACCAGTCCCTTCGGCACCGTCTTCAAATTACTTAGCACCCAGTGGTTCATCTGGCTCATTTGCAGCGCCAGCTCAAAACTATGGCGCTCCTTCTGTACCTTCTGGAAGTTATGGAGCCCCAGCACGTGGGCCGTCAAGGTCATCTGGATATTTTAGCTCTTCGGGTAAATTATCTCAAGGAGGTGCGCCGTCAAGGAGTTACGGAGCGCCAGCAACTATAGGACAGAACTACGCGAGTAATGGAGGTTACGTATATTAATTCCGTAAGAGTCAGTTTCCAATAAAGTTACCCTGAAGTATTCTGTCGCATGTTATCCGAAATTCGGTCTTTACACGTCCTTAATAATACACTGAAATAAATATCTTTTTTTTTTTAAAGCAAGGGTTCTAAATTTTACTTTATACTTTCCCAATACTAAAATATTACTTTATGTAATTTGTAACATATCAGTTTCACGTGACATTTGAATGTCCGATAATTTTACAGCTGCAATTTCTTGTATTCATTCATATATTTTTTGTTTGTATCTCTGTGGGCACTAAATAAGTCGCATTCATATTTCGAGTTTCGAAGACTTAAAAAGTACAAATTATTCATGAGATTTAGTCTTCCTGTTTTGCTTTATCTAATTTCATCTTTACTTGATAATTACTATAAAAATTCTTTTACGACACAGTTTCCTATTTTAAGATGTTGTTGTCCTCACCCAGAAGCACCATAACGATGGCGCAATTTTTGCCACCGTTTGATTTTTGAACTTATGCGCCCTTGTGTGCCACACAGTATTTAAAGGAAGCTGTAATTTGTAATTCAATCAGCATCGTGCAAGGTGTAGCACACTGTGTTTCTGTACTTGTCCATCACCTGGCACTGTGAAAGGAACACGCAGCCTTGGAAACTTTTTCTGGTGCAACGCTGAGGAGCCAACTACTGGTTTGGAATTGCTGATTAGAAAGACGGAGTAGGTGGCTCCTCAGATTTTTATTTAAGGGCGAAAGTAAGCAGTATTCTGTGGAGAATGTCACAGATGGATAAAGAATACGAACGCGGCCCATCTTATTTTAATACACTTCCATGGAATTGATTAGGCGTAAATGCGAGGACAGTGTTAAAAATTGGCTTAAATTAAATAGGGTGGTAGGTCGTGGACTTCATTGATCTGGCTTAGGAGAGGGACGTATGGCCTGCGCTTGGGACCGCGGTAATGAACCTTCTGGGTTCCATAAAATGCGGTGATTTCTTCACTAGCTGAGAAACTAGTAGCTTCTCAACAAGGTATCTGCTCCGTGGAATTAATCTCAGAGCTGAAGATAAGTTGTTCGTGTTTATACAAGTCCCAGTTGCTTCAAAATCTTTACATAAATCTTGCACCACATCTTGGTATAGTGACGTGAGGTCCAGTTATAATGCCCACCTGTAACTTTGCACCATTTCGATGACGTTTAACGTCGAGGCTTCAGTAAATACTTTTCTGAAGGTAATGCAGTCCCTTACAAAGCACAGAAACAGCTTGAGAGGCGATGAACAGATTGAATAGTAACACGGGGTGTTAGATGTAATAGAAGTATTCGTACGTCCTTATTGTACTTTCATTGTTCGTATTAACAGTGACGGTTTAAATCTAACCCAATTATTACCACATATTTGAGATTCTTTTCTCACATTTTCTTCGTCTTTTCTTTATTGATTAGACAAAGCAAGATCAGTAAGAACCTTACACCTTACTCCGGCCTTATCCTGTCTTTTTTTTTACATATATTCTGCTTCCCACTCTTCACACTGTAGGTTTATAGCCCAACGATATCTTCTTCTTCACCAGCACTTCGCTGCTGCCTTACTGTCGAACTTACGTGTCTTACAAATGACGTAAATTTGTTTGCGTTTCCAGGCAAGGATTTTAAATTATTTGAATATGAAGCACATTCTTTAGTATAATTTACATCATAGAATCTTCCTGCAAGAAACATACACATTTGACGAAAGTTTTTTACTCTTTTGGAATCTATTTGTAACCCCGTAATCATTGTTTTCAAAATGCAAATTTTGCTGTTTTTAACGATATTCGTATCGTCATAGTAACTTTTTCTCTATAAGAATATGAATAATATACAGCGCTTTTGTGAATAGGTACTTTATAGTTTTACGCTTTTCACCAGAAAAATAACAGAGCCGTTTTGTAGAAAGTTACCAATCTTATATGCGTGTACATATCGTATGTTACCTGTACTATATTTTGTAAGTACATTGATTCAAATAAACAGTTTTATATATTTGTATCACAGCGCCTTTCTTAATTTAAATAGCAGATTGTTACTGTTCTGTTTATATTGTTGATGTAATACCCGCTGCAACTTACGAGAGTTAATATCTCAGCCAGTAAAGTAACTGGCCACGAGCGGGGTAGTGAACTTCACATCCCTGAAGTGGCAGATACCTTAGGCTAATTACATATCAGACGTCCGTAATACTGTACAAAGTGCGACTGGTTGACCGGTAGGCAGTGTAAAGTCTTCGAATTACCTTGTGACTGGCTGATAGTTACTCTTTGTAGCTACGCTGTTTGCACTGCCAGGCGATTGGCTAGTAGTTATGCTATGTAACGAAGCTATTTGCACTTCCAGATGATTGGTCAATATTTACTGTATGTAACTCTCCGCTTTGACCGATCCCAGTGGCCGCGCGGTCTAAGGCGTAGGTCTGCGGCCGAGCGCTTGCTTGGATCGTGGGTTCGAATCCCACGGGGGCCATGAATGTTTGTCTCTTGTGAGTGTTTGTGTTGTCAGGTAGAGGTCTCTGTGACGGGCCGATCCCTCGTCCAGAGGAGTCCTACCGACTGTGGTGTGTGTCTGAGTGTGATCAAGTGAAAATAAACAACCTCGACACCTGCTGTGAGCAGGTAGAAGAGGGAAGGACTACGAAATGAAACTCTCCGCTTTGAATTGTCATGTGATTTGTTGATATTTACAATATTTAACCACGACTTTTTTTAACTGGGGAGGAGGAGTTATTTGACAGTCACTTTTATATAACTACAAAGTTTGAATTTTCAGGTAATTGGTTGACCATTACGTTGTATAACTGTGCTTGTTGAACTGCAGTATAATTGACAGTTACGGTATGAAACTACGCTGTTTGAGCTGCCAGGTGACTGGTTGAGAATTACGCTGTATAACTACCAGGAGATGGGTTAGTGGTTTCGCTGTGTAACTACGGTTGTTGAACTACGAGGAACTCTAGTTGGTTGATAGTTGCGCTTTGCAACGAGGCTGTTTAAAATTTCAGGTAGTTGGTTGACTGCTAGGCTATGTAACTGCGCGTGTTGACCAGAAACTTCATTAGCGCGCTTATAACCCAGTCATAGGAGCCTGTCTTGGACCACATTAATTCATTTCGCATAATCAAACCCGTTTTCCTTCATTGCCACTTCTACATTATTCTGCTGTCTACGCCTGAGTCTCTCAGTTCGTCCCTTCCCATCAGGTGTTCGGCTGAAATTTTATGTATATTTCTTCTGTCACCCGCTACTTCATTTCAAGACCTAAGCAAGCTTGTACACCCATGTATAGGTCTGTATATGGATTATATATATCACTAAATCATTACTGACTCGAAATATTTTTCAGGCAAATATTTTAGGTGTATGCAGACAGAAAGTTCGCCCCGTACATGCAACCAATATATACGTCTGCAAGGTAAATGTTTTTGTAGAGTGTGTTAGAATTTACGTATGATCGTTGCTGCAAACCAATATTCCTCCTGTGTCGTGCACACTCACATTTTTTCAGGATGCTGTATGCTGCTATGACCCATACAAAGTTGTTGGTAAATTACTCCCTAAAATGAAATTATTTCATGTTACAATTTCATGTATGTACTTTTTCTGTCTGTAATAAGCAGTTCTGTTCTAAAACACAGGTTTTCAGTTTATTACTGTTGTAACATGACACACTGTGTATTTTCACATTGTTATATTTCTTGATTTTCTACTTTCATAATTAAACCTTTAAAGACGAAGCGTATCTGTTTTATATAAGGACTTAGTGCGTACCGCGCTGTAAACACTCTCCACTTCGGTTATAAAAACCAATCTCTTAATGTTTTATAAGGCAAAAGTTGCTGTTTGTTCTGAGACCCGTACAAAACGTATAAACGCAATGTGGGCACCACGTAGAATTTTTTAATGTTAAACCTGGTCGTATGTAAAGTTACCGCTAGGCTTTAAAACGTTAAATAAATAAATTTCTAATTATTTGGCTTCATACTTAAAGGAAACATTAGCAAGGATTTTATAAAGTTTTCACCGTGCATTTTTTATTATTGCATAAAATCAAACACCAGCAAATGCACTATATATATATATATATATATATGAAGAAACACTTTCACATTATATTCTATCTTATTGCCCGACATGTTTCGATGTCTGTACATCATCATCAGGGGCATTTTTACCATGGTCTTCACAAGATTCATATGTTGCACTGTAGACTTTGAACAAACTTCAAGATCTTAAAGACGGTTGCACATTGCAGCACATCGCATAATATATTATTAACTACTGTGATAATTTGATGACAGTATGTAGTGTGCTAACTCGTGTGGGTTGTACTAGTTTTTAGATTTTAAGGTTTATGTTTTTTAGACAACGTAAAATCTACGAAATACGTGCTACTTTTAACTGTGCTACAACCTAGTGATATAACTAACTGAGCAGTTGACACATTTTTTTTAAGTTTGTGCAAAGTCTACAGTGCAACATATGAGTCTTGTGAAGACCATGGTAAAAATGCCCCTGATGATGATGTATAGACATTGAAACATGTCGGGCAATAAGGTACAATATAATGTGAAAGTGTTTCATCATATATACAGTGCATTTTTGGTGTTTGATTTTATGGAATTAGCGAGGATGTTTCTGGTTCATTCATTGCATTGAAATAAAATAAAGGTTGTATGATATATTGCAGTCTACATCCACAATTTTATTTCCTTCTATGTTGATTTTACCACATACCTATATTTATTCAAATTCTTTTTTTAATTTGCTATAGATTTTTAGGCCCCTATATGATATGTTTACATAATTTCCCCTACTTCACACTTCATGAAATTTTAGCTTGACTTTCCAAAGTCCATATGCCATAGAAACTTCTGTTAATATACAAACATCATATTATTTCAACATGACTAACAAACATATCACTTCAAACAGTCACACTGAGATGCCATTTCGTAAGTAACACTTGAATATTAGTACTATATATTCAACATGATATGCTCAACATGATATGCTTCGAAATTTCAGTATACATCAGTTTACTTGGCGTACAGGGAACATTTATAAATTAAAACACAATAATACAAAACATTATAATTATAGTTACATTTCTAAAATATCTGTTTGTATGAAAGTATATTTATCTGGTCCGCCATTGTGAGTAAATTATTCCCCTACGCAAAAATAAAATATTCTTACTTTCTTGTGATGTACTTACGGAAGTGACAATTTTTTGACTTTGGGAACTTTCACATTTAAACCCTTTATTCACAAACACGAGACTTTTTTGTCCGGTTAATGTAATGAAATATTTGTTTATCGAGAATATTTACGGGATGAATTCTGGACAAGAATCAAATGTTTCCGCTACAAATTATGACATGTGGGCGCTGGTGCTTAAAAAAAAGTTTCTCAGAAACTTGAAACACTGTACCGCTTAAAGTATTAATATCTGCGCGTTCCTTATTAACAAATAAATTTCTCATAGTATATATTCCGCTATAATCCTGTAACGTCACCTTAGGTAATTGCACACACGTACTCGGATAGTTCTTGGATGTCTGTTATTATATACCTGTGTGAACGTGTGGGTACTAGAGTAACGTTATATTATCGGGAAAGTGTTAATATTCCAGCCTGCAGTACAAGTGGTAGAGACATGCCTGTACACCAGCTGTTACTGTTATAAAATTTAATATCTGTATTGCATTTTTATTTTTACTGCCGTACTTGATTTTGATTGTGCCTGTTGTCCTGTGAAGCGTTCCACTTCAGTCAGTCAACAGACAAGGTTAAAATGAAATACCATAGTAATAAAAGTTTCTGTTACTGTACTGTTTGGTGGAAACACTTTCTGATGTGTACGAAACGCGATGTACAATAAATACAGTAGGCACGCCGTTCAGTAGTTATCACTATTCTGTGATATTTTAAGTTTCTGTGACGTCGTATTTTGAATAATAAAATTCGGGTGTAATGTGTAAGAGTAAAGTACACTTTCTTGTTTATGCTTCGGAAATAACGGAAACTGAATCGCGTACTGGTGGCAATTGTACCAGTAATTTTATTTATTTAATCCTTTTAAATTCAAGTGGCAAATTTAAAATATATATGAGATTTATTATAAAATGGGAAAAAGTTCTCGAATCCGGGTGCTATACATTTTTGTGGTGGTTTCCACCCCGTTTCTTCCAGTAACGGGTCATTTCAAACAGTCTAAACTGTAGGTAACCAGTCACAGTCCTCGCTGCATCACTGTATATTAAACAGGAAATCTCAACATTTTGTGACAAATAAATTAATCTTCCTTGGAAATTTGCATTTGCATATTTATATATACAATGCCTTAACAGGCTCTGTCTAAAACATCTTTGTGCATGCGTCGTCTCCGGACGCTGCTGGACATCTTTATATTTTCATTAGAAAGTTACTAGATTCCATCTGAAACATGCTTCGAATTCAAGTGCTGATGGAAAGTCTAATGTACCGGATTAATACTTCAACAGGAATTACTTTCCACCGCGGAGCTATTCTGCTGCCAGAATTCCTATGAGGTTCCGATAAAACAGCTGGAATGTGACGGCCGTGTCATTGCCACAACAGGGGAAAAGCTGAAGCGAAAGACAAGTTACGAGATATTAACGTAATAACCTTTGTCATTCCATTATTGATCGCCAATAACTCGTGTTATTTTGCATTTACACCTTGTAAGGCAGTATGCGGCATTATTTACAATATAAACACGTTGCCATCGATTTCGTGGCGGTTGGAATTATATTGAAAACTTCCAAAATTTGAGATATGCGATCTTCTGAGGTGTTACGCAGCGTCGAATGGTAATCCTTTACTGACGTTTCGGGACAACGTATCGGTCCCACCTTCAAGGGTCAAGTAGTCCAATAAACTTGCTTCATTGGACTTCTTGACCCTTTAAGGTGGGGTCGAAAAGTTGTCCCGAAACGTCGGTATAGAACTACGACTCAACGCTATGTAATATCCCAGAAGATCGCAGATCTTATCAACATCGCGGCGGAAGCCTGAAATCACTTTAAGACTTTGGTTCACGTAACCGTGATACGCAAGGTCATAGGCGGTATCTCTCTGAACACACAGGACTTGTCGTCCATACGTTTGCGTACTCCAGGTATGACACAGCTGCAAAGAAGTTTTAGAGAAAATCTGTCGTTCGCGCCTGTAGAACATATATGGTATGAGACGGTCATACGTACTGACACTCCTGCCATTTTGTTCGTGTGAAGAAAGCAATAAAATGGCGAACCAGAATTTTGTGCGTGCGAAGTATTTGCAAACGAAAACATTAATTTACTGCACTGCTTTAACCTAAAAAACTAAGTACATAATCTTTAAAGGGAATGACACAACCTATAAAAGGCAATTGTTTTTATGTATTACAATTCTTTATAAACTATATGAATAAAACTTTAACATCACTGAAACATTTTATAACATGTGGTCATTCCATTAAATTAAAACATATTTTAAAACACATAAAATTCACATACATATAAATAATATCCATCATCTGCATAACAAGCTAATTGAGTAATAAGTAAGGCTATATTTACAATATCGCTTGTTGCGGAGAGGGAACATCACGTGAACTATTGCTTTGGAATCACTTGTCATTCAAGAAACAAATGTCTCCGTGTACAGATAACTTCAGTTTCCTTTTACAAAAACCTTTCGTTACGATTACGGGACCGTTATATGCTTCAGTTGGCCATAAAATACCAACATTTAAGGTTATACGCCACTTATATTATTTATATAATGCTACATAGAAGCTCAAAAGGAAAGTCAACTTCCTTAACGAATACATGCCACCTAGATATTTTTGTTTATTTAAAACTGTCTTTAGGTGATACTATGGTGAAAGTAATGCATAAGAATAACAATACACGCACATCAAAAATGCATCGGTACTGAATGCGTTATTATTAATTCCCCTTACCCTTCTCCTGTTATTTCTTTAGATTGAATTTCTAAGTCCATTTCAACACACAACATATGTAAGTGTATTAGTTTCTATCGCTAAGTGTTAAAGTTATTTTCCATTGCCTCAGCGATTCTTAAACTGTAGGTCACTTAAAGTAAACAAAACAAAACTTTTCTCTGTGGACGTCATGAAGGCGTATGTGGGGTGGAGATATACCCCCTCTCTTTCTTTAATTCGGCTCTAGATACAGGCGAGTTTAAAGATTCACGCCCCGGCCACCTTACCCCCCGAAGAATAACCTTCAATTACTCTTTTAATAAAAGAGCTAGCTGGACACCAGAACCTGTCGGTCTGGAAAGTAGCGAGAAGAGGAAAACTTTTCGCCGCTGAGCGATATCGAACAAGACTTCCTCGGTCGTCCAGTCTTTAGCCCAGTCGCTATACTGACTGAGCTATATCATAGTCACTTACTTCACATAATATTTCCGCTTCACTTTGTCCTGTTCCTCACCTTCATTTTCTGATCACCGTTCTTCGGGATTTTTTTCGTGCAGGTCCTCTACCTGTCCCATACACACAGAGATTCTTATTGCCTGAAGGATATCATTAAAATTAAGGGTTTATGTTTTGACACCGTGCAGATTTGTATGTTAAAGCCGACTTCCGGCGGAATGTAGTGGCGCCATTCCTCCATTTTCAGGGTTGACAGAAGTACGTCTAACAAGTTCCGTTAACCATGAAGCTGGAGTCACCACTTACTTCTGAAATTTCGATGCCAGCGTACAAACCGACACGACATCAGGGCTCACACGTCTGACCAAGGCAACTACCGTTCCTAAAACTTAAAAACATCTCTCATGTTAAACATCTGCGCTATTTGTATTAATTATTAATAAATCACAAGTGTGATAAATTGATTCTGAATAGACGCGTATATGATAATGTGCCTGGAAATGATAATACCATGTAGTAAATTAAATTAACATTAGTTTAAACAAAACACCTATAAATATATATTATCATCTTCTGGGTTATTATGTCTTGTAATCTGATACAAATGCATATACTGACGTTTCAGAGGAACCTTCAACCTCTGCTATTTGTCTGCCTGATGTCAGTAGCAGCCGGTTCCCCCGAAACGTAGTATATATCTACCAGAATACAAAAGGTTACTTCTCACAAGACTGTAACCGTCACCGCTGTGAGAACCTCAAATGTCACACAGCTGTTAGTAGTCTGCAGTGAATGTACAGTGGGTCTTACGTTCAAATGTCACA
>BLKM01007416.1:0-11105 GCA_013340265.1 Coptotermes formosanus | reverse complement strand
CTTCTTCTTCTTCTTCTTCTTCTTCTTCTTCTTCTTCTTCTTCTTCTTCTTCTTCTTCTTCCTCCTCCTCCTCCTCCTCCTCCTCCTCCTCCTCCTCCTCCTCCTCCTCTTCCTCCACCTCCTCGACCTCCTCCTCCTCCTGCTGCTGCTGCTGCTTATCCTCCTGTCTTTATTATTCTCCTCCTTTCATCCTTTCTTCTTTACTGCATGCTATAGGCAGTTGTACAGATGCTGATAAAATGAAAATTTATGTGTGTCAATGAAGGGAATAGTCCACTTGCATTTGCTCATTCTGTAGGAGAGGTTCCTGTGGAAGAGACAAAATGGTACTGATGGTGCTGTGTGGTGGGTTCCTCTTAGTTACACCAAGAGTACTAACAGTGACTTTACAGACACCAAACCCAAGGCATGGCTGCGAGGTCAACCAGAACTTATGTTGGAAGAAAACATAGAAGACACTGAGTGGGTTATCCTCAATATACAAGCAACAGGTACAGCGATACTGTTACAGTACCAGATATCAAGCATTCATGATGCTTAAACATCTGGCTAAATTCAAAAAATTTCTCTCATGCAACATTCATCTCAGTAATTATCACTGTAGATGGTTACAGAGTCAAATAGCTGTATGTGTGCATCTTACTTTCAGAACCATGTAAGTCATGTAGAACTCCACATACTAGGTTTTATTTTCCTGTTTACATGACATATTTCTTGTGTGTTTACAGGATTCTACCGTGTGAACTATGATCCTCTCACTTGGTCCTTAATCACAAAACACATGACTTCACCATTCTATAGGGACATTCATGTGCTGAACAGAGCACAGTTACTGGATGACGCTTTCAGTCTGTCCCGTGCGGGAATACTCAACTACACGACGGCACTGGAACTCAGTACATATCTTGCTGAGGAGACTCATCTCATTCCATGGTTGTCTTATAATGAGATAATTGCATTCATTAACCGTCAACTTCGTGGGACTGACATATATAAAAGCTTTAAGGTAAGCATTGTGCTTAAGGAATAACAGCATCTTTCTAAAAGTTGTGAATTTATTGAAATAATTGTCTCTGAAGTATTCTGTTACTGTGTATTGTTTATAATTAGAACAAGTACATGACTGATATTTTGTATGGTAGCATAATTTTTTCCATATTCCAGAGAACTACTTAAAGCTAAAGTTAACTAACGAAGCCCGGCAAAGTGGATGATTACAAGACATTAAACTCGAACTAAGTATCTATCAGCACATTCATTCTTTAGATTGTAATAGTCATAAGCTAATGAAGAAGTTTCCTGCCAAAGTTCATTACCATGTTAACAAGAGCCGACCATTTTTCCCCTCATGAGCCAAATGAATTCAATTTACAACGTTCTGTCACCTTCTTTCTGTAAGATCCATTTTAATATTGTCCAAGTGGTCTCTTCTGTTCAGGTTTTCCAATCAAATCTTTTTTTCCTTCCATGTGTACTACATGCTCCACCTATCAAATCCTTAATCATTTGATGAGGAGTACAGATTGTGATGCTTCTCATTTTGCAGTTTTCTCCAGCTCCATTTCACTTCTTCCCTCTCTGGTCTGCATACTCTGTATAGTGCAATGGTCTCAGATATCCTCAGTGTCAGTTCTTCGTGTAATTTATGAAGCTATGTTTGACACTGACACAGGATAACAGGCAAAGTTATAGTTTTATGTACAATGAAACGTGCCTACAATGGAAGTGGAAGGGACTGATTTTTTTTCCATTGTAGGAACGTTCCATTTAATGCAGGTACTTGAAGTGTGGATCATCGGGACTGTAAAATTATTCTACTACAGACTGTTTCCCATTATGCCCAGGTTCTGTTTTAAGACAGCTTTCAAGCAAGCATTGTACATATCACACACCTGATTTGCCACTTCTCACTTATGTACTTGCAAAGCTGTTGTTACAGATTCAAACATATTTTTTACCAGCAGAGAGTTTTCTGATTTAGTCTGCATCTTGAATTTATTATTTGTTTTTCACTGTCCATGGAAGACTGTAAATGCATGCGATTGGTACCCATGTGTAGCAGAACACATCTACCACACCTGCAGTATGGTCTGTTAACTGCATGTGGGTATGCGCAAAAGGAAGAGGAAGTTGTGGGTTATGTGGTGCTTGGAATGATTACGCTACATACTGTTGCTGAGCTCATCATGAATAAACTGTGCACTGATGACAGCTTTAGCATAAATAAACTGTGCACCATTCCCAAACTTGTGACAAATATGCCATGCACTATTATTTTTTTATGTATTTTTCTATAAAAGTGTGTGTGGTGTTTTAAAATATATTTTTTGTTTGTTGAGAAGTACCAATCTGACAAAGGTGTAGTGTTATGAGATTATTTTTTTTATAAGGTTCAGTTATTTAAAATACAGAGTGTATCTTCTGTCACTGACAAGCACAGCTGCTGTCATAATCTGTCATGTTGAATGGAGGCTTTCAGTATGATAAAGCTGCCTTGCTGTGGTCAATGATAAAAGAAACACTCTGTATGTAAGCGATGAGCTAGTGTACTGCCAAAAATTTTGTGCAGATATGGGTCACTAAATTGTGTAATTTTAATATATATATATTTTGTTGATCTTCTCATTCGGGCGTAACTTTTAAAGAAAATTTCATGTCCTTTACATATGAACAAAATCTAATACTGTGAAAATCCAAGTGTCTGCTGTATCAAGGTTCTGTTACAGTGATGACAATGTAACCTGCAACGTGCTTCTCTTACAGGCTTATGTCCTCACTCTGTTGAACAAGCTGTACAATTCTCTGGAGCTCCAATATAATACAGAAGACAGCTATGTGATGAAGTTGATTCAGCCTACTGTTATGCACTGGGCATGTACCTTGGGCCGGAAGGACTGTGTTACTAAAGCCTTGGAGATGTTTTCTGAGTGGATTGAAAACTCTGAGAATTATATGTATGTCAGAATGAGTACATTTGTGTTTGTAATGTTAAAGGTTACAGGAGACAGTTAGTACTAAGTATAGTACTAATTATAGTACTAATTATAGTACTAATTATAGTACTAAGTTATAGTACAGACCATAAAATGGCAGAGGTAATGCTTCTTGCAGTAAAATCTTCCATGTTGGCTGTTCACACTGTTGGGGAACAAAACTCCATTTTGGAAACAGTCTGTGCCTTAATAATCAGGGATAGATTTGGAGCTGCTCTGTCTGTCTTGGCCTTATGGTAACAAATGGAGAAGGAAGGACCTAGTCAAGTTATCTGGCTGGATAAACTTACATGTACATATTGAGAATATTTTTGGTGACTTTGCAACTGTTGTTGGTGATGGAGGGAGATACAATTTTTGAAACACTGGAGTTTTATTTTACATTAAGTTGACTGGTTTTGTGGTAGAATTTCATTCCATTTGGCCACTGCAAGAGCTGCAAGCCACATGTAGGCATGCATGTGGTAAACATGCCTCATCTAATAATGTTAAAGACATGGGTTTGAGCATGTTTTGGAAGAGAGAGGGCGTAAACCTAATTTTTGCAACAAACATTTAAGAGACAAAACGGGCATGTAGAATAAACCACAAAGAGAGAAGCAGGTAGGAGGTTGTTTTTTAATAGAACTTGAGTGTTTGAGTATACAGTTGGCACAGAGAGAACAGATGAAGCACCATGACATATTCCATGCTTATGCTGACCATGTAAAAGTTAATGTGGCAACATAGAATTGTGCGTAGAACTCATAAACATTAGCTTCATATTGTACTCCACAAAGGTACTGTTGCCAACATTATATTTAGGCAATGTAAGTTTATAATTCAATAACAAAATGCAGTTTGTCTCATTTGTGGCATGCTAGACTACATCTTGGGTGGTCACGGGGTAAGTTCGTACCTAGTTAAGGATTATATCGGTTGCGCGCGTGAATGCTTGCATGTTTAACTTGTCAGAAATAACCTTAAAATTGTACAAAATCGCATATTTGGAACTGTTGATGTATAAACAGTATTAATATGGAATACAGAGGAATAGTTTGATTTTTATTTATGTAAAACTTCGTATTTGTAGCACATGCATTAACACTTGATTTAAAAGTTCAAATGGGGGTAAACAGAGACACATACAAGACAGCTTGTTGACTTCATAACCATACTTCTTTCCGTTTTAGGAAGGAAAGAGGCTACATATGATGAAGGTATGTGTCTTAAAATGCCAGGCAAGTGTACATTTTTATAATCATCAGTTTCTTACAGGAAATAGTCCTAAGAATACTGTAAGTGTGGGTCTCAAAACAAGAAGGTGTACAGAACAGCCAAGGAATATTATGGTCAGATATGGTGCATCATCAGATGTGCTTATATTGCAGAATTCCACCTGACATTAAGAAAACAGTGTACTGCACAGCTGTCAGAAATGATAACAAGATGTGGAAGTTGCTTTGGGACCAGTATCAGCACCACAGTGACACTGATGACAAGTGGGATATGTATGAAGCTCTTGGCTGCACTAAAGATGAGGCTGTTCTGAAGAGGTGAATATGAAAATTAATTTTAAAGGACTATGTTAAGATTCACATCTCCTAAGTAAGACCATGGAGCTGAGTCCTTTCTCAGAATGTAATAGTTTTGAACTGTAGTTCCTCATCTAATCAAGAAATTCACCTCATTTTGTGGACCTAGAAGTTTCATTACAGTGTTCACAAGAGCTCGCCACTTGTCTATATACTGAGCCAGATGAAACCAGTCCATGCCATCAAATCCTATTTCTTTAAGATGCATTTTTTAACATTGTCCTTCCATATGTGCCTAGGTCTTCCAAGTGGTATCTTTCCTTCAGGTTTTCACACCAAAACCCTGTATGCATTTCTCTTCCCACCAGTATGTACCACATGGCTTATTGTCATCCATAACTTAAGTAACCCTTTAATTCTGTGCTTGGCCATTTAAATGCTAGATGCTAGAAACCACTAATTAATTTAAACTGTCTTCAAAATCCACAGTTTAGCATGCAAGGACTAGTACAACTCTTTGAATTTGCAGTATTTTTCCTTACCTTAATTCTAGTTTCTGTGTGCAGAATATCTGTACAAGTTTAATATTTTCATGGAGAAAAAAGTCGGAAGCTCCTACCTAGTAAATAAATAAAAGTACATCATTTTATCTTGTCACACGTAGCAGAATGGTACGTAATTATGTATATTGAATCACAATTAATTCGCTAACTCAAATATTTTGAAAATTGCAGGCTGTGCTTGTAATCCAAATTTATGAACTTTCTGACTTCCTGCTATGAATAATAGTAGCTTTGTGGGCATGCAAACTGACAGAGTGGGAGAGTCATGCAGAATTTCATGGAAAATGAAACAATAATGGTGGGAACTAACAAGAAAGTATTTTATATAATAACTAGAGTAATCAAACTTGTTTTTTTGTTTCGGAAAGGGTATTCCAGGTTACTGGTGGTCATTTGCCTAGAGCACTGCTCTGAAAAATGCTCAGTACTATGACAAGCTCTGTATATTTCTGTTTTTTTTTATTTCTTTGCAGATATCTTTTAAGTGCCCTGTCTGAAGGTGCCTCGAAGTATATTCTGATAACAGCTATCGATAATGTGATACATGGGTCTCCGAAAGGTGTAAACAGCATTTTAAATTTTCTCGATGGAAACTTTCAGGAAGTTTATAAAGTGTGAGTAGTATTCATTGAGCAGTTGTCTCCACCAGTCACTTGTTTTATGTGTGTGTGTGCGCGCGAGCGCGCGTGTGCGTGCGTGCATGTGCGTGGTAGAATTCCCTTAATCCAGCGCCTGATAATTTGGAATTTGAGAAAAGTAGTCCCAAGACAGAAAAAGTTCTGCTGTACATAACTTCCAGTATCCATAATGAATCTGTGACTTTTATTTGCATTATCTGAACCTCACTGAGGCCATTGAGCTATTGTAATGGCTTCAGAAGGTCCGGAGATGAATAAACAAGGTAATACTGGAAGGAGGAAACACCTAACTTTAACGATTCCTCAGGAAATTGAAATAATTAGTAGGCTTGAAAGTGGCAAAAGCTGAAGATAAGTTATGGCTTCATACATCAGGTTGTCAGCTATCTGTGTTGTAAAGAAACTAACAATGATTGTTTGTGGCATCAAGTGAAAATGTGAAGGATCTTTTCAAGTGACAGACATTAAAAGAGCCTAAATTAGTGCAACTGGACTGGGTGTTGTATGAGTGGTTTACAGCAGTGCATTCCAAAGGAAAACTTGTGATTGGGCCTATGATAATTTAGGATGAAATGAAAATAATTAACAAGGGCTGACTTTCTAAGGGCAGTAACCAGAAATTACCTGTAAGAACTTAGGTCAATGTAGGCACTGTCTGATAATCAAAATATTTGATAATTCAGCACATGTCCAGTCCCATGGGTGCTAGATTAAAGGAATTTTACTGTAAATAGTTACAGATCAAAATTTCTTTAAGGTGAAGGAACTCTTTGGACAGGTGGCATCACTGGCAACTGGATAATGTGGGGTGTTATAATGTAAAGGTATTAAAACAGTGCATTGGTTGGACAAGTGTTGTATTTGAATGTGAGGGTGTGTATAACTGTATCATCATAAACTTGTCTTCACTTAATTTTGCTCTCTCCCTTCCTAGCATGCCACATTGTTAGGACTCTGCTGACAGAGTGGGAAGGACAGACAAATGATTAGGCCCATCAAATTGCTTTCATTCCCATGTCAGCTTTGTTTTTAATTTATGATAGTATATGGCTTTCATATGGTCAGTGTTACATCTGTGTTTTATACAGACATCAAATGGGACAAGTCCGTTATTGAGGGTGTTCAGAAGGTACACAAAAAATGATGTAATGGCAACACTGGCAAAAATTGTCATTCTGTACTTCTGCTGAACATTGTTCTTTGAAACTCTAGTCTTGCGCTTGCTGTGCTTCAGACTCATTGCATTTGTGATTCCTCTTGTAGAAATGTTCAACCACTCGTGCATTATTAGAGAGATGAGTTTTAATTGTGTTTATGGCGCTAAAAATTAAGAGAAATTCCCAAAGGCCACTACAAGAATTAGAAGTAAAATACTGCTACGTAAGTTCCTTCTTATTTGTGTATACCAAATGCTGAGTACTTTCTGAATGCCAGAAGAAGGAGTATAAGAATGTATGTTGGTTTTTATGTTCACAGTTTAGACGAGAGTGACTTTGGCTACGCCATTACTTTGATTGCTTCTCATATAACAAAACATGAACAAGCAAAAAAGGTAAGTTCTTTGTTTCAGATTCATGCTGGAAAAAGCAACAAGTTTTGTCATCATAAGGCAGAACAGCAGGAAATAAAATATATTTTACTGTGTGCTGGTGATAAACGTATTGACCACAGGGCAATGATTTCAAAATTTTACATATGCTTATCAAGAGTTTATAAGTTTTGTCTTCTGCTAAATTGCTGACAAGGTATCTGGCCAGGGAAATGAAATTTTTCAAATAATTGCTGTGTCCAGAATGACCCTGGGGTGCAAACCAGCACATCATTAACTTGATGCCCCTGAACCAGCAGATGGAGGAGATTCTCAAATGGAGTACTCCTCTGATAGTTGTGCAGTCACAGTATAGGCGCAGTAACAAAAAATCACCTGTAAGAACTTAGGTCAATGTAGTTGCTGTCTGATAATCCAACATGTGTCCAGATCCATGGGTGCCAAATTACTGGAATTTTAACTACTTGTATTTTGGGTTCTATAACATTTCGTGTTTAAAATGTGGCTTTGGTACAGATTGTTTTGTAATGTGAAGTACCTGTTACATGAGGATATACATAATTCAATAATTTGTCAAATATGCATCCTTAACATATAAAACAAAGTTAAAACTGTAGGAGAAGCAATCCGGAAAGTCTTACTGACAGAATTTTTAATATTCAGTCTTGTGTTTTATAGAAGTGGTGGCAGGAGTTTGTATGATGACTATGCTGTGGGCAGGAGACTAAGGAAGTGCAATTTGAATCTTGGTAGGAGCAACATATTCTTTTTGTTCTCCAAAATATGTGGACCTTCTCTGGAGGCCATCCAGCCCCCTATCCAGTCAGTACCACCAGCAACTCTTTTCCCAGGGGTAAAACAGTTTGATTGTGACACTGAACACCCAGCTCCATATAGTGCCTGTGTTAAGAATATCTGAAACTAACTCTGTTTCTCCCTGTGTTTTCATGGTATGGATGGCTTTACATTATCTGTCTTCCAGAAAGGAATGTTTCACCAAAACTGTGGCCTTTAGTAAGATGAGTGCCTGGTATATTTGTTTCCTTCGAATAATATAACATTTATAAATGATAATCACCATGTGGGAACTTCGCCACTGTCACACTGGAGCTGCAGCTTCAGCCTCCCAGCAGTCCCTTTGAGGGACTGCACTGCAGTTATTGTCTCACCAGTGCTTGGTAGTGATTTTCCCTACTATGGGGACGAGCTCTGCTTGCCCATCAATCACAGAGCAGGCAGTCCAGTGCTAGCAGCATACAAAAGGCATAGCATGCTCAGCTCTGACATTTGTTCACTGCACAGAGCAGCACTGAAGGCAGCAGTATGCAGCCTAGCAGCAGACTCGGCCACTTGAATCGCCAGCCAGTGCTTGCTAAGCCTACCCACTGCATGGGTGGCATGTCTGCTCAGCTCTGCATGTGGGTGAATTTATCAGTGTGCACCATGCACTTACAGACTACCATTCGAGTCAAGCAGACTCTGATTGGTTGATTGTATGTATATAATAAAGTTGAATGGAAGTGATGATGTTCATTACAGGAAACTAAGGGCAACCTACTAACATCCATCACAACCATACACTAATGTCAGTTACATAAATATGCAAGTAACAAGCACACACACTTTGCATTATGCTGATCTTTGATGTAATATGTTCACAGCTGAAAATGCTTTTGGATCATAACAATCTAAGTGAAGAGGCAGAAGAAGGCGAGTGGATTCCTGAAACAGTGAATGAAGATACTGTTTGGGCTGAAAAGCACTACGATAGTATTAGTAACTGGCTCAAAACCTTCCTTGGAAAGATGACTCAGACTTCTTGGTAAGTCAAAGCCTATGAATTGCTTCAAATGAACTACAGTAAAACTCATTTATGATTTCCCCTGTTAAGATGTTTTTCCACCTAAAAAGTCAGGATAAAAAGGCACCAAACTTCTCCCATTTGATTAATATTACATGTTGCCCTTGTAATACATCCCCACATAAGAAAATTTCCTGCCTAAGAAGTAACAAATTTGACGACAAAACAAATTTTTTTACCCATTTAGTACATTTTCTGTTTCAAAATCTTAAAGAATATCCTCGAGTTTCCATTTGTTCTGTTTCCAAAACGCAGCATTCAAATGGCGTGGTCAGTTCATAAAGGTTAATCGCCAAGGTCATTTCCACCAAGTTTCACACAGCAGATTGATGCAACGTCACAGCTAACGTGCGGGGTGTCATATTTCTTCTGTGATGCAGAGACTGCAGTCAGTCACTTCCCACGATTCAGTCTCTGTTGCAACGACCAAAAAATTGTATCGGGTGGCTGGAAGTCGATCATAGCTGTCCCGTGACCTGCATGAGCCTGTGTTTGGTAATGGTGGCATGTGGTATCTAACTTTCGGCTTCAACTGCCTGGGACTAGGATGAAACTAAGGCAGCCAGTAACATTTGAAAAAGTTTAGGCACACTAGCCAAAGCCACACGGTGTTCCATGTTGCTGGGGGGGGGACAGCAGTTTGACACGAGATGATTTGTTGATTGCAACAACTTGTTTAAATGTAATTTATTGGTGGTAATATAAATGTGTTGTAGTGTAGTGTGACTGTGAAACCTTGTGACTGTGTGCAGATAAGTTACATCAGCAAGTCCAGAAAATAAATTGAAGACACTGCAAAGTTAGTGAAAGTGACTGGAACTCCTGACCACCCCTTATGGTCTACCTAATAGCGAACCTATGGAATCTGCAGATGTATACTGCAACTGTTAAAAAAAAAAGAGCATGACAACCCACGCTCGAAAAATATTTCAAGGAGAAGTAAACATCTGGAATAAAATGTGAACTTGTGAATTGAAAGTCAGTGACAGTATAGGCGAAGGTGTAAATAAAACTGTGAATGAGAAGTTACAGACAAGATGGTTAAATGGTCAGATATGAGTGAGATTGTGTTAAGATAGCTGCAGATTATACAAATTCAGCATACATGTGTAATAAGTTCACAAAAAAAGACTTAAAAAATAGAACTTCTTGGTCCTGCCCTTTTAAGAAATTTCTCGCTTAAGAAGTCAGATTTTCTTGGAATTTTCAAAAAGTCTTAACAGGGTTTTACTGTATATTGGCCAAAGACACCAATATGCCTGCTTAATTTAAAGTTAAATGGGTCAAGCAGGGTGGCCCTCTTTCCTCCTTGCTTTTTAATTTGGCTATAAATTCCGTTCTTACTAGACCTGATGGGTTTTCGGGGCTTCTTCCATTTGGTAGGGCATCCCTCAAACTCTTGTCCTTTGCTGATGACATTATTTTGGCAGCTGCCTCAATTGGCAAGGTCTGGCAGATGTTAGACCTACTTGAAGTGGGACAGGTTTCATGGGAGTTGGTAGTTGCCCAGAGCAAATGTTCAGCATTTCAGATTACACATAAGAATAACGCCTGGGCTATTGTTGATTCTAAGTTTTCCCTTTAAAGGGGCTGTAATCCCCTTCTCTGGCCCTGAAGACAATATTCCTTATTTGGGCGTAGATATTAACCTGTGGGATAGGAAGTCTACGTTAGATGCTAGTAGTAAACCTTCATATATTGAAGAAATCTCTTCAATTGCCACTTAAGCCGTATCAGAGGGTTGTTTTGATTGCTCAATATCTTGTGCCAAAGTTCTTGTGTGTGTTAGTTGAGGGTACACCCTCACCGTCTTATCTTAAAGCTCTTGATAATGACCTGAGGCAGATCTTTAAACAAAACCTACATCTTCCAGCTGGTAGGTCTGCAGGCTTTATGTACACACCAAAGAGAGACAGTGGATTAGGATTGCTACGTTTATGCTCCTTGGTACCTCTCGCGTATCTGAAGGTGGGGGTTAAGCTTCTTT
>BLKM01007406.1:0-25969 GCA_013340265.1 Coptotermes formosanus | reverse complement strand
TAGTAGGGCATATATTAACCCTTTAAAGACGAAGCGGATCTGTTTTATAAAAGGACTCAGTGCGTACCGCGCTGTAAACACTCTCCACCACGGTTATAAAAACCAATCTGTTACTGCTGTATAAGGCAAAAGTTACTGTTTGTTCTGAGATTCACGGAAAACACATAAAAGCAGTGTGAGCAACATGCAGAATTTTTTGATGTTACACCTAGTGTTACATAAAATTACCACTACGCTTTAAAAGGTTAAGGTGTAAATTACAGTTTCGCAGTGCTCTGTGTAAGCTTGCACTCACAATAGGTCTTGTGCGGGTATCGTCAGAGATGATCAAAAGCAGAGAGGCTACAATTCAATCGTCACGCTACTGCTGACAGACAATAAGTGGTCAAGGCATAACCTTAATATTACTACTACCGCTTCCTCTGAAATTCGTTAAACCATCCTACAAGTGAAACAGTTTAACAGGCATAAGTTGCCTATCTTATATCATCTGATATCAGTGGCTGTGTGAGCACTTGCATCGCACCAGCTCTGGGATCGTATCCCGCTCAGCACGAGGCTGTATAATGTGCTACACCAAGTGACTTGAGATAGTCCGCTCCCCCACCCACGGAACCCGCCATACATGCAGCTACCGGATACATCATTATGGCTTTCTTCCAACCAGCCTTTCAAAAGACATTCATTATAAGTTAAATGTCTGAAGTACCGCGTCCCTGTGCACGCCATGAACGTGTATGGGACGGTGAAGTTACAGTTCCACTAATTCTTAACCTCGACACTAGATGGAGGCAAGTGATCAGACTCACGCCACAGCCGCTTTACCCCTGAAAATAAGCCCTCGGGACCCACTGAACAGGAGGCTGGTAAATGTCTAAAGGATAAACTATATTAAAATGCATCTCAATACGAGATAGGCCGATCTGTCTAATACGTTAAAAAAAATACGACGAAAAGTAATACCGTAATGACTGTATTGTACGCGCATTCGTTCGCACCGTGAGTCATTTTGGAAGTAGGTATGGAAGTTCGCAAAATACGCGAACGGATTTTTAAGATGTGTCACCTCATAACTGGATCATCAAAGCTGGCAACCACAAAATGAAAATGCAGACGAGTAAGTGCACGATTGTAACACTGTGTCAGGACTGTAACACTCTACACTTCGTTAACTTGCTGATAAATGTGGAAAGGCTGGTGTGGATTGTACGGTGAATTGAAGAGCAAATTTGTATTCTGTGACTGCGCTGTTACTGCCATGACGCTGCTGCGCAGCTGAACCGGACACACCAACTTTATTAGGACACACGACAACGGAAGCTCTCGCGGCGCTGAGCAGTAAGAATATGGCCTCATGGGATGTGACTCCGGTTGGTTTGGCAGCTGCTGCCTCCATAACTTACAAACGAATACCAGTTCAAGGTAAAGGCAAAGCTGTCCCATATGCCTATATGGGTGAAACAGGTGTACTGTTCCACGTATTCTTAACCTCAGCGCTACATGGGGGTGTGGTCAACTTCACGCCCCAGCTGCTTTACCCCGAGGAAAGAACCCCAGTGTCCGCTGAACAGGAGGAGGCTGGGCGAGCCTCAGAGTCAGTCTGGATGATCTGGAGACAAGAAAAACTTCTTACCCATGCCGAGAATCGATCTCCAGATCATCCAGCCCGCAGCTAGTCATGGCTAGTCATTATATCAACTACGGTTCCCCGGCTCCCGAATGCCAATTCCAGAGAAACGTTGTTGTTGTTTTTTTTGTTGTTGCTGTTGTCGTCGTCGTTTTTGAAGAAGAAGAAGAAGAAGAAGAAGAAGAAGAAGAAGAAGAAGAAGAAGAAGAAGAAGACTGGTATTTCATTATTCCTGTCCTTAGAGGTCAGGCAACTTAGAGCTGCAACATTATTAAGAATTCCTTTAATCAGCTGACTCTTATTTAACCACGCTGTCCGGTATCACACACTACACAACGTCCAGTGGCAACACGATTACGTGAATAACAAATGGTAACCGGTGTAGAAGGACGCGGTGCTGGCTTAATTGACGCATGTGCATGGAGGTAAACGGTAAAAGGTAAAGTTCGCCCTACAACTTGCCATGAAGGCATAGAGGAGTAGAAGTGTAGCTCTCCTCTTTCTTTAACCTCGGCGCTAATGGGGGTGGGTGGTTAACGCCACGCCCCAGCCGGTTAACACCCGGGAATGACCCAGTGCCGATTGTATGGAAGGACAGCATGGAAGTACCGAAGCAAATAATAAAAATTTCAGGATGGGCGGGCTCCTGGCCGAGGTGTGAACCCGAAAGCAACCCCTCCCCCCTTCTGAAGACATAACAGGAGTTCCAGCGACATGACTGTTTTCAAGGCTGATATGGAGACAGTGTTACTTGTTACTGGACTGTTTCACACAAAAGTGAAAAGCACTTTTCTCTCTAACACTCCGCGATTTCCGAAACAGTACTGCTTCTGATACCTTCCCAGGCTTCGCCCATTTGTCCTTCTAATAAGAAAAACGTGTACGTGAAGTATTGCTGGAATGACACTAACAGGAAGAAGTCCGATCCATGGAAAACCGAAATCTGAAACTCAATTATATTTAAAGATTCAGCTCGCACCGCCCAGTAAACACTCTCCGCTTAGGTTATAGAAGCCACTCAATGTTGTATTAGGTAACAATCGCTGATTGTCCTAACATCCATGTAAAACATATAAGAGTACTGCAGGAAAAACGCAGACTTTTTTAATGCTAAGCCAGGAGATACATATAGCAACCACCGGCTTATCAGAAACATTAAACGGATGTATTGTTATACGACGACCTGATGAACATCAGGTCGTCGTATAACACGTCATGGCGGCGAGTGTTCAGATTACTATCGTCTGGGTCACATCGTACAGTCCAGAGGGTGTTACAAATATTTCGACGGAACATACTGCCTCCATCTTCAGGGTACCCTTCGAACAGCGCAATCAAGTAGTACTCGTAGCAAACCTATTTCGTTTGTTAGTTCGCAGGTGCAAATCTGGCAACAGATATGGGATATTCTGACGTTTGCCGTGTCTTTCCTCAGCCCAGCACCAAACTATATGAAAATCAACCACGGCTGCTTCCTTTCTAATCCCTTCCTATTGCCCAATTTTGCCTCCAACTCACCTTACAGCATCTGAGCTACTCGCAGGGTCGTTAATGAAACTAAAGAAATTAAAAAAACGGTCGTAAATTCCCAAAGATTGAGAGGCAGCATGTTCCTACCAAAGCCTATTACCACCAACCAGATTACACGCCGTCATAACCCGCAACACTCTGACATTAGCGACGGACAACTCTTCGTTACAAGGAGACGTACAAATTCTCCCTTTCTTATACTGAAAGTCATGTTGATCCCCTACGGATTTCCCACTTTGCGATTTTTTCCGTGAAGTGTCCATTAGGATTTCTACTGTTACTTCGTGCGCTGTTACCAAACAAGTTACAGTCAAACACCTATTAGCGCCCCGTAATACAGCGCCACCGTCACTTACCTCCCACGAAAGTCTGTGAACATAAAGTCCCTCCTATATACTGTACTTCGATTTACCGCCACCCTCGATATGCCGCCACAAACTGCTGTGAACAAACAGTGGCGCTACCTCGGGGTTTGAATGTATATTCGGGAATGTGCACGGTTTAAACCCCGGCCCACAGATCGGCTACCCTGACAGAAGTTGTTCGTCGCTTTCCTCAGCTCTTCCAAGAAAATGTCAGGGTAGCACCGAATATTATTATGCCATGACGTTTCGTCCCATATTCCTCCAATTTAATATTTCGTGCATCATCCCATCACTCGACACGTTATACAGCTTCAGTGACAACGTCGTTAAATGAACTACAAACAAAATAAATAAATCTATTGCCCTATTGTCTTTCCGTTTGTGGCGCGCGAATTTTTACGTCACGAAAATGATTCACGAGGCACTTATCTCGTGTCGTTAGATAAATCTAATATGGCGTCTGTGAGCCTCCACACTTGACTGCGTAAATTGAGATAAGGACAGTCATGTTGGGCTCAAAGTGCTTGTCTTATCTTAACAGCAAATGCAAATAAGATCGTCAGTTCTTCGCTTCTCTTTTTGTGGGTTACAAGTTACAATTCGCCATTTTATTCCCATTTACTCTTTCGCAACACTGAACATACCCCCTTGCAGACGCACAGCAAGCATGGCTCATGTCTGAAATGCTATCAGCTACACGACGTCAGCAGAAAATATTAACTGCCTGCTACGCATAATTCCCAAACATAAAGTTTAAACTGCAAAACCATAATTTTATCTGCCAGGTTAATACGGGTGTGAAACTTGGACTCTTGAGTCTATGGAAGGAACACAAACTGAGGACGTTCAGGAATGGACTGCTGTGGATGACATTTTAGCCTCAGACAAAGTTAACAGGAGGCTGGATAAAAGTGCATGAGAGGCCTCATTATTTGTACTCCTCACCAAATATTATTAGGAAGATAAATAGAGGAGATAGGTAGGGTATGTGGCACGCATGGAACAGAAGAGAAATGCATACAGAGTTTTGGTAGTGAAACGCGAAGGAAGGCGGCCTCTTGGAAGACCTGGGCGTAGATGGGAGCATAACATTGAAATTATTCTTAAAGAGGGAGGGTGCGGACTGGATTTATCTGCGGAGATAGGGATACGTGGCAGGCTCTTTTTAACACAGTAATGAACCTGTGGGACTCTTTGAAATGCGGATAATCTGACTACGTGGCAACATGTCAGATTCTCCAGAAGAACTCTGCTGCATGAAGTTCGTTTTCCATGAGTGTGACGACAATCTTGGGTTCGGCGAGGGATTACCAGGAGCACGAATCATTAAGACCAGAAGTCCAAAAGCACTTTTCAGGTGACGATTGGCAACGGATATATGAAGGCGGCTTAATGTGCGCTCGCATCCTTCCGGAATGCCTGTTACACCACTCCATGCATACGTCTGTCCGTCTGCGTGTACACATGAAGACCCTTCAACCTTTTAAAGCCTAGCGGTAACTTTACGTACCACCAGGTTTAATATTAAAAAATTCTACGTGGTGCCCACATTGCGTTTATGTGTTCTGTACGGATCTCAGAACAAACAGCAACTTTTGCCTTATAAAACATTAAGAGATTCGTTTTTATAACCGAAGTGGAGAGTGTTTACAGCGCGGTACGCACTGAGTCCTTATATAAAACAGATACGCTTCGTCTTTAAAAGGTTAAATGCACTTCACCATATTTGTTACATCTTCCAACATTCGTTAAGATTCGACAATGAGAACACAGCGGTAACCCAGTGCACATCACAGACAGAACAGCGTACCCGGTAGACTGACGGAATGTTCCGGGGTTCGAAACGCGGTGGGAGGCAAGAATTTTCTCCTCCAAATCATCCAGCTCGGCTCTGGGACCGAACAACCACGGTGTGTGTATATGTAGCACAGCCAAAAATGTTTCCAACAGAAGGTGCAGCGGAAAGTGAAACACGCATTTTAGGCAACATACAGTTATTCTGTTAAGTCTTACATTCTACAAGTAGCTAAACAAACGGAGGCGAACATTCTCGCGTTCAGGCCACTTTGCGGGCAAGCAGATTACATCCACTACACCGGATGAACTATCAGCAGCGGTGGCAGCAGCGTGTGCGGTGAAACGATAGGGAAAGTGACAAAAGCAAACGAGCGGGAGCATGCAGCCGAACGATTTGCTTATAAACGCTGGTATTTCATTAACATATCGTGTAAATATGACGCACGATACGTGCATTAAATGAACGGCACTAAGCCTGGGCCTTCTTCTGCAGTTAAGCCGGCAATCTACAGCCACCGGCGTAAGCGTCAAATCTCAGAATGTAAAGAACAGTACAGAAATACACATGACAGGCAATGTGGAATAACGTAACATTCAGGCGCGTTCGCGTAACCACTGGTGCCGCTGAAAATCAACAATTATTACCCTAAGTGCGTGTCTGTATCCTTCGTTATCCAGCATGCAATGCGCATGTCCGTCCGGCACTATTTCTTCACATTATCTCCTAAACGGCACGATTTTCGGCAAAATGTTATTGAGAACAAAATATGTTTTGATTTTCTCTCCAACATTTGTATGAAACATTTCGCATTCTAAAATGAATTCAGCGACTTATTATCATGAATGTATATTGGTCTTCACGTGCAGTACCCATTATTCTTGTCAGATTTTAATAAAACTTGAATTTTCTCTACACAGTTTTGAAAAATACTCAAATATCAAATTTCATGAACATCCCCCATGTGGGAGTCGAGTTGTTCCATGCCAACGGACAGACAAGACGCAGCTAATACTCGCTTTTCGCAACATTGCGAACGCGCCTAGAAACTCCTGACAGAGCTGCAATGCACATTTCTACGCAGTATGACTTGCTTTCGTCACCACCAGACTATGACGTAACGTTCTGTACGACTATCAATCTGACGCCCACATTAAGTATGACGGGATTCGCAATATCTGGTGTCTCTCTCTCTGCTAATTTCATTTTCTTACAAATACACAATTTACAGTCACGTGCCGACATCATTTCGTTCTGCCGTTCAACACACAGCCCACCCACCAACACCCCCCCCCCCTTTCTAACCAGACAGCGCACGTTCACCCATTGAACCTTTCAGCCTCCTTCCTGTGCTCCATCAGCGTCGCACTGAACTGCGTTCACAAGTAAAACAACACTATGCGGCGACAGAAAGATGTCCCACGGATGGTGGGGTCTCGAGGTTGCCCCATTCCCACCTAATGCTGAATTCCCCTCCAGTCTCCCCTGGCCCTTACCAACGAACTAACAACGCTTTTCACGTGGTTATTAATGCAAACAGACTGGCCAAACGACTAAACGGGAATATAGGAAATACGCGGGAGGGGACAGCGTGTCAGCTCGGGGTGGTATGGCAATGCGACTTGTTTATGGTCTCACTGTAGGACGCCGAGATGAATGTGTGAGAACACTTCTGCAGTGCATTCTGCTGAAGTAAAAAGCTTTGTTTCATTCCCTGCGTTAAGGGTCTGTTGCGATCGCACTTCGTCATCATAATTTGGTACGCAGACAGTATACAGGTCATACCATACTGACACACGTTTTCAACAGAAGTTGGAACCACGGCAGCTCAGTCGGTATAGAGACCAGGCTACGGCCTGCACGACCGGAGAATCATTTCCCGGCTGGGAAAAAAGATTTGTCTATTCCGAAACGTCTAGACCGGCTGTGGAGCGCACTAAGCCTCTTACTCAACAGGTACCGTAGCTAAAGCGGTCGGGCCGCGAAGCTGGTGACTTATCTTACAGCTAGTCCCGAGATTAAGAATGAGTGGCACCAGACTTCCACTACCCCATACGCCTATATGGCATGCACAGGAACAACTTTATTTTCACATTGCAGGAGTTACAGCTGTGGTTTGAAGATCTCACTGTGGTAGCAGGACAAAGCCTTTTCGGATATGACATGCAGCTTCGTAGACCAGTACTGACGTTTCGGAGGAACCTGTCTGAAAGCTCTTGGTTCCTTCGAAACACTGGTATATGGGTACCAAAATACACCATAACTCTCGTCCCGCATCTAGTGCCGTGATCTCGAACGACCGCAGAGCTGTGGAGTCAGTACACAAAAGCTCCGACTCCGACTCCTCGATTTTTAAAACTCCCGACTCCAGACTCCTCGATTTTTAAAACTCCCGACTCCGACCCCTTCATAAAAGCTCAATATGTATCAATAACGGTAAACCTATAAGACATTTCATCGCCACCACGTGAATCATCAAGCTACTTTTTTTACTTATAACCTATATTTAAGTATAAGTCTAATGGTTACTGTAGCTATCAGGGCTCTGGATTTGGAGTGTCTAGTTAAGATTTTAGACTGAGGTCGGAGTCTGTACATTTCTACCGACTCCGACTCCACCTAAAATTGCTTCCGACTCCACGAATCCGACTCCAACTCCACCTAAAATTCCTTCCGACTCCGCCTCCACGACTCCGACTCCACAGCCCTGAACGACTGCAACCACACCACCATATCGGCGACGTAAATACATTATCAACATATCTACACGTATTCTACACGGTCTGCTTGACAACAAATTTCACAGCAGAATTTCCAACTGTCTTTCTCTTGCAAGGCACACACAAGGCCAAGCTCACAGAATTTACATGTTGCAACTCCGCGCTCTGCACCACTCATCTGAATCAGTGGGACAGCCAGCAAACTGGCAAACGTTAATCCACAGCTTCGCCGTCCACAGAATTAGACATAATTTCGCAAGATACAGGCCGATGAGTCACGCGCATGCGTGTTCAGTGACATCATCACGACACATGACACTTTCAGCATAGCAGTGTAACTATTTCGCAGCAACCAAGGTGAATCCAAGATAAAATGTTAAATGCCACGATCAAGGTGCAAGGGTCTTTCTAAAGCACGTGATCATGATATTTATCAGCACTGGAACGCGCTGTTAAGGAGCAACAGCAGAAGACTGGCGAAAATTACACAATGATTTGCAATTTACATTCTTAATCAAATATTAAAACTACTTTTGCTTACACAGCGTGAGTTGGATAAAATTCGGACTTGTATCCTACAGCTGCCTCGTTCGAATTCGGCCGGAACAAATCTAGCCTGACGACTGTTGGTACCACTCGGTACTTGCAGGCAAATTACGGGATAATTTCTTTAACTTATCAAATCATTCGACGCTGTTTGTCTTCATTTAACGACTGCGTCACTAACCCTCAATGATCCAGTGGTTACTTTATGTACAGAGTTCAAAATTAAAAAATTCTACATTCTGCCAATATATGCCTATTTCTGTGATTTTTATAAATATAAGAACAAACCGTCATTACTGCCCTTTACAAAATCAACCGCCCGCTTTCATAACGGAGTCGGTGTGTTTATTGAGCGGTACGAACTCTATCTTTAAACATAATTCAGGTTAACTTTCGTCTTTAAACTGGGACAAGTTTTTCTCCCAGCATTTCGGTTTCCCGTCTTACTATCATTACACCTATGCTCCATACTAATTTTCATCTACATGTTACTCTTACCATAAGGACAAACAGGCAAAGCCTGGGAACCTTCCACAAAGCAGGAATCTTTTCGGAAATCGGGGAGCAACGGACAGAAAACTTTCAAGTTTTTAAATGTTAAAAAAACTGCTAACACAAATTATATGGGAAACAAAATCAAGGATAGAGGCAGAACAAGAAGCAGACATAGCAAAGAAGAACAATGAGTAACAATTTTACTTTTATGGGTGGTTAATGTTAAGACCAATTTTACGTAAATAATGGAGGAGAATGTGGATTGGAAACAACTGTTCTAAACGCGGTAATGAACCTCCGCGGTCCTATCAAATGTGAAAAATTTATTGACTAGCTAAGCGAATATTTGTTTATCTGTTGCGTAGGCGAGTACACCGACATCTGAAGACGAATTGGAACTTGTGGAATACTTCTGAAACTTCTATACTTTCCAGTCAAGGTGTGTGTGTGTGTTATAGCTTTGTCACTACAGTATACGTTTCATACATACAGAAGTAGACACATTATGCTTAGAACTTATAAGAGACTTCTACAAAGAACCCGAAGCACTGCGCTACAAACCGGAAGGTCGCGGGTTCGAATCCCCATGATGTCATTGGAATTTTTCCTTGACATAATCCTTTCGGCCGCACTACGGCCCTGGGGTCGATTCAACCTCTGACATAGAGTACCAGGAATATCTCCTGGCAAGTAAAGAGGGCCGGTGCGTAGGGCCGCGGTGGCGCATTTGGTTGAGGCACTGCGCTACAAACCGGCAAGCCGCGGGTTCGATTCCTGACGGTGTCAGTGGATTTTTTCATTGGCATAATCCTGTCTGTCGCACTATGGCCCTGGAGTCGACTCAGCCTCTAACAGAAATGAGTACCAGGAATATTTCCTGGGGGGTAAACGCGGCCGGTGCATATGGCTGACAACCTTACCACCTGGGAGCCTCGACCTCCTGGAACCCTGTGGGTCTGTCCAGGCCTGTAATGGGATTGCTTTATTATTTGGTATAATAACAAAATTATAAACCTGTATTTTAATGTAAAGGACAGACTATATCTCAGTTCTTCCCTTTTATATAATTGTAACACTACCCGATGATGGCGGCAATTACCGGCCGAAACATGTCGTAGTGAATGTTTCGTTTCGTAGTCCTTCCCACTTCTACCTACTTGTTCATAGCAGGTGTAGAGGGTTTTATTTTTCACTTGAACACACAAAAACACACACCACAGTGGGTAGGACTCCTCTGGACGAAGCATCGGCCCGTCGCAGAGACCTCTACCTAACAACACAAACACTGTACAAGAGACAAATATCCATGCCGCCGGTGGGATTCGAACCCACGATCCCAGTAAGCGCTCGGTCTTAGACCGCGCGGCCACCGGGATCGGTCGTAGTGAATGTGATGAATAAAAAAGATATACAGTCATTTATAGTGCTGTATTAGTAGGAGAATCGATGAACCAATATTAATACTACAACAAATATCATGTTTTTATCAAGCGGTGAACAATGCCTGTTGAGTCAATAATAAGAATTATAAGCTTCTAGGTTTAATATCAATTGTTTTTCGAATATTTACCGCCCCTAGAACGGGAAAGCTACCAACGAAAAGAGTGCTAACGTTACTGCGCTCCATCAAAATCATACAGCGGTGCGCAGGCGAATGTCTAAGTGGACGAGATGCAGACCAAATATTTATATGTAATAGGTAAAATTGTCCCTGTACACGCCATGAAGACATATAATGGGAGCGGAGGTATGGCTCCACCCATTAACCTCAACAGCAGATAAAGGTAAATGGTCAGCTACATGCCCCGGCCTTTTTACCCCCGGGGAGAACAGCCGGTACCCACTGAATAGGACGGGTAGGTTGAGAACCGGAACGGACGTTTCGGCGAAGATATAAATGGCAAGTAAAAGACGAATAAACTACACAGCAAAGGTTTCCATAATTTACATTCTTCACTAAGTATAATTACGAAGATCAGGTCGGGGAGAATGATAAAATCCGGACACGTTACACACTAGGACAATGTGCGAAGATGTAGGCTGAGGTAGCGCAAACAGGATTCAACTGGCTCAAGAAGGATCCAGTGATGGAGTCGTATGAACACAACAATGAATGAAGATTACTAGCATGTGGTATATCACGCAGTATACTTTGGTACCCATTCACTAACCTACACGGCGTCACATCCAAGAAGACCGTATATTGACAGTCACCGCCTTGTTAACCTTCGATCTCATACCGTAATACCCGGGTCCACAAATTTTCCAAAAAATTATAATCCAGCTCAGAATGCTAGGCGCCAGGCGTGTGACCATACTCACCATCCGCCAATAGTGAGCACACCGTCAAGAAAGTAGACGCGCTAGCGGACTGGCGTTCAGAATTCCTACACCGCTGTGGAATATATCTACAAGTTCCATAAAGCGTGCGGAATTTATTGAAAAGAAGAGCGACTAACAGCTTATTACGAATGACTGCTCTGCGGACTCGACAGTAGATAGCGCTGATAATTCGTCACGCCCGAAGGCACAAGGTTCCGAACAACACAGTTTATAAATCACCGATTTAGCCTAATTTAGAGATAGAAAATCATACACTACCCCCGCAAAAATAAGTCCATGTATCACCTCCCACTGCGTTTCCGTGCGACAGAAATGACCACTCGGTGGAAATTTTATTTTTAGAGCCCCGTGCCCCCCCCCCCCCCTTTTGAAACTACTTCCGCGCTGTACCGCGTGTCCTTCGCAAGTACACACAATGCCAGTAAATACAGAGCTTGGCGCTCGGCCCGTCAGGGTCTGGTGACCTTCCAGTAGTTTGTACCAAAGTGTTCCGTGTGTTTCCAGGACGCTGGGTCATCACAGAAGCGTTCCCAACGAAAACCTGCAAAAGCTATCTTATTAACTTCGCCAGGTCTATCTGTCTCTGTCTCCAAGGGAACGGATTTCCATAAACTCTGATACTAATTGTTTTACAAAAAATTGTAAACTCATGTCAGTTTTGATTAAAAAAGGACAACTATGGATATTACTTTACACCAGGCCTCCACAAACCCCTGGCGCCATGTCGCCCAGGCGAATAAACCTTGTACGGTGGCGCCAAATATTTCAGGGCTTTTCACTGTGGAAACTGGTACGTATCACCCTTCTGGCGCCTTGGATTTTGAGGTGGTTCACAAATTTTTGGGAAATTTGTCGACCCCTGTTTTGCACAACGACCCGCATGCATATCGAGTATGAAATCCCTAAGTATTTCCAGTAGCGAAAAATGCTTCGGAAAAAGCTATGTTTTGTTGCAAACAAAACAGAAACCTTTTATTTTAGAAACAGTAAAACAGAAACACACTGCATGTCTTACGGCTAAACACAACAGCGCGCACGCGCCATAACTAACAGATACGAAAACATGCACAATTCGCCCCCGGTTCTCTCTTCTCATAGCGAACGCCCGACTTGCTCAAGTAACCGCACACATAAGGTTTGGTGCCCACTACGATAAGCATTTCCTTTCGTTGTTACTCCTGATCATCTTGCACGGTTGTTAACCTGACGATCTGTGTTAGTCCGCGGCAAAAATCCCCCCCCCCCCCTTCCCCTCCAAGCGGCCCAGACCGGCTCCGGGGCCCACGCAGTCTTCTTGTCAGTAACTAGCGAGGGACCTTCTCCGAGGACACAACTATTGGGGAGTAAAGACTGCCACTCACCTCCATCTAGTTCGAAAGTTATCTGTGCCGTCATTCGCCGTACGTCATCACAACGTCATACTTAACTCAGCACCGCCGACCTCATCCCTCGCAGTATGCTCGTCCGCATTTCACTCCCTGACCCTTGAGTAAAGGCAAATTTGCCTGTGTCTGAACCCCACGCCAATAAGAAGTATGGGGGAGACGAGGTAAAGCACCACTGGCCTACACACTAGGTGGAAATAAGTGACAAACTTTACTGGACAGCAGGGTAACTAACTTGTTACACCCATTCAGTTCGTACAGCAGGGTTAACCAGCTAGACAAGCTTTAGGTGTCGCACTTTAGGAAGCAACTTAGGCAACAGCCATCCACTAATAAAACAAAACGTCTTTTCCTTATTTGATGACTTCTTATTTCTGTTCATCCACCTACAATAGGCTAGTTCTAGAATCTTTCAAAATGCCGTTCACGGTCAGCCTCGTGTAAATGTATCGAATATTATTTTAACCCTTTAAAGACGAAGCGTGTCTGTTTTATGTAAGGACTCAGTGCGTACCGCGCTGTAAACACTCTTCACGTCGGTTTTAAAAACTAATATCTTAATGTTGTGTAAGGCAAAAGTTGCTTTTTGCTCTGAGATCCACATGGAACAGATATATGCAATGTGGACACCACGTAGAATTTTTTAATGTTAAACCTGGCAGTATGTAAAGTTACCGCTAGGCTTTAAAAGGTTAAAGGTCACTTATGCCAGCCGAACACATGACATGCGCGAGCGGCGTTGTGGCTACCCCTGACATATAGACTCGGTTCCTGTCAGCACCTTGTTTTCCGACTTCTTGCGGTAACAGACTATGTTTCCTACCCACAAAAAGTAACAGACAGGCCTGCTAATATCATTCAATAGGTTAATATGTTTTGTGAGATTTGGGATTGTCACTGCAGCGAGTGCCAGGGTTTGGTATTACGAAATGCCAAACCCTGTAACTTGGTAGACGGTAACCAGCGTTTCTGAGAAACTTTGTGACATCACCAACACGACAGACTGAAGACGGAGTCAGCAAGATCAACTTCAGTGTATCGTTAAGATTGACGCAGCAGGTTGCTCCGAAATAATGGTACTATGTCCCAAATTACACAGCGCCACGTCCAAACAGACGGTAATAACCAACTCCACGGAGCAGAGGCCTTCTTGAGAAGCTAACAGTTTCTCAGCTAGTCAAGAAATTCCCCCATTTTATGGAACCCGGAAATTCATTACCGCATTCACAAGAGACCGCCACCTGTCCCTATCCTGAGCCAGCTCAATCCAGTCTACGCACCCCAGCCCACGTCTTGAAGATCCATTTTAATATTATCCTCACATCTACGCCTGGGTCTGCCAAGTGGTCGCCTTCCCTCAGGTCTTCCCACCAAAATCTTGTATGCACCTCTCTTTTCCCCATACGTGCTACATGCCCCGCCCATCTCATTCTTCTCGATTTGATTACCCGAATAATATTTGTTGATGAGTACAGGTCATTCAGTTCTTCGTTATGCAGTCTTCTCCACTCCCCTCTCGCCTCCTCCCTCTTAGGCCCAAATATCCTCCTCAGCACCCTATTCTCGAACACACTCAGTCTTTGTTCCTCCCTCAGTGTGAGAGACCAAGTTTCACACCCATACAAAACAACAGGCAAAATTATAGTTCTGTATATTTTAATCTTCATGTTTTTCGGTTTCAAACTGGAAGACGAAAGATTCTGCACCGAATGATAGCAAGCATTCCCCGACTTCAATCTGCTCTTAATTTCTTCATGAATAGAGTTTCGATTCGTTAGGGTTGTTCCCAAATATTTGAATTCTTCCACCCTTTCAAAGGATTTACTATCTATCTTTATGTCGTGATTTTGTCCTGCATTCTGATTTCGAGACATGACCATGTACTTAGTTTTCTCAGCATTTACTCAGCATTCACTTCTAGATCAATCAAGCAGACGCAATGTAAAACATAATTTAGTATGGAGCCGAGACTGACGCGCCTGAAAGGCAGGAGGCATTGTAGATTCTTCCCGGAAATTCTTGATTAGATTTCGATTTTGGTGCGTGTATTTCTTGGAGGTGACGCTAGGATTGGTACGTGCATTTTCTTCCCCTCTTCCACGAATGTTCAGAGTGACTGACGCATAGTAAACAAGGAGAAGTGCCACCAACAGACACCCAAAAGTGAAACTCCACCTTAGCAGAGAACCACAACACAGACCAGCCATGTATGTGGTGGCCCTTGTTCTGCACATTTCCTGTCCGGGTAACATCAGGTACACCCGAGACAGTTGAGATTCTCATGGCGCTGACACCGTACGGTTTGGTAATTACATTTCCGGAGCCAGTTCTGCGTCTTCGGAAGGAACTTCGAAACACGCCGCCTCTTGTAACGGGTGTAGCGAACGCTGCCACGAACAGAAATACGTAAGTCACAGGACACAGCACTGTGTGATCACTGTGTTCTCTCACATCGGCTGTTGCAACAGATGATTTCACACACTAAACCACACCATGTCCAATCGTTCTCGCAGCGGCGATAAGACGTGTTTCTTCCGTGAATCTTAACACACATGGCCCCTACATTTCCCCAGCGTCTGGGGCAGCAAAGGTGAGCCCCGAACTGTACCAACGTTCCGGAAAGGCCTGCGTCCACTATCGTCAAGGTAGAAGAGCAAATGTGTAGGAAAATGTACTGGCTGTGTACGAAGCGTACAAAAAGGTCTCTTAGAGAACCTGAAGATTGTGACAGTACGCTGCTGCGACACGTCGTTAAACATTTACCGGGCGACAGGACGTAACATCCCAAAATACGACAATCTTCAGGAAGTACTATGACAAGTCGGTACCCCCCTACAACACTGCGCGATGTCATATTCCACAAGGCTGCACTGGAAATAAACGCAAGCCTGAGAAATAAGCAACTGATCTGTATAAAACACATGGAGTGTACATATTTTAGTAAAAATACTTGAGTTGTTTCTGTAACATTTACTTGAACCTGTACCAGCTGTTGGATGTTACAGAAATTCCCCAGACTAATATAAGCGGCGACACAAGGCGTCTGTTGGAGCAGATATGAAACTCCATACACATGACATATGAATGCGCAGAGTTTGGGACTCGCCTTTGTGGTCCCAGAAGACGAGGACATGAACCGGGAGCACAGCGGCAGGGCTCAGTCCAGGACCTGGTAAGTGAAGAAACAAGTGAGTGTGTAATATGTATGAAATCGTTCTGGATATAGCGACTACGCTACGGGCTGAACGTCCGAGAAATCGCGGTTCAAATATCAGCGGGTACAAGAAATGTTTCCGTCTCCGGAACGGCCATACCGGCTCTGGGGCCCACCAAGCCCCTGGTTAAGGAGTACCTGGTGCCTTTTCCCCGGGGGTAAAACGGCCGGTGCGTGAAGCTGACCACTCGGCGCCATCTAATCCTGAGGTTAAGCAAGAGTGGAAGTATACCTCTGCTCTGCTTATATGCTTTCATGGCGTGCACAGAGACAACTTCAGCTACATCAAACTTCTATGTGATAATCAGACAAGCAGATGCATTTGTGATGGACACTAATACCTCGAAAGGATCTTGAACACACGGCCAAACAGCACGAAATAAAAACGATGGCAACCCTCACACTGGAACTGGTCGTTTGCCTAATCTGTCAAGTACAGAAGAAAAGAAGAAGAAGGTGGAGAATACGAATTAAATTCGTACAACTATTTGTGCAGACCAATGGTTTCAAACCTGCCGGCAGCAGACTCCCCTGGGGGGGGGGGCTGGTTATTCCAAGGTCTCCTCGAATTCACAAAGCTTCAAAGCATGTCTTCCTTCTCAAACCAGCGTCTGCTTTCTTGCTAGTCTGTGTTATTATTTTTATGGTGCATGAAATGTGAATTAATTTACAGCAGTCATCGAGTTTATTATAGTTTTCTCGTTTGCATTTTTTCTGAATTAACGGAACCTAAAATACATATGGAAGACGCCGGAAATTTTCTGAAATTACGAAAGGGTCATCATTCTCGAAAAGGGTGGGAACCGCTAGTGAGGATCATGCACAAAAATTTGCTGACAGACGCAATACGCAGACACAGGCACGGCCCCTACACCAGTTCACCAGACACCTACAAATTCTCCAAATTCAGTGTGAACTTAAATGTCTTCGGTTTCTATTTTCACAACATATCTGAAACACTCTGATGGAAAAAGACCACTCGAAAGACACAGGCGTAGATGAGAAAATAATAATAATCTGGATCTTCAAGAAGTGGGACGGGGAGGCATGGAATGGATTGATCTGGCTCAGGATAGGGACAGGCGGTGGGAGCATGTAAATGCCGTAATGAAATTTCGGGTTCCATAAAATTCGGGGAATTTCTTGACCAGCGCCTCAGGAAGGACTCTGCTCCATGGAGTTAGCTAGTTATTCGTTAGTTAGTTAGTTAGTTAGTTAGTTACTTACTTACTTACTTAGTTACCCGACACACTCAGCAACATACGCTAACATTACGCACGTAAGGGAAAAGAATACAGTCGGTGCACATTATCACGCCATGGCTGCAACTGCACGAAAATCACCGGCGGTAAGGACAGAGAACTAGAATATCGACTCTGAGGTCGTAGAATCGCATAAGGGGAGGTCAGTGCCTTTCCAGCAACCGGAAAGGCGACGAACCAGTACAACACTGGCAGGCTCCTTGTAGCCATAGTAACAACAGAGTGGCGACACTATGTCCGCACCTCCGATGGGAGACGCCACAACTTCTGCTAGAATAGGCTTGGGTGGTGGAAGACTGAAGATAGAGTGGAAAGAAAAGCCGACAAGCTGAGCACATACACCGTATCGTAAAGCTTCAAATAACTATCCTATGGGTGTACGATCCGACGTTCGAATCCCGGTAGGGGCATAAGATTTTTCTCCAAAACGTCCAGACTTGCTCTGGGGCCCATACAACCTCCTACTCAATGGGTATCTGGGTTACTTCCAGGAGGTAAAGCATCCGGTGAGTGAAGGTGACCACTCACCTCTACCTAGTGCCGAGGTTAGGAATGAGTGAAGCTGTACATCTATGCTCCCTATATTCCTTCATGATGCGTACAAAAACAACTTTACTTTTTACGGGCTGTGCGGCCGAGGAACTGAGATTCGACTCCCGGCAGTAGCAAGCAATTTCTCAAAAGGTACTGGGCATTTATTGCCGGTGGTAAACTGGCCGAGGCGTGTAGATGACCATTCACATCCATCTACTGCCCAGGTTACGGATGAACGAGTGCAACTATACCTCCCCAGCTCGATACGTTTTAATTACGTCAACAGTCTTCACCGTTATTCTTGCACTGCAAGACACTGAAGATGGAGGTACTACGGCCCTCCAAAACGTCAGTGGCCAGTCGACACTGCGTAACAGCACACAATACTTGAATATATAATCTTGTTTATATCTTCAAAAGCATATATACTTTATAAAAACAGAACGATTACAAAACGATATCTGATTCATATTTTCAAATTACAACTGATTTTTACATCTAGAATTCTCTCACAATATAATATATTACCTGTACCCGTGCGAATTATTCGTAGGAGATACAATAAAATATTTAATCAACAAAGATGTATTCATATGTTTGAAACTTTAAAGCACTTCTCGATACACAATGTTTGACGCTATCAGCCACTTTCAATACTCCGCCGATTCACTTCAATAATTGTAGGAGCGACGTTCTCAAATGAAAAGGCTCAAGAAAATGCATGGCCATGGGGGGGGGGGGGGGGGACAGGCCATGGTACATATATTCCACCACGTTCTAATGTCTGCCCTTCAGCCTTACAGACTGTCATGCCAAACGCGACTTTAATCGGAAACTGTCTTCTACACAGCCTGAAGGGAATGTTAGGATCTGGTGGACATAAGTTAATCCTGGGTGTAAGAGTAGTTTTTGTAGAATTGGTAACTCCTGCTGCTATGCAGTGCTCTTGAAAACCTTTTACGATCACGTGCTGCCTCTGCCGGAGGTTAAGCTAACATATTTCACGTACTTCCCTTGGCTTCCGGTACAGTCAGCACTGTCAATATTTTAATGTCAGCCTTTTTTGCTAAAAATACTTTTTGAGAGGTAATTAATAAAGAAAAAGGAGATTGCCACTAATGCTGAATCATAAGCTTTCTACAAATGTGTATCTTGAAAAGATCAGTTCGGTAGTTCAGTAGATCACGATTTCGCAAACAAATGTTGCCCTATTAACATATAGTCGAACCCACTTATAACGACACCAGTTTATGCGACACCTCGCTTAAAGTGTCAGATATTCTGTTGTACCAATTAATTCCTTACTATTAACCATAACATTATACCACTCCGTTAGAACGACACTCGTTTATAACGATACAAAATACTGAGTCCCTTTCATTACGTTATAACCGAATTCGACTGCATATGATACCGACCTGACCAGCTATTATCATATTACATACGGTCTTGGGCCTACAAACTTATCCTACAAGGTCCCATGTCTAAGAGTTTCTTCAAGACATTATAATTTCAATATACAGCTGCAATTTCAGCCACCAACTTAATATATTTATGACAAGATTTAATTATAACCCATTATTGGTTTATGTAACAAGAATGAGATCTCAACTTGAATAATCAATACATGCAGCTGTAAATTTTAACTTTTAATTTTTACATACAGCCTGACGATGGCTTAATCACAAGCTGAAACAGGTACACGTACCCAGTTTCTAGCCTGTTAAATACACAGTTGTGTGTTGACGAACGAGTGATTGGTTTTATTGCTATTGTAACACCACGTGATGAATCACCGCAAAAAAAATGTAATGTATCACCTACATGTAATCTAAAGATTACAGTGTGCGGGTTCACAAACTGCCCAAAAACCTAGACCCACCTCCAAATTTTAGGTGCCAGAACGGTGACGTGAAGCAAATGTCACACTGAGGGACCCACAACTTTGGAATGCCTCGTGATCTTCACTGTCATCTGGCGCTTTCTGTTCAGTGCACGTGAACTGATATGCATTTTTGTATGCAATGAGCTATGAGTGCCAAAATTACGCTGAAAATATTACGGGCAACCATATAAAATTTAGTCCTCAGGGACACAAGATGCCCGGAATTTGAGCACCCATCGTCTCTTAGGTCGTGATGTCATGTAGTGTGGACGACAGGTCGCAGACTGAATATGGAGGCAGCAAGTAATTTCGAAACCCCAGTACAATTCCAGCAGACCACACGGTGTCATACAGCAGCAGACCGTAAACTTAAAACTCATTGCAGTGAGAACCTCAATTCAAAACATGCCTTAAACCAGAGACAACGAATGTGAGTGACATGGTGTGTTTTCATATCAAAAACGGTAGTCATTGGACATCAAGAAAGGCAATGAAATTATCATCAGTCGCCGATGCAGTACAGGTTAAAAGGACTCAGTCCTGACATTTTCCACATTTACAGATAAAACTATCCGCATGTAATTTCTGTTACTACTTACACTGTACTGCTTAGACGAAACCTTACATCTCCTTCTATATTTTCTTCAGTAACATTTATAAACAACACTAACAATGGTCAAGAAAGTTCTACCTAAAAACACCTCCACCTCCAGAACCCCCACCCCTTCCAATCCCTACAGCACGTTACGGGTTGTTCCTACAAATTTATAGCATTTATGGCAACGAGTCTAAAAAATCTTCGCCATCCCTGCCATTACACGGCCCACTTAATGTGAAACTAACCGCTCACCGCCTCCACCTAGTGTCGAGGCTATTAGCAACGCATGTCTTATACGCCTTTATTCATACACAGCCGGTGAGGACAGTGGCAGCAAGACAGGTTTCCCAGTCTGGCGAAACATTATTCAAATCTCGTCTGGAAACCGGCAGTCCTGATGAGGCTCTTTCGGGAGATTTCCCCAGTTACTGCCAACATTCCGGATTTGGGACATACGCTAAAGAGATATCGGTCCGGGCACAGGCCATTGTGTCTGAGGTTCTACACTAATCACAGTCACTATTCCACACCATGAACTCAGAGCTACTGACAGCACAGCAACTATGTTATCTTCTGTACTGGTGGTACGTACAACAGTTCGTCACTGCTGCCTTCCTTGATACGTATTCTGCCACGACTTTGTGTCACTTAAAACGACGAAGTGGCACTAAACATCATGAAAACAACCAAAAACTGAGTAACAGAAGGTTGGGAATAATCTATCTTACATAACTGCCCTTCGTGTGACTGACTGATTGGCTAAGTCACACCCGGGTTTCCATCGTTACGGTACAGCTTGGTCACTGAGCGACATCACACGGGGTTTCCGTGGTTACCAGGATACGACGGTTACGACAGAGCTCGGTGTGTCATTGACATCATATTTAGGGTCTGAATGGGAACCGAGTTTCCATGATCACGATGGCGTTTGGTTTGCGAGTCAGCAGCACCCTGAATCTGGCCATAACCCGGGTTTAAACGGCTACGACATTGTGAGTAAAAGTGACTGAGTCATAATTTGCTGCAATGGTTATGACAGAGTTTGGTTTGGGAGGGAGGTTACAGCCCGGTTTTCCATGGTTATAGTACACTAAGAGAAGATTTCCATGTGATGACGGAGATGGGGGACTGGAGTGTGAACATTGTGTTACCCCGTCATTTGATGTGGCCAAAAGCGTCGCAGTTTGTACTCTTCACATCAGGGAGATTAAATCAAACAGGTGACAAGGTTACATGTAGCACGCACGGGAGATACGATGAATAAGTACAAAATTTTAGTCGGAAATGTTACAGATAATATTCAATTGGCTATCAATAAGATATGGATTCAACTGAATCACCATAGTTTCCTGTGACACGCTCTTCTGAAATATTAACCTTCGGCGTCCAATGACGACAGGGAATTCTTGTGTAGATGAGTGACCATCAGCTTCTCAAGAAGGATCTGCTCATGAGGCCAGACAGAATGCGAACCAAGGCAAGATTCCAGGTTAGTGAGCAGTTGAGATGGAACCTGATAGCAATTATAACCAATGTTTATAAATAGATTCATTACGATGCTATTTCGTCGGTATAAATAGTGCACACAAGCAATGACCTGATCAGGTAAGTTGCCAAGACTTATTCGGGGGGGAAGAGGGGGAACGTCTCACTACGGTCTACAGACAGGGACTCTGAACCGGTGGTCCGCGGTTCATTTCTCGTTGCCCAGCTAACGGCTCAGTGACATAGAAATTCATCCATCAAACGTGTACAGTACCTTACTGCGGCATAGGGCCGTTACTGTCTTGTCGGATGTGCTTGTGATGTACCCTCGTGTAGATTCAGACGTTTCGGAGAAACTTTCTGCCGTGTTATACAAATGCCGATATTGGAATTTATATTGTATGCTGCACAAATTAAACCGCCACTGCCCACATCCAATGCGATCCATTATTACAGTCCTTTCATTTTAACGCCGAATTAAAAAAAAATAATTTTACGCACGTTCGCGAATTTCTGAAAAGCGACTATTCGCTTCGTCCTGGCTTTCTGTCCGTCCGTCCTCCTGTCCCCATGGAACAACTCTGCTCCCGCTTAACGGATTTTCCTGAAAATTTATATTTGAAAAGGTTAGTAAAATATTTAGAAAAAATCAAGCTTTGTTAAAATCGGGCAAAAATAACACACTTTACAGGAAGACCCACGTATATTTATGCCTACTTCGGTTACTAGCATTACCATGGTTGCGTCGACATTGATCGATACCGAACTGCCTTATTTCTTCATGGGATTCAGATGATGCATAACTGGGAAATAAAACAATGTTTATAAAGTGCCATCATAATACGTAATATTTTTTGAATAGGCATAAAAATATGAAACCTTATATGTAGATAAATTGTGAACAAACTATGTGTGTGAAACATAGTTTTTAAGTCAGAAATTACAAAATACTTCGACGCGGTGAAGATCTGCTATGACGTATGGTTGAAAAATTTAACAGAACCAACAAAGACATATAAATTATAAGCTCTGCAAAGAAATATGGTGGCAGATTCTAATAACCGTAACAGTATTCTGTAACACAACCACAATTATGAACAATAACAGAACTGTGGTCACTGTGGATTAACCCTTTAAAGACGAAGCGTATCTGTTTTATATAAGGACTCAGTGCGCACCGCGCTGTAAACACTCTGCACTTCGGTTATAAAAACCAGTCTCTTAATGTTTTATAAGGCAAAAGTCGCTGTTTGTTCTGAGATCCGTACAAAACACATAAACGCAATGTGGGCACTACGTAGAATTTTTTAATGTTAAACCTGGTGGTACGTAAAGTTACCGCTAGGCTTTAAAAGGTTAATTGGCATGAACTTCCTAGTCGGGTCCATGATGCAGAGATCCGAACACGCCTCAATGTCACGTTATACGTACATACCCTAACCTGTTATATTTATAAATAAACGTATTTAGATGCACTGTCAATAGGCTATTGATTTTATGGACTAACAATACGCGTCAGTTTTACCCCGGGAACAGAGCTCACGGTACTCATTGCAGTGGGCCCCAGAACCGGCGATGATCCCTTGAGAAAAAAAAAGTTACATGTGAGTTGGCTTTGTATAAGGCACCAGATATAATACACTGAAAAAGTTGTTCTAAAAGGTTTTGACGATGGTGTATAATATTGTGTGGTGACGGGTTTATGGACTTTATCCATCGTCCGAGGAGTAAAATATTAAAAATCAAAATCACAGCGTTTCGGAAGCTGGCTCTGCTTCCGTCCTCAGGTGAATGCAGGGGGAGAACAGAGGAACACCTACTCTGTTGGGCCCCTTACACAGAGCTAGTTCAGTGATAGACTAATCGGCCCAACAGAGTAGATGTTCTCCTCTTTCCCCCTCCATTCACCTGAGGATGGAAGCAGAGCCAGCTTCCGAAACGTTACGATTTTAATTTTTAATATTTTACTCCTCGGACGATGGATAAAGTCCATAAACCCATCACCACAAAATGAAAAAGTTGTCTTTGTGAGTACCATGAAGGCATATAGCGAACGCAAAGGCATAGCACCTTTCATTCTTAACCTTGGCATTAGGCGGAGGTGAGTGCTCAGCTTCACGCCACGGCCACTTTACCATCGGGGGAAGTGCCACGGGTACCAATTCAAGAAGTGATCGGGTGGGGCACAGAACCAATTTTTAATCTTTAGAGAAGACACAAATCTCTTACTCGTACAGCCCATAGCCTAGTCACTATACCGATCGAGCCACCCCGAAACATTACATTAAATCAGTGTTTTTCAACTCATGGATCGCGACACAAATTTGGGTCCCGAAGCTATGCTGAGTGGATCGCAAAACAATTTCATGAATCTACTTAATAATGATTCACACTACCTTGGTAATTCAATTAAAACCACTACTATTTTTGTAAATGTAACCACTTGTTGTGATGTTGCAGCAATGTCGGCTTGTTATTAAGAAAACAAAGACCATTCATTACCGGGGTTACCAGCCTCTAAACAAAAAAATATCGGATAAACCGAACAAAATTATTGTTTTTTTCGCCGAAGTTACCGTTCGGTTGGTGAAATGTTATCAATTTGTGTAATACGGCGCGCAAAACACAGAAAAATTCAAATCTACAAGGTCATGAAGACTCACTCTAGATACATCCATAAGAGGCGTCACAATACTAAACAGGAGCTCATGCAGAACCATGTGAATGCACACATGTTTATCTTCATTTCAGTAGTTCATTAAAATGTTACACTCGTTGCAATGATTCACTTTTTTTTTTACTTTACACATTTTTTTCTGCCTCCTAAGGTCATGAGAAAGAGCAATTGGCCTAATCTGGATCGCGGCTCAAAAAAACTGGTTCCGGAGGCTCTTTTCACAGGGATAAAGCTGCAGCAGCGTGAAGCTGATCACTCACCTCCATCTAGTGTCGAGCTAAAGAATGCGTGCAGCTATACCTCCACTCTTCCATACCACCTCATGGCGCGCACGAGCGACAAATTTTACCTTTCATGTTGCTTAGTACTTTCCGCAATTGTTCAGTCTTTGCTTGCTCCTTCGTCTGTTTTTTTACCCACTATTTTCTGTGACGTAATGAAGACGGTTGTTCCTCAAAACACGAGGCGGGCAATCATGTTCAGTAACAAGGCTATCACAATGGATACTATCTTTCGAGATAGGATAAAGCAACTGCATGAAGTATTACAGGATTCCGAGAATTAGCGACTACGCCTTAAAAGGCAACATCAAAATACAAAGGTGAAGTGACTCCAATCAGCAACATCCTGGCATGTTACTCATAAACGGAGAAATAACAAAAAACCAAACCTCAGTTTCACTTCAAAGAGTTTCGTGTCTGTTTATGTCACTAACATTCCTAACATGAACAACACTTCCGGAATATAAGGGAAAAATCCGTAATCATATCAGAACTCTGAGAACCTTGTGATGACATTTTAACAATACAATGGTTGAATACAATCAATAAACGTATCAGAGGCAACCCTGCATGACCTCACAGAGTTCAACAATATAACCGTCGACATTGTGTATAAGCATTCCTCAGACTCGTAAGAAACCAGCAACAACTCGGAACAAACTGCAACATGATGTAAACATTTGGTACATTGATTTCAGGTTTCCGTCGCGATGTTGATGAGATCTGCGTTCTTCTGGGACATTATGTGGCATGGCGTGGTAATTGTTTACCGACGTTTCGGGACAACGTATCGGTCCCACCTTCAAGGGTCAAAAGCTTGAGAAGACATGAATGCCGGCAAGCCGAATAAGAATAAGGTTACCGAACTTTGTTCTTCTATTCTGTCGCGGCATAAAACATTCTGTCGCAGCATACAACATTCTGTCGCGGCATACAACATTCTGTCGCGGCATACAACATTCTCCGCGTTCCGCTAGACATCCGGAAGTCACCTGCCGTTCTACGCACAATATCCTTTCATTGCGCTCCGCGAAACATCCAATGATCATCTGCCGTTCTAGACATAAGAATATTCGCAAACTCTTGTTTCGCAAAACATCCAGGAATCACATGTTGTTCTAGCCACAAGAATAACCTTTTACTCTGCTCCGCAAAACATCCAGACGTCATCTGCGTACAAGAACATCCTTCAACTGCGTTCCGTGAAACATCCAGAGGTCATCTGCT
>BLKM01007402.1:7881-25835 GCA_013340265.1 Coptotermes formosanus | reverse complement strand
AGGAAAGCATTTGGACCAAAGACAGGGAAACTGACAGGACAGTATTTCGGCCAAAGAGAGAGCAAGTGAAAGGAAGATGCTTGAATAATAGTCATCAGCACGAAAGTGAAGAGATGCAGGAACCCCAGGGCCTGTCCTGGCTTATATAATATAATATAACGATTTTAATTAATAGTATTATTACGAAGGAATCTATGCTCAAATGGCGGCCAATCTCACCGTAGGCTGACTGTGGAAATGAGGGATTCATAATTGTTTTATCTTCGCCAAATATCATTGATCAAAGTGCCTGGATATAAGTTCATGCAGCACGCACAGAAGGAGTGACAACTGCAACAAAACTTACTCTAGAATCTAAAGAGAAGAAACTTTAGGAGAAATGTCAACAAACGGACGTTCAGTATTTTGACTTTTGTTCACGAAATATGGCCTGATGAACAGAACAGCGTCCAGTGGCCGTCTGATGTGAGTAAAGCAAGAAAACCTGAAGCCAGGGTCCCTCAGTTAAGTGGCCAAGCGTCTGGTCGGCCTTCCTTCCCTGACTGCGTTAACATCGTCTGTAGCGTGCGTCCGGCATGAACGTACACTTGGCACCGCGCGAACTTTCATCGGGGTTAAAGGAGCCGGGACGTGAAGCTGACACATATAGGCGCAATAGAACTTACTTTCACACCCGTATACGTCATTCGTGGCGTGGTGGTTAATTAATTCAGCGCAGGACACACGTAAACTGTGTGTGTACTGCAGTGCTGCATAAGCTGTTCTTACCAGAAGGGACAGTGAAATTGCCATGGCCAACCAATAAGTATAAGGCGATTTACATGGACTGACCCCTGTCATTAGTGGTCCCTGCCACTGCTGACATTAAGACGTCCTACGTAGCTCAGTTAACATAGTGACTGGACTAACAGGCTGCAGTTCGCAGCAGGAGAGAGAAATTTTTGTTACCTCCACAGACTCAATACTGGCTGTGGGGCCCAAAAAATCTCCTAATACAGGGAATGTCCCAGCAGATGAAGCCGAATACTCAATTCCGTGTAGTACAGAGATTAAGAATGCGTGGAGCCATACCTTCACATATGGAGGCGTGTTTATAAACAAGGGCATATTTCCTCATATTATTATTAGTATTATTAATTAACAAAATGTCTGGTGTCGAGTCTTTTTCAAAAAGTGAAAGAAATTCGCAGTTTCTGTGGAAAGCGGAAATTTATTACCATGTTTGTCAAAAAGGTCTTCTTGTTCTTTTTTTCTTCTTATTCTCCTCCTCTTCCTCTTCCTCTTTCTTCTTTTTCTTCTGTTGAGCCTCTTCAGACAATCCTCTTGCTTTAAAGTCAAATATATTTTAATTTACACGCCACATACAAATATTTTAACACCCTTTGCTATGAGACTTCACTGCTAAAATTTGGTGGCCATTTCTCATCTCCACAACTTGTGACAGACCCACACTTGGTGCCAACTGCAGCGTCCCGGGTTGCTCACCCTCACAATATATATATATATATATATATATATATATACGTGTATTTATCCTGGGGTTTAGTGGTGAAGGGCCCCGCAGCAGACGCTACGGACGCACTGCAGCCATGAGGCTTGTTGTGCAACCCTGTGATGAAGATGATGATGATTATTATTATTTTTTATCCATTTCCTAGTAATGGAGCATCGGTGGAATGAAATTGACAGAGAAAAACCGAAGTACTCGGGGAAAAACCTGTCCCAGTGCCACTTTGCCCACCACAAATCCCATATGGACTGAACCGGGATCGAACCCGGCCTCCGCGGTGGGAGGCCGGCGGCTAACCGCCTGAGCTATGGCACGGCCCTATCCTGGGGTTACCTGAGGATGCTGTTAGCTGCTCACAATACACTCCGTGGAGTCTGAGGGCTGTTTTTAAATAGTGCATTGCGCAGGGCGTGCAATGGAACTGCGGCTACTCCATTTTGCCTGGGTATGCTGACTACAGCTATCACAACCTCTGCAAATATTACTGGTTTCGAGGCGAAGAATTGAAGCCCGTACTGCACCAGTACGAAGCTGAAATCTCGCTATGTGTATGCATGCTGTTCGGGCAGTATTGTGTGCACATTATTGCGTCATTTTTCCGTTCCCCTGTCACTTTCTCTTGTCCCTCTCAGCACCCTCTCTCTATGTTCGTTATGATTGTCATTCAGACGTGCAGCCACGTGAGATATATTGCGTTATTCTGTAGCGTCTCATTGAATTCACGGGGAATGATAACAGGTGACTGGAGGTGTGACTCACATTTAAACGGCTGCATTCCAAGAATGTCCCTGTGCCATTGACGTTCAGAAGGTATCAGTATTCACGTCGAAACACTGGAGTGTGTTGGCTTGTTTATGGTGTCTCGTTGCAGGGAGATCCGTACAGAATTCAGAGACGTCGGTAGCAGAAACAAGTAGGCTGTCCGGGAGATCTGGCCGAAATTAAGAGATTTCAGTAGCAGAAAGAGGTAGGGCTGTGATTATGGTTACTTAACTCTTTAAAGACGAAGCGTATCTGTTTTATATAAGGACTCAGTGCGTACCGCGCTGTAAACACTCTCCACTTCGGTTTGCTGTTTGTTCTGAGATCCGTACAAAACACATAAACGCAATGTGGGCACCACGTAGAATTTTTTAATGTTAAACCTGGTGGTACGTAAAGTTACCGCTAGGCTTTAAAAGGTTAAATTCTGCAGAAAAACTCGAAATTTGGCTACAGTCGGGCACTACATAAAGGCCCAAGCACAGTTTACTTTCCCCGAAAGGACAAGAGGTTTTATCACATCCAAAACCTCCAGACCGGCTGTGGGGCCCACATAGCCTCCTACTTAGTGTATGGATGTTCGTTCCCTCCGTCGTAAAGTGCCCAGGATGTGAAGTTGAACTCTCACCTCTCTCTAGAGCCGAGATTAAGAATGAATGGAGTCATACTTCTGCTTCCCTCTACACTCCTTCATGTTGGACATGGGAATATTTTTTTTTACTGTTCCCAAAAAGGCATATGGAATATACGCGGTACATACCGATAGGTCAGCTTCACGTTTCGGCCGCTTTACTTGCCGGAAAAGAATCCCCATATAGTTATTAGATAGGAGACTAGACACATAATGTTTGCATCAAAAGACCAGCGTCGAGTGATTGCCATATTGGCGGCCATCATATTTCGTCCTGATTGGGTTTTTTTATGTCAAAAGGTAAAGCAGTGCCATTACAGGCCTGGACAGGTCCTTAGGATTCCAGGAGGTTGGGGCTCCCAGGTTTCTAGACAGTCGACACATGAAGGTGGTAAGGTTGCCAGCCACACGCAGCGGCCGCCTTTACCCCCCAGGAAATATTCCTGGTACTCATTTCTGTTAGAGGCTGAGTCGACCCCAGGGCCATAGTGCGGCCGCCAGGATTATGTCAATGAAAAAAAAATTCCAGTGACACCATCGGAAATCGAACCCGCGACCTGCCGGTTTTTAGTGCAGTGCCTCAACCAACTGCACCACCGCGGCCCCGATTTTTTGGTGGGTAAGTAGTAAACTGGAAATATCTGACCGTTCCGTAGAACTGTCGACAATGGCACTCTGATTTACAGCTGCAAACGAAACTTGTACTAAACGTTATTCTCTTCTGAGATGTGACGCCGTGAGGTCTGGTATACATGTACTGACGTTTCGGAAGGAGATTATGCCGCCAACCTGAGGGTTACACCTGCCCTAATGATTGTGGCAAACTGTTTCACCAAAACGTCGATTTGTACCAAACTACATGGCGTCACAAGCCAGAAAACCCTATTCTTCAGCATTTTCGACGCCATAAATCTTATTCTACTGTGAATCTGAATACTCATGGGTTTTATATTCATATGTTTTACCTGCTCGGTTTTCCCTGTTCGTTGATTTCAGCTCCTTCATCGTCGAATATTTTGTCCTCCCACCAAATTATAGTCCTGCATAAGTGCGCACCAAAGTGCACACAGCTGAATGTATCTCCGCCTTCTAAACTAGTTCTGAACAGAATTTAATCCTACTTTAATACTGTGTGTTATTACACGTCAGTAGATATGAAATCGTACCGCGGCTTTTGCTTTACCAGGCGACTTCCACTGCGTATGAACTGAGAGGCACCACCCACATAATTATCTCACCGCAAAGAGAACGGATATCTCTAGACAGGGTGTCAGAGAATCTCTCAAACACGTTCATGAATTGATTCAGACAGTTTGAATTTAACTTCAGCCTTTTGCTTCAAAGTGAGACTTTCTAACAAAGCATTTACACCGTAGTGTGGTTGTGCACACATGATATCAAGTCTTAACTGGATCGACAGAAAATCTGATATTTTAACCTTTTAAAGCCCAGCGGTAACTTTACGTACCGCCATGTTTAATATTAAAAAATTCTACGTGGTGCCCACATTGCGTTTATGTGTTTTGTACGGATCTCAGAACAAACAGCAACTTTTGCCTTATAAAACATTAAGAGACTGGTTCTTATAACCGAAGTGGAGAGTGTTTACAGTGCGGTACGCACTGAGTCCTTATATAAAACAGACACGCTTCGTCTTTAAAGGGTTAATGAAGCGCCATCTGATGATTTACATTCTTTATACGTATATTTAATAAGAATTTTAACTCCACTCTCTGTTCGTAACCTTAGATCGAACTTCAATAAATTCGTCAAAACTTTTCAACGTAGGCTACATAAAATTCGTAAATAAAATAACACTATATGTACATAATTGCAAGGCGAATTCTTGCATACGATTAGCGCAGACTGGCGGTTCTTTCATATAATCATGAATTTCTGTATTCCAGAAAATACACGAAATTTCTTGAGACGCATACTTACTATTCTGACTAAAACTTTATCTGCACTTCTTGTTTCCCACCATGCGTTCTGTATGTCTCCCCAATCTCACACTTCTTTACGTAATAAACATTCCCCTTCACATGCTTAAGTAATAATCCAATAGGGAAACACAATATGGCTGCCACTCTGACGTGATTGGTGAATGTCTTAAGGTCTTAATCCAAAGACCGTGGGGTTATTTTGCGGTGGCGCCAGTAAGATTAGTAGGTTCCGGGCGAGGCATAACCATCAGGCGACCACAATACTGAAACAAAAATCTCCATCCCCCTTCCGCAGCCGTCAACAGGAAGTAAGGTAAATATAAAGCAGTCCCATTACAGGCCTGGACAGGCCCTGAGGGTTCCAGGAGGTTGAGGCTCCCAGATTTCTAGACAATCGGCACGTGAAGGTGATAAGTTTGTCAGCCCTAAGCACCGGCCGCCTTTACCACCAGGAAATATTCCTGGTACTCATTTCTGTTACAGGCTGAGTCGACCCCAGGGCCATAGCGCGGCGGGAAGGATTGAGTCAATGAAAAATTCTAATGACACCGTCGGGAATCGAACCCGCAGTGCCTCAACCAACTGCGCCACCGCGTGGCCCCTCAATAGGAAGTGCGAATTGAATATACATGCCATGAAATGAGAACAGCGACAGACTGGACAGTTCAACTCGGAATGGTGTGACATGATGTATCGCCTTAGTAATATGTCTTGCAGGTTGTTGATTCGATAATAATGATGTTTGTGTACATATCACTTGTTTGTACAGCTAAAATCTCCGCATTTTACCCACAGAATACGTTTGTATGTTCCACATGGTTCTCACAATCAACTGTGATTTTTTCCTTAAAGAAAATTAACTAGTCGCCCTTTGTAATAGATACGGAGTCTGTCCTCTGTGAGGTACAAACTGAAATTTAAAAAAAAGTAACTTATTCAAAAATTTAGACTTCGCACTAGTAAGGCAGAAGTGCCGAACAGTTTATCTGTAGGAAAGTTAATGTTAATTTCATTTGTTGTCAACTCAAACACGACCACCTAGAACACATCTAAATACAAATAAAGGAGTTCAGGGAAGAAAAAATGACACCCCCTTCCTGAGGTATTTGTGTTTATATCGGGAGGTTTAAATTCGTAATTGTAGGATGCGGTGAACCGTTGGCAGAGGCTGTGGCGTGGATTTATACTGCTCAGGGCTGGGTGAAGCAGATTCCTGTTGTGAATACTGCACTGAACGTTCAGTAAAATGGATGAATATGTTGCCCAGCTGAGCAACTTTCAGCTTCGCAACAATCACACGTGCTGCTTGGGGTTAGTTACGGTTCAGCGGCTGTCACTTTCGAAATTCCTTTAACCTTTTGAATACTGACATTCTTACAAATGACATATAAATTCAGTCCGTACCTCACAGGAAACGCAGTTCTTCTTCATTATAACACAGGCAATGTAGATATAACGTAACAATGTGGCGCGTTCGCTTAACCATTTTTGCCGCCGCAAAGCAATAAGTATTACATAGTCTGAGTGTGTGTGTGTGTGTGTAGCCTTAGTTATCCAGCATGCACAGCGCATGCGCGTTATTATATTGTCATATGTGGCCTGTCTGTTTCTACCATATTTTTCTACGTTATCTCATAAACGGTAGGATTTTCGGAAAAGAGTTATTAAAATAAAATGTGTGTTTTGATTTTCTCTACAGCTTTTGTCTGAAACATTTCTCATTTTAAGGAGAATTTAGCGAGATACTATCAAAAACGTGCACAGGTTTTCACGTAAAGCACCAGTTATTCTTTTCATATTGCAATGTAGATTAAATTTAGTGGAGGCATTTTCGAGAAATATGCAAGTATCAAATTTCATGGAAATCTGTCGAAAGGGAGTCGAGTTGTTCCATGTGGAAGGACAGGCAGGCAGGCAGGCAGGCAGACATGAGCCGAAACATGTTGCAGAAACCTTTAGCATTAGCATTAAAATAATAATTTTAAAGCAGGTGGTATTTGTAGTAACCACTGTGCTCGAAGGTGTTAAACTTATGCAAACATAGGATCCGATTTTAAAGCCAACAGGAAACTTCAGACCTCTGAAAACGCGTGCACAGTCTATCGCCTTGTGGCAACTCCGATCCGAGCTCTGAGAGTAGGCACTTAGTCTAGGAAATTAACAGCTCTCCTCCTCCCCCCCCCCCCCCCGTAGAGGTTGCCCCTGCAGGGCTCGCGGCCCACTGGTTCCCAGTCGTGACTTTCGTGTTGCTTCAGTTCGTCGAAAAAAGGAGCTGGGATCTGTTGGCTAGCTAATTAAACGCTTTTGGGAGGAAAAAATATATAATTTTAGCATCGTCATTATTGTTATTATGTATGTGGTCCTCTTTTTAAGTCGATATCTGAAGAAAATAGGTGTGTGGGGGAAGGGAAGCAGCCGAAATGTGTGTAGCTATATGAACGCGCTCTGCTTTAGGTTTCCCACGATTATTTCTATGAGAATGTGCCCATTACTACCGGCTGCATTTGACTGCAGGCTAATTTGTTGCTTATTTTCTCAGCTACTGGCCGAACTTTGCTTTTGGCAGGCCGCAAAATGTACTTGAAACTTGACTAACCAAAAATGTGTTATTTACTTTACATTCATTTATATGTTTATTTATTTAGTTTCGCAGTCCTTCCCTCTTCTACCTACTTGTTCACAGCAGGTGTAGAGGGTTTTTGATTTTCACTTGATCACACTCAAGCACACGCCACAGGCGGTAGGGCTCCTCTGGACGAGGGATCGGCCCGTCGCAGAGACCTCTACATGACAACACAAACACTGTACAAGAGACAAACATCCATGCCCTCGGCGGGATTCGAACCCACGATCCCAGCAAGGGCTTGGCCGCAGACCTATGCCTTAGACCGCGCGGCCGCTGGGATCCGCTGTTTGTTTATTTACTTACGCTTAATTTAACGAGGAGTTGGCGTAGCGCGGGCTGTGTACTGAGTAGCCTACGGCTGGACTGTCCGGTGTTCGAATTCTGCTGGAGGAAAAATGTTTCTGTCTCTTCTCACAGGTCCAGACCGGCCCTGGGGCACGCCCAGCCTCTTATTCTGTTGACACTGCGGTTTTTGCCTGGGGTAAAGCGGCCGGAGCTTACTGTGAATAACTCACACGCATCCAGCGCCGAATTTAAGGATGAGTGGAGCTGTACCTCTACTGCCCTTTCGTGCCTTCATGGCAGACGCAGGATTAAATGTACCTTTATTATTATTATTATTATTATTATTATTATTAAACGAAGCTGTCACTATCTCTGACAAGTTTATCATCTTTTAGAAATGATTAGTGAGCAGTAAATGGAAAGAGCCGATCCCGGTGGCCGCGCTGTCTAAGGCGTAGGTCTGAGACCCTTCGATTGCTGGGATCGCGGGTTCGAATCCCGCTGAGGGCATGGATGTCTGTCTGTTGTGAGTGTTGTGTGTTGTGTAGGTAGCGGCTCCTGCGACGAGCTGATCGCTCGTCCAGAGGAGTCCTACCGAGTGAGTGTGTGTGTGTCTAGTTGTGTGGGGTCTAGAAACCTCAAACTTGAGGCGCCCTAGGCCCCAGTTGGGACCCAGCGCCACTAAAAAGAAATGGGAAAGTGCCTACAAGGACGCCGTCGTAGCCGAACTTGAAACATTATCGTGGCAAATTTCGCCCGGAGTGACTGACAGAAACCACGATTAGTCTTTGAGGACATTTGTTTATTGAAGGTTCTTTTGAAGACTGTAATGATCATTGCATAATTTGACTTACTAGCGCGACGTATGTCTGGAGGGACTGAGGAACAGCATGAAAGATCGCAGTAAATATATTCCTAGTCTTTTCCGAGATATGAAGCCAGTATCACCTGCATACGAACCGCTATACTGCGACAATATGCACAGTAATTTCAGGGCTGTATAACTGATGTGGCGTCAAACTTGCAGCTCTGCTGCTGGGATACGCAACTACCTGCAGTACACCTGCAACATGATTCGGCCCTTCCAGGTTCATAAGCACACTGTTCAGTATAAAGCACGTGCAAGTGTCACGACATTTGATTCTACAGTCTGTTGATATCCCCACTTGTATTATATTTAACTCCGTGATAATACACCGAATTGGCCGAAACATGTTGCAGACACGTTGCTGGTGGTTAGGTAGTGCCCACTCTGTGGAGAGAATGGAGCGTTACGTGACGTTAAGTAACCACGGGGATTTAAATTCGTGGTTAAATGACGAGATAACGGGCAGTGCTATATAATGAGGAAACACATCTGTAGAGTTTGAGAAAAATTGCATGTTACGTGCTGTTAAAATTTAGGTCACTTTTGCACGCAGAAGACTAATACGCTTTTAAGTTTGTTCTCCCGTAAAATTTCGTGCATCTAATTCTCAGAAGTGCTTGAAAAGTTTCTTCACTTATAACGATGGATATAATTACGAACATGGTGCGAAGTGTAAGCAAGCAACTTAATTATCAGAAGGTGATGGGTTTACACAACAGAAACAAGACGCAAGTGTGTTAAAGTGATATTGCTTCATTTTTTTACAGGCCCGCTAGTCGAGAGATGAGAGGCACGAATATTGATTCAACTCCAAATACCTGGAAGCGAAGGTAAAAAGACTATTTGAACCTAAAAATAGAAAGATTATGTGCATTTTGCTCCAACGTTATTGCAATAACAGTGGGTGTCTTTTGAAGGCGTCCATTTTCTTCTCCTTATTTCGACAATTTAAAGCGTACAGTCTACCTGATGACGTATAGAATTACACTCAATGCCTGCTGTGAACACGCCCTGCATCTCCATTACAAAGACACACCCCCTTAATATTGCTTACGAAAGTAACGGCTTTTTGTTGTGAGATTGATAGGAAACATGGCAACACTGTGTGGATAGAATAAAGATTTCTGAAATGTTAAACGTTTAAAGGTTAAACTAACACCTTAATAAAAAGAATTAGATGGTGTGTGAGAGACATCAAATTTATTAAGGTAAAGCAGTCCCATTACAGGCCTGGACAGGCCCAGAGGGTTCCAGGAGGTTGAGGCTCCCAGATTTCTAGACAGTCGGCCCATGAAGGTGGTAAGGTTGTCAGCCCTACGCACCGGCCGCCTTTACCCCCAAGGAAATATTCCTGGTACTCATTTCTGTTAGAGGCTGAGTCGACCCCAGGGCCATAGTGCGACCGAAAGGATTATGTCGATGAAAAATTCCAATGAGACCATCGGGAATCGAACCCGCGACCTTCCGGTTTGTAGCGCAGTGCCTCAACCAATTGCGCCACCGCGGCCCGCCATCAAATTTCTCACTTCTTGGAAAGGACAGGCAACTCAGTACTTAATATTTATGCATTTTTCCAGGCGGTACCCGCTCGTTCTTCTGATAAAAGCCGAAACATGTAGCAAGAAGTAAACTGATATAAGTGTAACTGTCCTAGACGATCTGTCCTTTATTTTCTGCTATAAATTGTGTTTCCATTTAACCCTTTAAAGACGAAGCGTATCTGTTTTATATAAGGACTCAGTGCGTACCGCGCTGTAAACACTCTCCACTTCGGTTATAAAAACCAATCTCTTAATGTTTTATAAGGCAAAAGTTGCTGTTTGTTCTGAGATCCGTACAAAACATATAAACACAATGTGGGCACCACGTAGAATTTTTTAATGTTAAACCTGGTGGTACGTAAAGTTACCGCTAGGCTTTAAAAGGTTAACCCTAAACAGTTCTACTCTACTTTGCTGTACTCAGTAGTCATAACCTCAATTCATGTAGAATAAAGCACGAACTTGGAACTGCGATCCAGGTAGCATTTTTAAAAAAATAATTGCACCTTTTTTTAAGTTCAGTAATGCTACCGGCAGCACCCTGAATAACAACTGGATATGCAGACGCTACAATTTCCCTGTCGCGGCTTCTAGAAAGCTGCAAGTGACGACTAGATTCCAGGAACTGGTCCACACTCGTGCCTCCCTGCGGCCTGCGGATGAACCTGACCAGGATCCGCGACACGAACACGCGATCTAATTAGATGCAACTGCTGAGACTTAGTTGGTTATTTGCAGGCGACTTAACGATGTAAAGCCCAGTGGTTACTATATGTACCGCCAGGTTTAACATTCACAGTCCTACGTTCTGCCCACACAGTCTATTTATGTGTTTTGTGTGGATCTCAGAACAAACAGCGATTATTTCCCTATACAACATTAACTGACTGGTTTTTATAACCGAGACAGAGTGTGTTTACTGCGCGGTACGGACTGAATATTTAAATATACGTTCTGCCCACACAGTGTATTTATGTGTTTTGTGTGGATCTCAGAACAAACAGCGATTATTTCCCTATACAGCACTAACTGACTGGTTTTTATAACCGAGACGGAGTGTGTTTACTGCGCGGTACGGGCTGAAGGTGTCGATATATCTCAGGTTAATATTAGTCTTAAAGTAAATCTGACAAACTGCAACCATTTTGCGCAAATAGTACAAAAAATTAGTGTTCTGAATACAAGTTTTAAATAATTTTCATTATTTCTCAACTCGGCCCATGTAGCTTTATGATTGTATTTTATTACTATTAACCCTTTAAAGACGAAGCGTATCTGTTTTATATAAGGACTCAGTGCGTACCGCGCTGTAAACACTCTCCACTTCGGTTATAAAAACCAGTCTCTTAATGTTTTATAAGGCAAAAGTTGCTGTTTTTTCTGAGATCCGTACAAAACACATAAACGCAATGTGGGCACCACGTAGAATTTTTTAATGTTAAACCTGGTGGTGCGTAAAGTTACCCCTAGGCTTTAAAAGTTTAAGAACTGCTTACTTTAAGCTTGCCTAACAAAGCATCACAGTGTTACCATCGCCATGTTTGTAATTATTTACCAGCAAACACTTGTTTATACAGGGTGTATATTTATGCTTGTTATCTGTCTCCTGATGTCTAGCTCCAGCGATTCATTACTTGTGGCCAGCAAACCGAGAGTTAAAGAAAATATCTGGCCGTGCCCTGGCCCAGGCGGTTAGTTGTAGGCATGACGGTAGCGGTCCTAGTTCAGTCCCGGGTCAATCCGTGTGAGATTTATTGTGGAAATATGTTACTGAGAGAGGTTTCGACCCCAGTGCTCCAAGTTTACCCTGTCTATACTATTCCACCAAATGTCCGTGCTCGGTAACTTAGCTATCACCGACACTGCATAATCTCAGTAAGTGTCAGCATCATTAAACAACATAACTAACTAACTAACTAACTAACTGACTAACTAACTAACTCCATGGAGCAGAGGCCTTCTTGAGAAGCTAACAGTTTCTCAGCTAGTCAAGAAATTCCCCGCATTTTATGGAACCCGAAGGTTCATTACCGCATTCACAACAGCCCGCCACCTGTCCCTATCCTGAGCCAGCTCAATCCAGTTCATGTCCTCCCATCCCACTTCCCGAATATCCATCTTAATATTATCCTCCCATCTACGCCTGCGTCTCCCAAGTGGTCGCCTTCCCTCGGGTCTCCCCACCAAAATCCGGTATGCACCTCTCTCCTCCCCCATACGTGCCACGTGCCCCGCCCATCTCATTCTTCTCGATTTGATTACCCGAATAATATTTGGTGATGAGTACAGGTCATTAAGTTCCTCGTTATGTAGTCTTCTCCACTCCCCTGTCGCCTCGTCCCTCTTAAGCCCAAATATCCTCCTCAGCACCCTATTCTCGAACACCCTCAGTCTCTGTTCCTCCCTCAGTGTGAGAGACCAAGTTTCGCATCCATACAGAACAACAGGTAAAATTACAGTTCTGTATACCCTAATCTTTGTGTTTCTGGATAGCAACCTGGTAGACAAAAGATTCTGCACCGAATGATAGCAAGCATTCCCCGACTTCAATCTGCTCTTAATTTCTTCATGAATGGAGTTTCGATTCGTTAGGGTTGCTCCCAAATATTTGAATTCTTCCACCCTTTCAAAGGATTTATTATCTATATTTATGTTGTGATTGTGTCGTGCATTCTGATTTCGAGACATGACCATGTACTTAGTTTTCTCAGCATTTACTTCTAGACCAATCTCCTTACTAGCAATAATTAAATCTCCTGCATTTTTCTTTATGCTATGTACGCTTCCGCCCAATATATTAACATCATCAGCATAAACCAGAAGCTGATGTGTACCATTCAATTTCAAGCCCTCCTGATTTGCCTGAACCCTCCTAATGGCATATTCTAAAGCAAAGTTGAAAAGCAATGGCGACAGAGCGTCATTAAACAACATACTTAAAAAAATTAAAACGCTTGCGCTGCCGTTATGTTTTCATTTTACATTGTACAGGGTGTGCCTGAAGCGAAGTTTAATATTTTAAAAATACATTTTATACGTGTTTCTTAACATAAGTGGAACTAGTGTCGTTTTCGCCTCAGAAGTTCGCGTACCCGCCATGTTGTTTTCTACTCTTAGAACAATAAATATTACAGCGTCGGAATTGTATCTTAAGGCAAGATGTTCATACGACATTTTGTAAATATCGGTCAAGTGATTCAGACGTTAATGTGGCCGTACACACGTTATTATGTTGTACACCATAATGTAACTTTCATCTTAAGGAAATAAGAAATAGACTACAAATAGCATAAAGTCGTCATGTTTGTGTCGCACTTGCGACCTGTCATGCGAAGTAAATCACGAAGTGAATACACTGCAGTGCACAACCCAGCAGCCGCTTTGTGCCTGTGTGCATAGGTGTATATAGTCACTGTTTTATAGCAGCTAATTACATTTCGTATATTTCCAGTTCTTCATGTAGACGTTTAAGATACATCCTTATCAGTGGCAGAAAGCACCTGTTTACATGAAGCACCCTACACATTTTATGTCTTGCAGTGTACATTCCAGTCTATGCTGTAGACTGCAGATTAATTAACGTTGTCTGCAACAGCTACACCCGGTATGTGACATAGAGACGGTGAGAGCCCTCATAAAAACGTTGATTGTCCAATACATAGACTGTACTTATGTTCGTACAGGCAGCTGGTGTTGTTGATTCTGGCGGTGTAACAGCGTACTTTCTGAAGTGCGTCGGACACTTCAAGTGCTCTAGCAACGACAGTGCACAAACAGACTCCAAATAATATACTGCATGACTTAGGACACATACTTTAGCAAGCCGTTCTTTGTTTTCAAGGTATTATGCGGTTCCACGGTACGAGAGTAAATGCAATTTTATTTACGCCAATTGGAAGCATGCCGCCTTCCCCGCTTTACAGTGTAAGAATCGTGAATGTAGAATGTTAGGAGTTGGTCGCTGTGGGTGCCGTGAAAATGTATAGGCGGAGTAGAGCTAAGGCTCCACTCATTCTCAACCTCGGCAGTATTTCACCCGCGGGAAGGGACCCTGATATCTATTCAGTAGGAGGCTGGGTGGGTCTCAGAGTGGGTCTGAACTTTTGAGAGAAGGGGGGAATATGTGGTCTGTTCAAGGATTCGAATTCCGGACCGTCCCTCCCCTAACATAGTCGCTGTGATGATTAAGCTGTGCCGATTCGATTCGGGAATCACATAGCTACAGTACTTGGGCGGAGTGCAGAATTTCATAACATTACAGCATATGGTAAATATAGTTACCGCTGGACTTTAAAAATGTTAAACTTTTGAAGCAATGCTTCTCGAAAGTAAAGTCTCTAGGATGTTACAGTGTGTCGATGGGCGATGTTACCGACGTTTCAGAAAACCATTTGTTTATAGTCAAACATCAGATTGAAAGTGAAGAATATAGGCCTTTCGAAACGTCGAGAATTTCTAGCCTAGCAACACAGCGTCACATCCCAGCAGACTTTAATCTTCAGGTAACTTATAGTTCTTGTTTTTGTTGTTAAAATGTAAGCGCAGCAAGGAATAAATATTCCTCTAAGCAGTTTTAATGTGTTTGTCTTTGTGTGCGGACATCCTGTATTCACTGTGTTGTAGAACACTATTCTTTAAATGCCTTTCAGATTAATTTAATATTTCACACACTTGTAGCACACGCAGCAATAAATTTCCTTAAATCAGGAAGAAGAAAGGAAAGTGGGAATTGAAACATTAAAGTGTGCCACAGGGTGTGTAGGACTTAAAGTTTCCAAACACTATACACTAACTTCACAAGAAATAAAACAATAATAATGTGGAATCAGCACGAACTGTCTTCATGCACTGTGTATCAGACATGCATTTTTTGCTAGGCACAGAAACTTCAGAAAAAAGTGGCGAAACCGTGTTATTATTACAGCTTGGTTTCTTATCATTACTTATCCTTGTGAGGTTTCTTGGTTCACACTCACCCACACACTAATAAATAGTTGTTTCATCCACACAATGACAGACAGACATAATTTCGTTGCTCGTAATCGTCACTGACCGTCCATCGCTCTACGTGACGTCACAGCACTTCGAGGAAATACCACGTGATCGTGAGTGGCTGCAGCAGTGGCACCCAAAAATCGTGTTTGTTATATGGGAACCGGATACAATCAGCGGCCGAAACTACAGTTCGGCACGGGGTCCGACCTGCTGTGCAACGTTATGTAGTGGTGTTGGCTTTTCTTTGGTGGCCGTGCCGCTGAGGGCCAGGTTCGATCCCAGGTCAGTCCGTGTGAGGTTTATGGTGGACAAAGTGGCACTGGGACGGGTTTTTCTCCCAGTACTTCAGTTTCCCCTGTCAGTATCATTCCACCAATGCTCCATACTCATTCATCCATCTACCACCGACGCTGTATAATGTTTTTCTCCCAGTACTTCAGTTTCCCCTGTCAGTATCATTCCACCAGTGTTCCATACTCATTCATCCATCTACCACCGACGCTGTATAATGTTTTTCTCCCAGTACTTCAGTTTCCCCTGTCAGTATCATTCCACCAATGCTCCATACTCATTCATTAATCTACCACCGACGCTGTATAATGTTTTTCTCCCAGTACTTCAGTTTCCCCTGTCAGTATCATTCCACCAATGCTCCATACTCATTTTCTACATGTTGCTGTTTGCAGAACAACAAACGGGCGCAGTCTGGGAACCTTGCAAAAAACACAACGCTCTTCCGGAAATCTAGGAGCACTGAATAGAAGATGTTTTCGCTTGGTTTTCTTCGCCGGTCTGCTGCCTAGGATTCAGAATGCATTCAGCGACGGGCCATTTGGTTCATGGTTTCCCTTAGTTTTTCTCGTTCCTAGACCAAATGCTTTGTTGCTACCAAAATCCCACGTTGCATTGCGTGTTTCCCTCTAAAAGGACCCCTTCCAGCCTTTCCATATTATCACAATGCTGCCCGAAACAAACGCAAATTTCGGCGCGATCCCCCTCCCCCCCTCACCTTGCCCCAAGAACAAACCTCAGCTTAACGACACATTGACTTGCTTCCTGCTCCTAATTGCTGCTTCACACGAGGTAGCGATGAGAGAGTCAGCCGTGACCCGAGCACTGAAGGGACTCAATTACGTGACTCTTGAATGACGTCACTTCCTGTGCATGCATTGACGCGGCCTGGCACGGAATTTGGACCACATGTCACATTGCCGTACGTAACTACACCTGAATAAGTCGACGTGTAAGTCTGTAGACATGAAAGTTGTTTGTTTTAAGAAATAAAACACGAAAGGTTTGTTAAATTTGCTGTTACGTGTGTGGGGGGTTGAATCTAATGTGACATGGGCTACCCGTTTGGCCAATAAAGGATAAGCGTAAATAATTTTACTTGACCTCCTTATTATGGAATTCCTGTCAGCTTAGCGGAAAAAAACAACGTTCTATTGTAGCACCGTTGCTAGGATAAGAGGCAAGCACTAAGTATTCAGTAGATATTTTCTGTACAGACCCGTTATTAATGTTAGTAGCTGTAACAGTAATAATGGTAATAATAGTAGTAGTAGTAATAATAATAATAATAATAATAATAAACATGTACCAAACTCAGTAGAAACAAGTCAAGTGGGCAACGTAACCATATTATGGAATCAACAAGTGCAAACCGACAGAACCATCCCCAACAATAAACCAGACATCATAACCCGGGATAATGAAAAAGGAACATGTATGCTAATTGATGTAGCAATCCCGGGAGACAGAAATGTGATAAAGAAAGAAGCCGAGAAGATTCTAAAATATAAAGACCTTACAGTAGAAATGCAGCGCATGTGGAATGTAAAAACACAGGTGACGCCAGTAATAATAGGGGCAACTGGAACCATTTCAAAATCCTTCAGAAAATACTTGAGCAGCGTACCGGGAAAGCACGATATCAAGGAACTGCAGAAAACAGCCATACTGGGCACAGCACACACACTGCGGGAAGTGCTAATGTAGAAGCACAGAAGGGTTTAATATTGCAGACAGCGCTATATGCACCATTAACAGTACGCGCGGGATAGCTGCGGCACTGTGTACCCTAGAAACATGGTTTGTTTCAGGTACATAAGTGTGAATACCCTGCATAAAGAGGATTATACAACAACAACAACAATAATAATAATGTTCCCTAAATTTTTGTTAACAAACGGAATTACGACTATCCCACAGTTTTGATATTTCAGCAACTCTAGACCTAACAATACTTCAGATAAGGGTACGTTTTCGTGAGGTGTGCCTGTTGCTGAGGTTTCGGAACAGACGTGACCTTGTGTTGCGTTACAACAGCGTGTCTACATGATCACAGCGCAGTGACATTGGAAACTGTGGGTGGCCTGAAGCATGAGGGTGCCTGAGTAAAGAAAGTCAAGTAAAGGCTACAAATGCAGACAGTGTAGGCAACACGCCAGACGATGGAACCAGCAGTTCCAATTATGCGAGACGCAAACGGGAAGCCAATAGGAGAATCTCTGACGTCGTGAAACACGAACTTTGTTGGGAAGCTGATAGTTGTTAGTCTGATTAAGAAAGTCTATGCATGCATTGAAACTCCAAGTTCATTACCGTGTTCACAACAGCTACCTACTTGTCGCTGTCACCATCCAGACAAATAAATTTCAAAATCTCCCTCTTTCATGTTCAAGAGTTATTTCAATATTAGCGTTTTTTCTTCGCGAAGACATTTCAGTATTACTGTTTTATCTTCGCGAAGACATTTCAGTATTACTGTTTTATCTTCGCGAAGACATTTCA
>BLKM01007397.1:0-23045 GCA_013340265.1 Coptotermes formosanus | reverse complement strand
AAGTGTCGTGTTCGTGACACCGTTTGTAGCTTTGATTTAATTTCGAATTAATATTGCGCAAAATTTAAGAACGGGTATGCAGATAAATAAATAAATATTCATGTCATCCCACTTATTGATTGGAACTCTAAAGTCGTGAAACGTCTTAGCGGTTAAATCGTACGAGCTGGTATAGTCTATTACACCATTGCTTGATCTTTACTGGGAACGTCTCTTAAGCAGAAGTCATATATAGTGAACTGTTTCCGTTGACGTACGGCAGAATTTAAAATCAATATAGAGCTACTGAAGGAAACGCTTGTTACCTGGTTCATTTGACTTTCTATATCCGTATTTCCCACTGTCTGGGGTATAAATCATAGAGCTTGTAGGATGCTTAGAAAGTTGAGTCTTCTCTCGAGATGGCAGATTTTTGTAATAGTAAGAGTTTTGTGTAAACTTCCTGACGCTTATTATAATAAATGTTATACTATTTTCCTGCCGGTCATTGTAGCAAGAATTTTACATTATTTTTCTTTCAGTAATTATAAATATAGTTTTATATTAGTTTCCAGTCGGTCATTGCAATACCAATTTTCCGCTGTTCTTCCTCCAGTCATTATAAATAGAGTTTTATATTATGTTACTGCCACTTATAATAACAACAGTTTTATATTATTTTTCTGCCACTTGTTATAAAAAAAGTTTTAGATTATTTCCCTGCCGGTCATCGTAAAAACAGTTGCACCTTATTTGTGTTCCAGCCATTAAAACAGCAGTTTCACTTCATTTTTCCAGTCATTATAACAAGAGATTTATATTATTTTCCTGCTGGTCATTGTAAAAACAGTTATGCCTTATTTTTGTTCCAGTCATTAAAACAACAGTTTCACTTATCATTATCACTCATTATAACAACAGTTTTGTATTTCTTTCCTGCCGGTCATTGGACAAAATTTGTAATTTATTTTTCTTCCAGTCCTTACCATATTACTTTCATATTATATTTCTATTACTTATTATGAAAAAAGGTTTTTATTATTTTCCTGCCGATAATTTTAACACAGTTTTACTTTATATTTATGCCAGGCGTTTGATCAATATTTTTATATCACTTTTCTTCCAGTCATTATAAATAATTTTATATTTATCTGCCAGTGATTGTAAAACGATTTTATATTATCCTGCTGCCCCTGCAACCAGTCGTTTGAAGATGACGATTGGCTGATTACCAAAATGTCGTGGCTATCTTGTATACCTAAATGTGAGTATAATGAAGAATTTCAATAAATTATTTTTAAAATGATTGATTTAATTATGTGTCTAAAGGAATTTGTATGCAGTGTGTCACATTTAACCACAAGACCGTTGAGTAATATAATTTTATAATTAAAATAATATTTGAGAAAATGTGAAACATGTCTTGTGTACACGCATTATCGGATCAACAGAGGTCATGGCCGTGTGCGTAATTTTCAGTATAACCGTACGGACTACAGCCAGTGCTTTGCTATCTGTATTGTAGTGAGATATTTGCAATAAAGGGGAACACTCTTCATGATTCAGGTCTTACCAAAACGACCATGTTTAAGTTGTTTGCTCTCATTGAAAATGGAACTTTTTAAATACATCATCGTTAATGAACTAATAATCACCAACCAATACAGAGTATCGGAAGAGTTTGTGTTAAAAACTGTATAGACCCCTACATATGTGTCGACGAAAATGTCGTCACCCTCAGGGAGTCATTCATTGGTGCGTAAGTGCACTTAAGCGTCTGTATGTTAAAAACACACACTAAAAGTTTAACTCACAGGATTGTGACAATGTACACAGGAATTATTAAAAGTGGCTCTTAAAATAATCACAAAGTTAAAACGTGGATATACCATGTTTTATTCAACACTTGTCCAAGTCTTCATGTGCGTATTTCAGTTGTAGTTTCACTTGGACCTTCTTCGTGTAACCAATCACTAGCACGTGAGAAGGCAGATCTAAGGGGTACGTGTAAAAACGTGTGTAGACAGGGTTGCCGTTGTTGTCCTGTAATGGTGCTTGCTGTGGTATGGCAAGTATCCCAGTGTACACGTCAAGATCCTCTGACTTAAAATTTTAGTGTGTGATTTTAACAGTATACTGGAATACTGCGCCATAAACACAACAAAAATGTTTGGCGTTCACAAATTTCATACGCTCCATATCCGCGCACTGTATCACATAAAAGTAATAATCACCAACAAATGCACAATGTGTATATTATCTTCACTATAAAAACCTCCTACATGTTTCAACCCCGCTGGGTCATCTTCAGGGAGAAGCCCTAGTGTAACGAAACTGTTCTCCCTGAATATGACCCAGCGGAGCTGAAACATGTAGGAGGCTTTTATACCGAAGATAATATAAAAATTGTGCATTTGTTGGTGATTATTACTTTTATAAAACAAAGACCATTACACGACAACATCAACCCTGCCCGTAGACGTTTTTGCACGTACCCCATAAGATTTGCCTTCACACACGCCAGTGTTTGGCTACACGAAGAATGTCCAAATGAAAATACAGACTGAAATACGAACATAAAGATTTGGACAAATTTTGCACAATAATGTGGCATCTCTATGTTCTAGCTTTGTATTTATTTAACAACCATTTTTAATAATTCGGGTGTACAGTGTCAAGATCCTGTGAGTTAAACTTTAGTGTGTAATTTTAATACATGGACGCCTAAATGGACTTACGCACAAATGAATGGCCCCCCTGAGGATGAAGATATTGTCGTCGAAACATGAATAGGGGTTTATACAGTTTTTAAAACAAAGTCTTCCAATAGTGTGCGTTTGTGGGTGATTGTTAGTTCGTCACGAAAATGCACGGTGCGAATAATATAAACATCACCGTAAGTTGACAACACAGTTATTTACAGTATTTGTGTTCAGTATTGTTACACTTTCATCATATATTTAGTTGTTAATTGTTCCTGTGTTACATAAAATTGAACTTATAAAATACGATAATAATACGTGGAAGAGATTGATCTGGCTCAGGATAGGGACACGTGGCAGGCTGTTGTATATACGGTAATAAACCTTTGTGTTCCATAAATTACGGGGTATTTCTTCACTACTTAGGGACCTACTGGACTCGCAACACGAACTCTGCTCCGTGGAGTTAGTTCATTATGAATTCATTTATTACAACAGGAATATTAACAATTTTTATTTTCTCTCCTGCCAACTGCATAAATAGTGAAGGCAGCCTCGAAAAGTCGTTGACACTAATCGTACTAAATTACCTATTTTTCTACGAGGCATTGATGTCAATGATGATCATGATGTTTGTCATGGTAACGTTAGAAACAGCACTACACGAAGAGCTTAAGTTGTGAATTGCTGCTTGGGAATATCTGCGACATTAGTAATATAAAACGTATTTATTGATTTCGTATTACCACAGCAAGAAGGGAGTCTTCACGCATGCAGACTTTACTTTAAAATTTTCCTATATACAGGCAACATAAGTACAGACAGTCGTATACTCTGAGCTGAAAGCGTCGTGAAATGAACGCAAAATCACAGTCAGACCCTTATAATGTAATTTGTTTACATCGTAAACCTATTCGTCTTATTATCTTTGACTTGTTACTTTCCTTATTACAGGCAAAACACATACACACACACACACAATTGTTGTTAAAGTAACCCTGAAAAAAATAGAATGCAGGTGGGGATGTGGAGTTCAGAATACAACTGTCATGACGAAGGGAATCGGTGTGATGGAGGGAAAGAGTAAAGAAAAGGAGGTCACTAAACATTAAGAATAAATATCTCTAACTAGAACAGGATAAGAACTTAATTAACCTGTCGTGATAGTGATGATGGTGATAATGAGGAGGCGAAAGAGGAAGAGGAGCGAAGCATATTGATGTATGTTCGACGACACATGTAGTTGGTGGCACTGTAAACTGCAACCATATTTCTAATTTCATACATCTACAAACCATGCACGCATAACCCTACGCAGCTGTAAAAGAATTTAATTCTTCTTCATTTAAGCCTTGGGGAAAAGAGGCTGAATATTTTATAGGCTAAAGCGCAGTTTATATATGAATTTTATCACTGAGCAATACGCTTACGTATAAAATTAAAATTTCTTTAAAATGTACATACCGATGTGAGAATGACCACTAAATATAAAATCAAAACAATCCTCACAACTTCATTAGCTTTTGACGTTTTCATCCCCGCTGGCGTATGCTGTCAATATACTACAAAAAAATTGAGTCAACAGCCAACTATGTTTTCTTCTTACATTATTAAGAGGTGAGCGACTAGTTTCAGCCTATACTAGGCCATCATCGGGCTCCTTATTACAAAAACGTGATTATAAAACTCTACATGCTATAAAAGAGGGAAGACCTTCTCTTTACAATATGTTTTAAAAATATACAGATTTGTATATGTTACACAAGATAGATCAAGGAGGCGGAGCTAATAAAATAAAAATATGCATAAAAATATGCAGGTGCTGTATAATGGATGGCTTTTTCATCGACCATAAGACGAGAGTTTTTAGTTGGTTTCTAAAAAGTTTACAATTAAAAAGCAAATACTGGAAGTCAAAAAGCCTATGGACCTCGATAGAAAACTCCACGATCTGCACATACGTTGCATCTGTTGACGGAAATTCCCAAGCACAACATTGACGGAAACAGTGAAGAGAAACCAATTAAAAACTCTCGTCTTATGGTCGATGAAGAATCCACCCTTTATTATACATCACCTGCATATTTTTATATATATTTATATTTTATTAGCTCCGCCTCCTTGATCTATCTTGTGTAACATACAAATCTGCATATTTTTAAGACATATTGTAAAGAAAAGACTTTCCCTCTTTTATAGCATGTAGAGTTTTCGAATCATGTTTTTCTAATAAGGAGCCCGATGATGGCCTACTATAGGCTGAAAATAGTCGCTCACCTCCTAATAAAGTAAGGAGAAAACATAGTTGGCTGTTGACTGAATTTTATGTAATATATTCATTAGATTGTTATTAATAAAATAATATAGCAGAAGGCTACATGTTTCGGTCTTTCATACGACCATCATCAGATCTATATACAAGACAGTCTCACTACAACCTCCACATAGTACGGAAGCATCACTCACCATCCACAATAACAGTCCAAAATATCCGACAAACTTGAAAGTGAAACAGCAATAACTTAAGATCGAAACAACTAGGGGACTGCCTGGCTCCAATAACCTTAACTACGAAATACATCATTCGTATGAAGACATCATCGACCCGATACCAATATACAACGATCAGATCACATGCATATGGAACTCCCTTCATAACTATTCACACAGTCCATAGTTGCCAAGTGAGACTGCCATATCAACCTTCGCCAACAAATACCAATACGCAACTCACATCAACCGAGTACTACTGTCAAGGAAACTACAAAATTATCACCAAAACCGCAGGAAAACAAAATGAATAACACATCGACTCTTCTTCAAATTAGCACTCGAAATTAAACCTAAACTATTAAATCAGTTATACTATTTTTAAAATTATTAAACACTAGTTTTAACCTAGAGTTTATGCTGTATTTTTATATATGAAACCTTACACCCTGATATTGAACCATATATATAAACAATGGTTTTAAATACTGCAAATGCCTCTTGAGATCTCACAGGCAGTAACTATTCTTACACTGCTTCTTGTATATGGTCCTGATGACGGTCATATGAACGACCGAAACATGTAGCCTTGTGCCGTATTATTTTATTAATAAAAATCTAATGAAGTTGTGAGGACCGTTTTGATTTTATATCTAGTAAAATTAAAATTACTTGACCACCAAATATATCTGATGGCGATGTGCCCAGAAAAATGATGGTTTGCTAACTTGCCACTAAAAATGGAAAATTTGTTTACTATATAACAGAATTTCAGCTAATATTGTTACACTGTTTGTAGCTGGTACTCACGTTTTACTTATTTGCTGCTGTATATTCTTCCTTCCGACGGCAGGACGTCGGTGTTTACATCGTCGCTTCTCTTGCTTCTGGTTCTGAGAGCATATTTCGAATGCTGAGCTGCCTTACATTGCTCTCCGTTAAATACCGGTTCGGACGCAAACACTGAAAACGAATCTCAAACGCCTACACTAGCACGGTCACAACCTACTCAAATTGAAATCGAAGACTTTGTTGCCACGTCAGTGTGTGTGTGTGTTTGTGCGTGTGTGTGTGTGTGTGTTGATGTGTAAGCGATTTGTTCCAGTAAAAATACAGCTGCTGCTGCCTCTCTGATGGTGCTTGTTCCCCCTTCCCTGCCACTATAACTCCTCGTAACCCAGTGGAGTACGAGGGGCGCAAGTCCGTCCCCTGGCCCACGGCGGGAAGCTACTACGCCGACCTTCACCCCCTCTCTACCCCCACAATCATCCCGCCAAGCCCAGTCCGATAAAACTGCTTATACGAACCAACCCCCCTTCATAATGTGGAGGCATTATTTTGTCATTCTGTTTGCGATGCTAGTTACAGGAATGTCTGACATTGTCACTAGAGCTGACAACAAATGAAAACACCTGCAGCAATGCGTATGTGCTGCAGTCTGCATCAAACATGCTGCAAGCTCAGTCACTGAAACAGAAACTTTGTGCCTAATGATAGAGTTGATTGCTTTATAGATTTTTAATGGCAACGCTATGTTTGAACGGCTAGCGACAAACGACCTATGGAAATGTCGCGAATATTGTCAATAGGGAAGTGCATGTTCATTCATCTGAAATGGCTAAGGTATACTAGGCAGCCGTTGCCTCGAGTAGGATTCGGGCCTGATGCTTCCGAGGTACAAGTTAGATGCAGTATAAGCTAACTTGTCTCTAATTAATTGCAAGTACTTTCATTTTCATACTGATTTTTTTGCAGACACTACAGTGTACTGATTATGTTACTTGCGGACTACACGGATAAATCACATATCGCTGCGGTGCGCAGGCCTACATTCTTATCTCGTTTAATTATCACCAGCCGCTCAACACGGAAGACCGGATTCGATCCCAGGCAAGTCTGTGTTGGATTTGTGGTGGATGCAGTGAGAATGGAAAATATTCTGTTCCAGGTACTTCAACTTCTCCCTATCAGTAAATTTCCACCAATGCTCCATACTTACGTTGCGTTTATATGCCAAACTTAGCGATACACAGCATAGTTAAATAAATAATTTCTCTTACTCTGTATCAAGTCCTGGATGGTCATGAAGCAAGTTGACTCAAGTAACTGTAGGTGTGTTAACCGGGATACCGTAGTCAGTATAGGGACTTGCTACGGACTAGACGTGCCGGTAATCGAATCCCCGTGGGGGGAAATTTTCCGCACGGGCCCTGGGGCCCACCCAATTGGCGCCGGGTCTCTTTCCCGAGGCAAAGCGGCCGAGGTCTGGTCTTGACCACCTATCCCCATCTAGCGCCGAGGTTAAAGATAGAGTAGAGCTATACCTCTGCTCCCTCTAATTAGTAATCATGGCCTGTTCTAAGTTGAAATTTACCTTTATTTTTTTTAATGTAGGAGTTTAGCCTCTTTGCTGTCCCATTTATGGCTTATTTAACGACGCTTACAGAAGCTTAAACTATGTCGTTCTCTTATTTCAGTCTTCCACCGCGACGTTGATAAGATCTGCACTCTTCTGGGATAGTACGCAGCGTCGAGTGGTAATCCTTTACCAAATTTTCGGGACGACTCATCGGTCCCATCTCCATGTGTCAAGAAGTCCCTTCAAGATGGGAAACATACGTTGTCCCGAAAGGTCGGTAATGGATTACCATTCGAAGCAGCGTAATATCCCAGAAGAGCGCAGACCTTATGTCGTTCTGAATGCTCGATGAACAGGAAAAGGAAGCGTCTTCATCTCCGAAACGAGATTTAACTTTGAACTCCGGATCACAGAGTGTCGTGTGCCAAAACCTGGCCGCCAGGTTTACAAATTAGAAGTATGGGAGCAAATAAACCTACACCATTTGCAGTTGCAACGTTCCTAGATCTGACGATTATGTAACGATGAATGAGACAGTTTTAACAAATGACATCCCCCGGCCTCACTTTTATTCACGTACGGAGTCCCTTAAAATCTTGCATGAAATTAAATGCCTCAGTGTCTAAAAAGAAAAGACCGACAGGCAGTTGGAATACAGTCAGATTCCGGTTATAACGACGTCGGTTTATACGATGCCTCGTCTATAAGGACAGATATTCTGTGCTGCCAGTTACTTCCTCACTGTTGCCCACAGCTTTATACTCGTCGGTTTAACGAAACTCGTTCATAACGGCACAAGGTGTTCAGTCCCTTTCATGACGTTATAACCGAGTTCAAGTGTATGCGTATGGCGTTTCAAGAGTGACAGTCGATAAGAATAAGATACTAATACAAACAAAGCACATTAAGCTTCGTGTACACACCTGATTGGACCGTACGAGTTGGCAGGTTCCCACGTAAGTCGGTATGAAAATTACAAAGGTAATGCCGTTTTTTATTATTACGTGCAACGTAAGCTGTTTGTGAAATGTGTGTTTATGAACCCAACAACTCCCCAGCAGAACTCGTCCAAAATTTAGTAATCAGCAGAACGGCTTGTGTGTTTAAAAACTGAGGTGTTGATTCGATACTTTAATAAAGCTGTGACAAATTCCGTTCATGACAATTGACGCTAAGTTTATAGACCAGGCGCCGTCAGATATGCCACCCAACGTCGGATTTATTCTCATCTAAATGATATGTACTTTCGAACTCAGTTATAACGTCATGTACGGGAATGAATACTTTGTGTCTTTATACACGAGTGTTGTCCTGACAGAGAGATATGGCTGTTCTGGTTAACAATGAGGTGTTTATGGTACCACAGAGTATCTGACGCATTAGACAAAGCGTCGCATAAACCAATGCAATTTTATTCAGCTTCTTCTCTACATACAAATTCCGGTTCCTATCGTCAAGAGCACACAGTAAATTCAGTGCTGTACTGCTACAGATTGTTCGCACTTTTAGGACCAGTACTTAGTATTTAGCGTCAGATTTCAGCTTAAACCGCACTTCGTTGATGAGGATCGCTTCTTTGTGGATTGAGAGTGCAGTATGAAGTTTTCAGGAATCGTGTCCGCGTGACAGAACGACAATCCGCACGTGGTGAAAAACATTCTGTTGATGGGTTCGAATGAAAACCAAGAACACAAGATGTTGGAAGAAATATTCGATTTGTTTTGGCCGCTGTTTTCTTGAAGCCGTAAGGTCAAATGTTGAGCCTATGTGTGCCGGGTTACAGAAGCGCATACTGAGTGTTGCGGGCTCCTTTAAATATGACACTAAATGGTAGTATATGGACTTTAAAATACTGCAATAATTGTAGCAATACGTATGTTATTCTGTTTATGAGACACAGCCAGTTAACTATGTATTTACTCTACAGTCACCCTGTAGACAAGAACATAAGAGATCTTAGCCTAATTTGTTATTTTGAGAGATAAAATAGACGTACTGTATCATGACACTTTTTGTGTGTGTATGTGTGTGTGCGTGCGTGCCCGCGTGTGTTTATATTTCTGTGCCTGCGAAAGCTTTACAAACTCCGAAAAAATTAAACTCCTGTAGGCCTATAATTTTAAAGCCACTGCCATTTGAGGCTTCCCTCCATGCATTATCTTTCAGCTCCTAAGAACTAATGTAACCGTCATGAATGGCGTGCAGTACTGCAGGGCGGGAGCATTGTTACCGCCATATACTGAGTCACGATATTCCGTGTCGTCAGCCTTGCTTATGTTCAGGAAGCATACAGCTATCTTGAGGGTAATTTTTCGCAAACTAGTCATAAATTACGTAAAATTTGGTTTATCTGTGAAATATTCTTCATGCCTTGGTTCTATTCCATGTCTTTGTGGTACGCGTACCACTGGTGGGACGCAGAGGGTCGCCTGGTGGTATGCGAAGAAATTTAGGCATTATTTTTTCAGTAATTAAAATTAGGAACGTTAATTGCACTATTAAGATTGTTTTAAATATGTTGAAATGTAGAGAGAAACATTTATACAGAGTATGCCAAGGTACTATTTCTTTTTTCGAGTGTAAAGCTTTAAGTTAGAAAAGTCTAAGCGCATTAAGTTAGAAAAGTAACAACTGCAAAATTTGGGGTTTTCACAGCGTTTTTTGTTTCGCTGGGTGGCAGGTTTGAAGACTGCAAACCTACCAATCATCGAAACATCCCGGAAGACCGGTATCCTGAAAGTATGCATTAATATTTGCGGTAACTAGTGGTACGCGTACATTGTTTGTATTGTGGCAGTGTTATGCTTACTTTTTTCTTATTGTGACAGTGTTACATATACATGTTTTGTGTTGTGATAGCGGTACGTGTATATGTTTTGCATTGTGACAGTGATACATATACATGTTTCGTATTGTGACAGTGTTATGCGAGACATAAGTGTTGAAAAGCACTATTCTGTGTCGATAGGCTGGCTGTTCTGCCTAAGCCTTTAAATGGTCGCCCTCGGGAGCTTCAGGCCTACAATTGAACCTATTTTAAAATAACCCACGATGCCTGGTTAGCTCAGTGAGTATAGTGACTGGGTTACGAGCTGGACATCCGCGGCCTCGTTGTTCGATCCCTGGCAGAGGAAGAAGGTCTATATATTCTCCGAAACGTCCAGACTGACTCTGCCGCCCATACGGCTAACCACTCATTGCGTAAGGCTTTTAAAAGTCACTACAGTTTTAAACTGACCTTTCGGGCCGATCTATTACCGAAGTTAAGAATGAAATGGATATCTGCGTCCTCTCCAACATACGACTTCGTGGCAAACACGAAGTCGACTTTGCCGTGACTGAGACCTTTTTCATGCTTCCATTGTTCACAAGAAACATAGAAGTTGGATCCAGAAGTTCGCTAACTCAACCTATGGAAGAGACTCTTTATTGAAAACTGAAAAGCATCTTTGTTTGTCAAGAAGCCAGAAGTTCCTCGCCTTTTATCGAAGCCGTAGGTTCAGTACCCACTTTTAAAGAGAAACGCTTTAATCTTTATCGTGAAGCAGGTTAATCCATTCCACATTCTCTCGTCTCGCTTCTTCAAGATTCATTTTAGTATTATGGTCCCACCTTAGCCAAGGTTTTCGAAATGGCCCTTTTCCCTTAGGTCAATTTTCTAAGTAAAGGAACACCTATAATACTAGAAGCATTTAAGTTTATAATCGTGACGCAGATGAGACTGTACTTATGGGTAACAACTTTCATGCAATAAGACTGTATGATTTTACTAAACTCTGGTGTACATGTCAATATTTTGCACAGCTTTATGCATACGTAGGAGGAAAATTTTGCGAACTGAATGCTTCTATGAAATTGTTACCGTTTTGGCAGCCAAACGAAATGGAAATGAAGATACAGGTAGTAGTGAAGTTATCAAAGAGAGCATTGGAAAATGCGTGGGAAGGAGTGCAGTGCAAAAATTGCTCAAGTTCGTCCTTTTTGTGGCCGTTGTTTAGATCTTCACGAATTGTTCATGATAAACTTGGAAAAGTCAAATACCAAGGAGTAACGCAGTCTACACAACTATTTTATTATAAAAAAAGTTTGTTTCTACATAAGACGCTACAGTTTTCCACCTTTAAGGGCCATTAGCTGGCGCCAATGTGTAAAAATGCTGTGGCTAAAATTTACAATTTCTCATTCCTCTGAAAAGGAATCTTCATTAAAAATTTTTCTCAATTTCAGTTACACTAATGTATTAGAAATCCACCTAATGCAGCTTCAGTTACAGGTAATATAATGTAATTTAAAAAAACAAGGTCGAAGAAAGCCTACATAATACACCAAAGGAGAAGAAAAAATTAGTGAACAACCTGCATAAATTTGTATGGAGAAAATTCAGTTCCAGAAAGCGCCCTCGTTAACACATTCTTCTCTACAAAAATGATAGATTATAGATACACAGACTAGGTCAACGTATTCGTTTTATGAAACCTGACTGGATCAAAATAATATAACTACCAACAATGTTAGCAAAAGAAGGCTAATTGATTCTCACCGCGAGAATTCGTGGTACAAGGAATGCTATAGCTCGTGTAGTATTTTACAATAAAGGAATAAAATACTTCAAATACACATTAATTAATGGAATGTGACATGTCTCATAAAATACAACTATATATTTAAGGTTTTCGTCATTATACACATATATAATTAAGAGAGAATTATGTGAATTTTTAATACATTGATGCAACTGTCAGAGAGAGCAATTTTAACGAAGAGATTTTTGTCGTAAGAATGAAAAATTTTAGATGTTTGCCACCGCCCTTTTAGATATTTACACTTGATTGTGACCCTTGCATTTCGAAACCTGTAGTGATTTATATAAAAATTACCTGTATCATAAAATAATTGTATGGATTGCATTAATGTTTGGTATTTAATTAGCGAAAAACAACGCGATATCCTCTGTCAAGAATGAATGCTGTCAGTTCATTGTCTAAGCAAAAGAGAAGTTATTATTTGGTCAGCACATCCGAAACGACAGACAGCTGTCCGTCGTTCCATTTAAAATATTTAGAACATTTGGCCAAAGACTCGGATGTTGATCCGAAGTCAGACAAAGGCGGAGTGTCAGGAAAACTGTCTGACCTACACGACTTCAATGTAAATTTTTCGTTTTTTTCTCTTGTACTTAATAAAAAACGCCTATTTATGCAATCCATATAGAAGCACACCGCTAGCACGAAGTGGACTGTGAAGTGTAGTACCGCACCATCTCACAACAAAAGACCTTACAGATTTGTAACATTCGGCTTACATGCAATAGGGGGCATCCCGTCTAATTTCGGACATTGGGTAGCTTTGCTGTCTGTAGTCATGCGCAGATGATGGCATGAAGTGGGTCAGGATACTTGCTTTGACTCTAAACACCGCGCTTCTTTACGCCAGCGCCCTAAGATATCTAATTTGGCGAAATAAAATTTAGTTATTGATAGAGCAATAACCGACATGTAACTGATCGAATAACTAGCTGCTGCATGGAAAGCCAAGTTATAGAGGCCTATAGCTCGTGAAGGCCGATCCCAGTGGCCACGCGGTATAAGGCGTGGGTCTTCGGCCTTTCACTTCTGGGATGGAGGGTTCGAATCCAGTCACAGCCGTGAAACCGAACTGAGCGGACATTAGCGCCGATTGCTTACTAGTGCGGGTGTATCGTTCATTGGTGCAGGAGTGGATAGTGGTTTTGGAGATAGTACCCATATCGAATATGAGCGAGGGAGAGAATATGATTATGTGTGTTTTCGACATGAACATTCCACGAATTACAGCGTTCGAAATCCAAGAATGGATTTTCTCAACTTTGTATTTAGACGAAGGGGATACACGTACGATTCAAGTTGATGGTATATACGTAAGCAAATATTCTTTAAGCAAGTGGACATGCAGAAAGTGCATGTTACCATAACTCAGTCTAATGGGGCCCTTGTTTACACGCATTCCAATGGTGAGAGTTCCATTGTACTGGTTTAGGATTAAGACGCATCAGGGTGGCTGACCTGTCCCTCAACTAAAGAACCACTTGATAAAACAAGCCCTCACCCCCTTCTGTGAGGTCAGGGACATCCAAGACGGGCTGTGGCCACACCACTACAGATACAAAGTCTCCAATGGAATAAGAGTTTTTTGATAGACTTGAAACAACACATTCCATCTTATATGAATACTGAGTGGAAACGTGCCCTTATATCCTACGATGGACAACAGTCTACTTTGTAGGGATGCCACCAGACTGGGCATACTTATCAACATTGCCCGTGGAGAAGCCGTGCAACAAGAGTGTCACGATGGACACAGTGACTTGGGCAGATGTTGCCGCACAGAGACGGCAGATTTTCAGTGTGGCCAGGTGCATATTCCAACATCAGAAACCCAAACAGAGCTGGTCGAATCCCAGAGTATACACACAAGACGGCCATCTCCAGTCGGTCTGACAGACGGGTGGACTAAATTCCGGTAGAATCGGACAAGGGAGAAAATGCTGCTTCGGAAAATGGACGGTGCTTTGGTTTTCTGGGGAGAGGGACAACTGGGTCACACGAGGACACTGAAAAGAATACGGACGGAAATCTTATATTGGTCGCTGAAGAGGACAGCAGCCCGGAACACAAGACGCCCTTGCAACGCACAGAGATGGGAAAAACAATCCCCGCAGAATCATGTGAGGCCTTGATGGTGCAGCATATGAAGGGGGGGGGGGGGGGGTGATCCAGACGCAGGAGTGACTGCGGCGGTCGACTCCTATTCTAGTGCTGTGCTACTAGGCATGGGCCTAAACCAGCAGTTTAGGACGTCAACGGCCAGGAGAAAGAGCTAAACTGGAGATGAAGCCCCTGTGGGAAAGAAGTCGGAGCCGTAGTGGGGTAGGGTTTCCCGTGGTAGGGTCATGTGACTGGCACCCTGAATATATTGCAGGGCGTCTACAACTCGCGACTCTGACGTGATCAAGGTTATAGGTCGGGAATACACTTCCTTCCCTCATAGTGGACAAATTTTATGAGACAATGACATTAATATTAATGGTTGTACTTCCGGGACACGCTTACGCATGCTACCGGACTTTGTCCATAGCCATGACGTTGACATCCTGTTTCCGCAGGATGTATCCACAGAGGAGGTGTCTCACATCCCCTGATACACCACACATCTCAACGTTGGTGATGCTGGAGGTAGAACGGCCATATTGACAAAAGAGTGCTCAGAACTAACACTTGTAATACGCTTGCCACCAGGACGAGGACTTGCAGCAGTTTGTGCAGGTGCTGATCTTGTAAACATAGATGCCCCATCTGGCACTTCGCAACGCCATGCACGTGAAAATTTCTGCAACGTAGACCTACCCTACCTACTCGGATTTCTTCCACCTGACGTGATAGTGGGTGAGGACTGTGTTTTGTCTCCGGAGGTTTGCACGTTGGACAGGACATTTAGCGGTGCCTTAGAAAATGTGATCGGTACTCTTCGCTTTATATGTGTCTGGACAAACGCAGCCGGACGGAAAACTTTCACACAATACGCAAAAAGAAGTCGGCCCGCCTCGATAGAATATATATGACGTTAAACTTAGTTTAAAAAAATAGGGGTGGAGGAGGTAGAGGCGGCATTCACAGATCATTTTTCGGTAGGCCTAAGAATAACCATAGGTGTTGCGAGGACACTGTGTGGACGAGGGCTATGGAAACTTAACAGACTCCTGTTCGAAGATGAACAATGCGGACTTCTCTTCCAGGGCGAATGGACGCGCTGGTGGGCACTGCAACAACATTAGCCCGATCGATTCTCATGTTGGGACAGATGTGTAAAAAGGAATATCCGGTACTTCTTTATGCGGGAGGGTCGAGGACGCAGTAGAATTACTTCGTTGCGAGAGGAGTTCTATCTCGTCTGAGTGTATGACCCTTTACGGAGACCTGGGCCTCATAAGGAAACACTGGAATGACTAATTTTATTTTAAAGCGAAGATAGCTCGCATCCGCAACACAAAGGAACAATCTCTCACCATATGTATGGGGGAAGATATTTTATTTCCATAGGAGAGGCCAACGATTTTCCACCTTTCCCAGCTGTGCGCTCGGAGGTCAGACAGGCTGATAACTCGGCTGTTGGACAGCAATGGATTTGTACAAAGAGATGCCTCCAACAACGCATACCTATCTCCTGTCCAATATCTGGCATGTGGCGCAAATATTTCCGGCACCCAAGGAGCAGACCAGGCAGATACTTACTGCAGTATCCTGGTACACATGGCACGGCGCGGTCTTTCGGTTGCCTCTGTCCACCCTACATTGTTTGGCAACTGAAGGCGGTTTGGGCTTGGTAGACTTTGCGGCCAGATGCTTAGGCTTTTTATGATGCGATGTTGATCACAAGAGGATAAGCATGGATCAATGACGGCGCGGTAGTTAGCGTTTGGTATTCCCGCTCTCCTATGGCAAACCTCCACATCTTATGGGGATCCCACGGCACCTGGTGTATCAGCGCACATATTTCCAAGCATGGGCCTACATTACGCCACAAAGGGAGAGGAAATCTGGTAAAATCTTTAAGAGGAGGGTGTATGCTATATTGTATCACATGGCTAGGTCTGAGAAAGAGGCGCCACGGATGCGAATCATGACACTTCTTCCCACTGTGGAGTGGTTGCGAGTGTGGACAAATGTCGGCAGTGCGATCTTGCCCTACAGGACACGACTGACGTGGTATAGGGTAATCCACGACATTATACCGAAAAATGTCCGGATGAACAAAATACACCTGAGTGATACGGACAGATGTATTCAGTGGAACGCGCAGGACATTCTCTTACATCTTCTGATGGACTGTGACGAGAGTGCCGCGATTTGGCAATGGACTCGCTTCAGGTTGGCTTTGATACAGCGGACTGCACTTTATCGAATCCTCAGTGTATGGCTACTGTCTCCCAGTTTCACACTGTGGCCATGGAAAAGCACCAGGCGACTTTGTGGTTTCTGGCGCACATGGTTTATTACGTGGTTTCTTCCTTCCGGCGTATATAAATGGCTATTTATTTGGACTTTATGCGCAGATCCCGATGGAAGAAGTACTAAGGCAGCTGAAGGATGGCGTACTTTCTCAATTATTTGGATGTGTTTTAGGTGTCATGGTGAGGGGTGCCTCTGGAGTGCAAATGCAGCATGCCCGTAGGAGGACAACTGGTTAAGAATATAAGGAAATGATCGCCGATATAGTGGGTATGACTTGAGTATGGGGAAAATCTCTGTAACTGGCTATGAGGGTTTGTAAGGCTTAAAATGGTATTAAAGCACATATTAAAAAAATCCGGTAGAGGTTACTGCGTCAGGCTGATCACCCGTTCAGAACAGTCCTATCGAATGTGCTGTGTCTGAGTGTGATCGTGAAGCCTCGACAATGAGGAGGCCCTCGCCCACTTGGGGCTGTCAAGACATTGGGGGGGGGGGGGGGGGGTACTGTCGAAGGAGTTCACCGCCTGTTATGCAACTGGAGGGTTCATTACAGAATTCACAAGCGCCCAAATCTGTGCCAGCAGATTCCATTTCATCATCTCACAACTCGTTTCTTTAAGATACCGTTCATTATCCGTATCTAGGCCTAGGTCCCATAGTCGTGTCCTGCCTTGAAGTGTCCCAAAAAATTATGCAAATTGTGAGGTGACAATTCAACAGAAAATTTCTTGTAGGTGAAATTACGAACGGTGTTCGATAAGTAATGTTCCGTAAGTCAAAATATTAGCTGAGCTGTCATCACAAAATTAAATTTAGCCTACTTATTCCACTCAAGTATTATTTTTCCATGTAACCCTCGAGAGTGCTGATGCATTTTCCCATTTTGGCGCCAGTTCAAAAATTGAGTCGCGGTAGAAATGGAGCTATTGAATTTGCGACAGTCACAAAAAGCCATTTCCACTTCCTCATTGCTGTGGGATCAGCGACCCCCAGACTGTTGAGGGTGTTACAAAATTTCCCTTTGAAACAAGTGTAAGAACTCTTTCCTCCAATGTGCGCTGTTGGGGGTTGCATTGCATTACCGAGTATCACACCTAACGACAGGTACCCAGATATTCAGGCGTCTTCCTGCGAATAATCTCCAATATATTTTGCCCATAAAAGCTGAATCACACGAAGAAATTTACCCACACTGAAGTTTCTAATGTCGTTGCCACTGCACGTCAACTTATTCCATGCTTAACACTTCACAGACTGATTCTTACGTCATCAGTTGCATGCTACTGTTACTACATGTGGTACCAACTACCCAAAACAAAATGCTTGTTTAACGCAAAATTTACAGGCTAGGAAAGCTTATCCATTTAACATGACTCATATGAGGGTCTGGCATAGAATAAGATTCCATTGTACAACCTTTTGTTTCTTTATTCTAAACTCTGTTAAGAACAGTTAAGATTTGTACTAACTGTGCTGTAATGGTCGCCGGGATTTCCTGAGTAAAACCACCACTGCTGAAAATTCTGACGACTGCTGCAGTATGGTGTTTTAGAATATTTAGCGTTACACGAATCTACAGAAGTCTCTGGCATTATTTCTATCACATTCATTTATGAGGGAAGTATGGTAAGGTTCATTTAATTGAAGCGTTAGCAGAGTTACCATTAAACCTTTCTTTGCGAGAGTTTAGGTTCTCGTCGCGGTTTTGTTAAGATCTTCGCTCTGCTTGGTTGTTGCGCGTCGTAGGGGTTTCTTTTTTTTGTCACCGACGGTTTGGCAGGGCATGTCGGTCCCATTTTAAGGTTAAGATGTGCAAGAAGTGTTGTACTTTTGACGTTGAAGATAAAAATCATTGCAGGCTTTTAGTTACGAAATTATAGACCATGTAAACTTTCCGTGTGACCGACATCCACATGTCCGCTTTGAGGCTGTCATAAAATTAACGAACACAAAAAAGATCAAGAAGAGCAATGCCTGTATCTCTGTGTTCTTTGAAGTACTTTACCCCTATGAGAAGCGCTTTCTTGCCTAGTGTGTGGGCAGCTGGAATTGGTGTCCGCCGAAGCATGTGCATGGTATCATCAATACAAGCTGCGAATGAGTCCCTGCAAAAGAAGCAGGCCTTCACTTACATGCATTATGTAAAAAGTGGACCAAGAAAGGTGGAAACATTGGTCTAATGCAGAAGTTCCCTAACTGTGTTTCGTGAACAGCTTCCAGGGCGAAACCTTTTAGAAGTTTTGCCGGGGAAAAATTCGCATTGATGCTTTTCATGATAACACTATATATATGTTTCTTACGAAATCGCCGATAATTCACGAATACTGCTCTTGACTCATTTACAAGGTTTAAATGTGTTTTCTTATTTATTTTCAGAAATAATAAATTTTCCGAAACACCTTGTATGGGTTCCTGGCCAGACGAGTGGCTAAAAGGAGAGAGAAGGGGACACAAGAAGAAAGAATTTGTGTAACGACTACTATTTTTCACTTTTGACATATTTTAGAAGCGTATAATTCAAGAAAATCCTTGGAAGAAAAGGAAGATCCATTTCCTACAACCGAAGCATAAGTTACATACATAAGAAATACTTTACACACTTTGCTTTAAGAAATACCGGCCTAAAAAGGCGATTTTATTAATTTCTTATATTTTAATGTACAGGTAAACGTCTCGCCATAACTTGCCATGCAGCACAGCGGGGGAGAACACGTACAGCTCTACTCACTCCTAACCTCGGCCCTAAGATGGGGTGGGTGATCAACGCCACGCCCCGGCCGCATTATCCCTGGGAAAGTACCCCGGCACACAACGTGCAAGAGACTGGGTGAACCACGGGATTGATCTGGACGGGTGTAGAGAAGAAAACATATTTTTCCCTACAGCGGATTTTGAACTCCAAAACGTTCAGTCCATAACGACTCTCTGCATTTGTGTACTTTATCTACTCTACTCCTACGTGTTTTTATAATTTCATTTACTGCAAACGTACGAATACTTGAGATCTGCTCTCTTTTGGGATAATACGTAGTGCCTTAACACAACCTACAATTTTATCTACATATTTAATTCCTTATTAGGACCATCATCATGTTCTTTTTCTAAGAACCCTTACCGAATGAAAATAATAACTTGTGTGAAAGCAAGACTGTAGTAAAATTTGCTGTTGTGGATTACGGCTCGGATAAATTTCTTGCTTGCTACCTGTTAAAGTTTGAAAATCCGTTGCTGTGGTAACCCAAAGACAAATATGTTCAAACCTTGTAAAATACATATTAAAATTGTAAGGTTAATTTTGGTGGCTTTCGTAAATCTTTTGTTTCTCTCGGCTTCAACGTAACGTTACTTTTAAAATGAGACTTCCTACATCTCCCTCGTTAATTCTGTTTGGTCATAATTTGTACTGCTTTACATAGCACTACAGGGTTTTCGCAAAAGAATAGGCTATTTTAATTACTGCTTCTTTCTCTTTATTGTAATACTGTTTCTTGTAGTGGTTGTACCCTTCCGTATAGCAATACTGTTAGTTTAGTTTGACACCGTTATTTGTGAAAATGGCGTCCTTCATTGCAGAATATAGAGTGTTCATTTTGAAAACTTTTTTTAATGAAAGTCTCGTGCAAATGCAAAAAAATTACTGGCATTCGATGCTCCTTCAATAAATTGTGTTCTGCATATCATACGTAGGTTCGAAGGAACTCACTCCGTGTTACATAATGCCAAATGTACTGTTGGATATGAGAAAGTGACAAGAATGATGTAAAGATGCAGTAAGTGGCCTAAACATGCCAAAGAATTTAGTCAATTTATCGTCGCCTTCATATTCTAGAGTTAGTACTGGAATAGCATACAAAATTCCTCGGCATATGACTTGCAAGAGAAAGATTTTTAAAATACTGATTAAGCAAGAAAAATGTGCTTCCGACGTGGCGTAAATGAGGTATTCGCTTTTCTGGGATGTTTCGCAGCTTTGATTGGTAGATTTCTGAGACCCTGTTTAATCATGATATGGATTGTCAGACATAATTTTTTCAGCCATTTGGTGAGGTCATTAAAGCAAATCCTCGTATTTGGAATAATATTCGGTTTACACGTGAGACTTTTTTCATCTAAATATTATTGTTAGTAAACAGAACTTTTGAGTATGGGGAACCAAAATATCCTGAACTCCACATGGTTTTCCAATTCCGTCATCAAAATATACAGTTGTGCAGTCTGTAGCGTGGACCCAGTATTAGTACAGGAGTGTGTGAACTATGGAATTTGTGGGGGATTTCTGGAAAATAACTTCGCTGCGGGCCCAATATTGCTAAAGGAGGGTGTGAACTATGAAGGTTATGGAATATTTACGGGAAAGAACTTCATTGCGGGTACAATCATGCTGCAGGAGGGTGTGAACTATGGAGGTTATGGGGGATTTCAGGAAACAACTTCACTGCGGGCCCAGCGTTGCTACATGAGAGCGTGGACTGTAAAGTTATGGGGCATTTCTGTAAAATAATATTATTGCTAGACGAGGGTGTGAACTATGATCATGAGACAATATGGAAGGGACCTTTGTCCCCTTTTTATAAGGAATGGGTTGTGGTCTCAAAAAATATTTTTCTACAAGTTGGAGCATGGTCCCACATTGATAGGAATGTTTTGAACATTTTTGTGGTTAAATAATTTTGACCTCTTACCCCGACCAACTTGTAGTAGGATGACCTTGGCCACCTTAACCTCCTGACATCGCTACTGGTGACTGTTTTTAAACGGCGTTCTTAATGATCATTTCTGTAACAAGCGACGACAAAGTATCACACATCTCAAAAGTTAAATATGCAGAGTCACCGAAAATATTGTTGTCGGTGTTTTCAATCCGACGTTGAAAAATTTCCTTACTACTACGCCGTGTTTTTAAGATTTTATGGTGAACTTTATAGGCACGTGCTGACAAGAAATGAAGTTCAGTATGGACTTACAGAACACCTGCACCACACAACAGATAGCCTTCTTGTAACTGACTGAGGTTTTATTTTGTAATATTATTTTTAAAACAAAATTTATGCAAAGTGTAGCTTAATACAGTCCATTAGTGAAAGGCGGCTGGAAGGGCGTACCGGCCCTGAGACCCACCCGGTCTCCTGTACAATTGGTATCCGGTATTTCCCGGTGTTAAAATGATGGCCGGGGCATTTTGCTGGCCATCCACCCCATACAGCTCCGAGGCTGTGGATGGGTTGGATCTATACATCAGCCACACGTCTGTGCCTGCCTTGACATGTCCTGGAGTAATCTTTATCTTTACCCTTCGAGGAGACTGTGCATGTTGTGTGATAAAAATTAGGTAAAGGTGAACTTCCTGGGCTTAATTTACCTCCATGTCATCAAGACGAAGGGGATGTGGCAGTATAGTTCCACATATTTTTAAACTCGACACTAGCTGGATTTAGCTTCACGTTCTGGACGCCTTACTACAGTTGAAGGAACCCTCGGTACCCGCTGAAAATGGAAGATCGGTGGACACTGTGAAGTGGAAATTCCTTTGAAACTTCTTGGAATCGAAAGCGATGTCCAAGTCGTCCAGCAAGTATCTAGATTACTGTACTGAGTTACATCGGCTGTTTAACGGTGTACGTAAGAGCAATTTCATTACAAGCCTGGATAGGTTTTGAGTGTTCCAGGAGATTGAGGCTCCCAGAACTTCTAGACAATTGGCACAGGAAGGTCGTAAGGTTTGTCAGCCCTAGGAGCCGGCCGCCTTTACGCCCCAGGATATATTCCTGGTACTCATTTCTCTTAGAGGCTTGGTTGACCCCAGAGCCATAGTGCGGCCGGATGGGTTATGCCAATGAAAAATCGCAATGACACCATCGAGACTCGTTCATATACCAAACGTTATTTGAAGATTACTAAGTCTGTATTGGACAAATTGGTAACGTTATTCAGATTTTCATTTTTCAAATAACTGGCACAATATATGTGGAAGTTCGTAGAAATAACAAGCATCGGCACCAGAAATGTGTAATTCATTATTAATGTAGACACTAAGCCAGACAAACTTGAATAACCTGGCGTTAACCAGTCACATTCCGTCGTAAGGTTACTGACTACGGATATTTGAGGGTACAGAAATTTTCAGATGTGACTTCCCCAGTTTCCTATATTTACATAAGTGCTGGGGGACTAAAGAATTTTCGCCTCCGTCTTTAGCGTATTATCTGCGTCCGAAATATTTGTGTGTGCTTTCTGCTTAGTGATATTGAGCCAGAGTAGCTTAGTCTTCACAGTGACTAGGCTACAGACTGGAGGTCCGGTTTGGAATCCCGGCAGAGGCAAAAGATTTCTCACTTCTGCGAAGCGTCCAGACCGGCTCGGAGTCCCACCAAGTCTTCTATTCAATGGATACCGCCGTTATTTCCTGGAGACATAGCGACCGGGGCATAAAATTAAAACTTACCCCCAACTAGTGTCAAGGTGAAGACAGAATGGGACTGTACTTCTTCTTCTTCTTCTTCTTCTTCTTCTTCTTCTTCTTCTTCTTCT
>BLKM01007392.1:0-15229 GCA_013340265.1 Coptotermes formosanus | reverse complement strand
TGTGTGTGTGTGTGTGTGTGTGTGTGTGTGTGTGTGTGTGTGTGTGTCTGTGTGTGTGTGTGTGTGTGTGTGTGTGTGTGTGTGTGTGTGTGTGTGAGGAATATCATACCATATTTTAAATACCGGCTCATTGCTTGTGTGTAACTGGAGTGGTAAAGGTTAATATAAATATTACATTTGTAAATAGTGTGTGTAATCTGTCAATATGTATCTTAACTTTGACAAACACGTAACGAACTAACTACCTAGGTACGTACAGCATGAACAGGAATCGCCTTTATCATTTCCGAAATACGCTCTGAAGCTGTCACGCCACGTGCAATGTCAGATTATTTAGACTTCCAACTGCAGCTTCCAAACATTCGAAGCACTGTACTTGAATTTAATATTACTCGTCCCATGCATTGTTATTATAACCACCCGCATACACCAACAAACGCACACAATTTAAATAACAACACAAAACATACATATACATGAAATCTCCTATAGGTTTCAGCGATAAATCGCCATCCTCCGGGAGACTTTTTTTTTCCATGGTGCCACAGCCCCCTTGGGGGGCCAGAGGCTCCTCATTATCGAGGCTTCACAGTCATACTCAGACACACCACACTCGGTAGGACTTCTCTGGACGAGTGATCATCTCGAAGTAAAGACACCTACGTGACAACACACAACACTCACAAGAGAGAGACCATCCATGCGGGCTCGGCCTGGGAGACATTAACACAAACGAATCGTTACCTGATTGCCTGAATTTCTGATTTTGGAAGCAGGTATAAGAGATGGAGTTTCTTCCAGGCGGCAGAAATTGAAATGTTGGCCTTCTGCATTGTGATACTTTGTAGTAGGTTAGGTGGTTGCAGACACTTGGAGAAACACCCTGCCTCCATCTTCAGTGTTTAAGAAGGATGGAGGAGTTTCTAGGAAACGTTAGTAATCACTCACAAGACTTCACGTTATCATAACCCAGAAGTGAGTAAATAACTAGCTCAGCAACCATCAGATATTTGGAGTGATGGATGCTGAGGTTCAAAACAAAGTTGTCAAAGGCGATTATTTGACACAATTTACTGTCATTTCTCTCCACTGCTGATCCTCACATACTAATCTGCCGAAAATTCTTCTTAATGTTATCCCAGCAAAGAGGTCTCTGTCTTCTCACAGGGAATAAGCGAAAATTCTAAATTCGAAATTATCACTGCGTTGACTAGAAGGATTTTACTTCTCTGAAAATTTAAACCAGCATAATCTTATGTAATTTTACCGAGTTGATGGAGGAATATACTACAGCCTCCACTTTCATGGTACAAATTCTTCTAACATGAAGACACTGTATTCCAGGAGACTGCAATTTTAATTGAAGTTTATTTACTTTTTTATAATGTTCTGACGTTGTCTAAGTTCCAGGATGCACAACATTTTGAATTTTCCAAGGTTGTATTACTCTTCGTCGTAATGTAAATTCCCCAGTCTGCAGGCACAGTGTTGCTGAAGACTTCGTTTCTTGCATGTTTTGATTACCATGTTAATCCACTGGACAAAGAAATTTCGTTTTAGTGTCTCTAGAATAAATAATCTCCCTTTGCGTTGTGTGCAGAACTGAATTTAAAAATGCTAAATTTCGTAATTACTGTAGTTAGTACATTCGTGCTTTTTACAGACATTGATATTAATGCCTTAAACTGTGTTGTTCGAGGGTATTAAAGGGGGCATTAAGGAAATAAATGTTAATTTTCCTGAGAAATATAAATATTTTGCAATTCCAGAATTATTTTGTTTCCGGTATGGTTGTTACAGCTTTGCTTCTAAGTACAGCCAACGCTACTCGTTTCCATCTAAATCCCAAACAAAAAAAAAAACAAAAAACTCGTGAAATGGATTTAGAAATAAGGGGAGTGGGAAATGAGCAACCTCCCTGTTACAGTTGACCATCGTGAACGCTGCCGCTGTTGTTATGCAGCAGGCTTAGCACCGTAAGCTATATAACAGTCAAGCTGCTGGCTTTTGGACAGAGAAGCACCCTCCAGTGTGCGAGGGTCAGCAACGTGCTGGACGTGGGGAGGATGTAATCCGTCGATAGTCCTGTACGGATTAACATGGGTAAGAGTTCCAACAGCCAAAATGTGTACAGTCGCTATAGATGGTAATAGGGACCACTGTTCTAACGGGGCTGTTTGATCATCCTCGATATGCTGTGGCTAATCGGAGTAGCTCCGTCGATATAACGACTAGGCAATGCGTTGGAAAACGGAGAAATCAGTGCTTGATTCCACGCAGAAGCGACGCGTGCACACCGGCTGTGGAACTCACCCAGCCTCCCTTCTAACGAGAAGAGGTATATTAGGCCCGGAGGGGCACGATGCTGACCACTTACCTCCATCTGCTGCCGGCGTTAACAGTGGTTGGACCTATATCTCCACTCCGCCATACGCCTTCATGGCGTGATGCTTAAGCAAGGAGTGGAGAACTTTACTGCCTCCCCCACTTCGCCATGCCACAAGACGACGGACAAATTCAAAATTACCATTTCAGGTTCATGTGAATATCTTTATATATAAATGTTGTTCAGTGCTTATTTGTGTAATGCGTGTAGAATAACCAGTCCGCATGGTACCGAAATTTGGTGACACTCAAATTTTGAGGCTTACTGTTGTGCTGTACAGATCTCATTATTGTGCGTCGTTTGGTTTACCTAGGATGAAATTTTAAATTTGTAAATGTAAGTATACTCCTTCAGTATCCCGGTAAATAGATATTATATTACGACAAAGTGCTTGAATAACAAATCCCGAAGTTTCGCAGTGAAAAAAATTCCGTAAGATGCAGAATATTGAATGTGTTCTTTATGATCCATTAACAGAGTGAAACTACTTCCCTGGCAGAATTAACCGATCAAATTTTCAACGAAGTCTGTGTTTACTGCGAGTTACGAGCCTAGTCTTTAAATACTTTTTAGGTTAAAATCCATCTTCAGGGTACGGGTTCGATCCCAGGCAAGGCCATGTGAGACTCGTCGTGGACAAAATGGTGCTAGGAACGGGGTTCTTTCTTCGGGGTACACTTCTTTTTTATCCTCTCAGTATTTTTCTACCTGTGTTAGATACTCAAATTCACCTACATGTTGCTCTTAACAAAATGAAAGCAGTTGAATCCTATGACCCTTCCAAAGATTAACGCTCTATCGGATATTGGGTGCATTGAACAGAAATGTACTTCCACTGTTTTTTCCATCGTCAAAAGATTGGTAAGTTTGTTAATTCCGAAAGCTTGAAACCTTACAACTGTCGACATCCTTTCCAGTTCATTACTAACTCTTAAAATTTCATCCGACGCTACATAGTCTGACTTAATGATATCGTCTTTATATAAACCACAAAATTATATACATGGCATCGTGACTCGTAAGACGGTAAGCTAAGTAATGAAGGCCAGACTTTGATTTCTGTGTCGCCTTGTGTGCCAGTCCTAAACGGACAGGCCTGCAGTTCAACAGACTGCCGAAGTGCAATATCACATAATATGGTTACGAATTCTAATACCGACAGGCCTTGTCAGTATTGATTGTACTGGGCGCCTGAATTGATTAGGTTTTTATTATTTAACGTTTTACTGTTCTGTTAATAACGTTGCCAACAGATGATTAGCCCAAAATGAATTGCGAATTGGTAATTTCTTTGTGTTTATCAATTTTAAAATATAGGCAGGTGTCTTACATGCAGAAGCGAATTCTGGCTCGTGTAAAAACAGTGAAGATTCGCCCTTGCATGCATGGCATATGCTTTGCGGCTTTGAATTGGATTTTTCTGTGGGAGAAACGTAGACCCTACTGAATGTCATAAACAGTGTGGGAATCCCACAAGCGAAAATAAGTCATGCCGGAAGTTACGTTGCAGGTGGTCTGAGATGGGCGGCGGTAGTGGAGACGACGCAAGTTGAGAGAGATTTTGCCGTAAACTCAACGATAAAATGGGGAGGGCGTTTCCAGGCCACGTGTTTTGACCAAGAAAAAATGTATGTGTGCATTTAGGGAAAATTTAGAGAAAGTACAAAATCTGACAAACAAATGACACTTTAAGGAAGAGGAGCTTCCACTTAAACTGTAGGCAGGCTATCTGGATCATCATTTGCAATGTACAACAGTGCAGGTGGCTGTGTACAAGTCTCTGAAAATGACTTGAAGAAACAAAGCACTGAAGTCCGGCGAGGAAAAAGATCACTTCTTCTGCTTCAGAGTGTCATAATGGCAAGCAAGCAAGCAAGCAAGCAAGAAAGCAAGCAAGCAAGCAAGCAAGCAAGCAAGCAAGCAAGCAAGCAAGCAAGCAAGCAAGCAAGCAAGCAAGCAAGCAAGCAAGCAAGCGCCCACCTAAATGCTTGTCTAGTTGTTGCTGCTTGCTGCTTGTTCCAGTCAATGTCCTCAAATATCTTTATGTCAGCGCTAGTTACTGAAAGCCCCTGAGTCAAATTCAAAGAACGTCATGATCCTCGCCTTGACTTCAGGCTCAGATTCTTTAGCTTCTTCAAGGGCGCTTTGCTTCCGAATTTCAGAAAAATCGTAGAGCGTGATCTCCTGACTGTGGGTGTGCAACAACTCGGGACTGCTTCAGCATTGGACTTAAGAATTTGCGCGCTTGGCGTAATATAGACCAACTGGGCCTAGGAACCGACGGCGCAGGTTCGAAACGACGTAAGTCGGGGTAGTACTGTACCTAAAGTAGGCTAATGCTTTGGTCATCAGACTCTCTTGACTTACATGCAGACAACAGGAAAATGGAATTCAATCGAATACGGGAATTACGGTTATTGTAAGGTATTTACGTTAAAAACGGGCACTTTGCCAGTATTGGTAACCTTCCTGAATTACCATGCGTAATCATCTTTCATCTTACGCTACAAGCCCGACAAGTTTATTTATCCTGAAGATGGTCTCAGCAGAATACTCCGAAACGTTTGTACCTACCTAAGAAACGTTAAGGTATTTAATGTTTTACATCTTCCATGCAGTTGTTTATTATACAGGTTTTATTGTTAATCAGTAGTGCAGTAGTTGGCTGATTAATGATAAAATCTCTATAATAGACGCTAAGGTTTCCTGTCCAAATGGTCCGTGTTCAAGGTATAGGTTTTAAAGTTTCAGTAATCCAACATTATTCCATCAACGCGTACACTAAGAATACGCAATAGGTTCTAACAGTTCCGGACATGTTTCGATGCATCTTACATCATCCTCAGGGGAGTTTTGTTAGAACACTGGGGAACATCTGAATCAAACTTCAGATGTTCCCCAGTGTTCTAATAAGACTCCCCTGAGGATGATGTAACACGCATCGAAACATGTCCGGAACTGTGAGAACCTACTGTGTATTCTTAGTGTACGAGTTGGTGGAATAATATATGTTGGATTCATAAGTACACAGTATGGAAAACTACAAGATTTCAATAAGGCCTTCATAATTAATTAACCCTTTAAAGACGAAGCGTATCTGTTTTATATAAGGACTCAGTGCGTACCGCGCTGTAAACACTCTCCACTTCGGTTATAAAAACCAATCTCTTAATGTTTTATAAGGCAAAAGTTGCTGTTTGTTCTGAGATCCGTACAAAACACATAAAAGCAATGTGGGCACCACGTAGAATTTGTTAATGTTAAACCTGGTGGTACGTAAAGTTACCGCTAGGCTTTAAAAGGTTAATTATGGCCGTTTCTCTTGTGCCTTTTTTACTGTGTGCGTGCGTGCGTGCGTGCGTGCAATGAGCCCTCCAGGATCGTCTAGCTTCAGTGTATCACTCCAGCGAACAGAATTGCTTCCATACGCGCCCCCAAGAGAGTGAAGCCAGATACACAATTACATCATAATTCTGTTCAAAGTAATTTAACAATGCGACTTCAAAGAAGCTGAAGGTTTTGTACAGATTTTGGTTTCTTAGGATAGGACGCTGTGAACTTTTGTACATGCGTAACAAGGTTTAGGAGTTAACTGCTTTCTGAAAGTTGCACTCAAGAAAAAGTCTTCCGATTCACCCGAAAGTGTGGTAATATTTATCAACCTACGCGGCGTCAGTTCCCAGAAGGCAGATTTCTTCATCTTTGTATTATGTAACATTTTCGTTCTGAGCAGTCGCTTTTATTGTGGCAGAAGAGCGAACATTCTGCCCTGAATACACAGTCGTTATATTCCACAGAAACGCCGCTAAGTCTGTATAAGTGTACACAGCGTCACAAACCTAAAGTCAGCGTTCTTCAGAGTGACCGACCAACCACCTTGACAATCACATTTCTCCCATTGGTGTGTACGTACCCCTTGGAAAGGAATGTAACCAGTAGTGTTGTGGTGTTAGGTTACCTCACTGTAGGATTCACCATCCGGTGTCACTTGATCCCACTTGATTCCTGTATCAGTAAGCATTCTTTGTTTTCAACAGCAATGCATGCTGCAAATGGTTATAACCAAGAGAGATGGGGAGGGTAGGCCAATTTTATGGCCGCCATATGCACAAATTCCCCGACCACTTTCACCCCATACGCCGTTGTACGTGAATACTATTCACGTCGAAAGCATACAAACCTGACTTACCGAACGGCCAGCGCATTGTCTTGCTTCACACACAAATCCTTATATCACTACTGCACCCAACTGCCTGTCTGCCAGTGTGTGTTCAGTTCTGTGGGAGTTCTGTTTGGCAGGTTGCCTGCTTCCTCGGTATGTTTTGTTTGTTCATTTGCACATTGATACCACCATACATGTGTTCTGAGTGGCTTCCATACTTAACACGTGCTATTTTGGAACTGATAATTTCACATGTGTCTGTACGTCAACCCATCCATCCCTTCATCCATCCATCCAACTATCCACAAGCTATCTCAGGATAGCGTAGTCTGTATAGCGATTTGCTACGAGCTAGACGGTACGGGGTTCGACCCCAGCGGGGGGGCGAGATCTTCCGGACCCCTCCAGACCGGCCCGAGGCCAAACAACTTCCTGTACAATAGGTGCCGGGTCTCCCTTCCCGCGGTATAGCGGCCGGGGCGTGGCGCTGACCACTCATCCCATTCTAGTGCCGCCATCAAGCATGGGCAGAGCTATACCTCTGCCTCCTCCCATTGTCTGCTTGGTATGTAACGGGAGAGCTTTACCTTTAACACATTCCACTTACACATTATCTACGACAATAAACATCTATTTACTGTTATAACGAATTCCGTGGTGTAGATATCTGCTTCAGGTTTGCAAGTGGCACTGCTAGTCAGAGAAATTCCCTTCGTGACATCTGCGCTTTTCTGGAATATAACGCAGCGTCGAGTCCAAGAAAAGTTTCATTGGACTTCTTGACCCTTGAAGATGGGACCGATACGTTGTCCCGAAACGTCGGTCAAGGATTACCACTCGACCCTGCGTTATACCCCAGAAGAGAGCAGATCTGATCAGCATCGCGGCGGAAGCCTGAAATCACGGAAATTCCCTTCGTTTTTGGAAAATTAAAGTTCAATGCTGTGTTCATCAGAACTCGATAATTAACCCTATCGCGAGAACGTTACTTCAGTTCCTACACTCATATCCTCCATCATCCTCCATTTTTAGGGTCCGTTTTGATCTTATTCTCTCTTCTTCCCAAATATTGCAGGTGGCCACGTACTTTCAGGTTTTCCCATTGAATCTGTGTCTTTCCCTCCCTCGTCAGACCCTTGCATGCTACGTTCACCACCCTATCATCCTTCTTTGTTACGCTTGCTATAAAATGTATTTTCTCGTAATCTGCTGAACTTCAATTCAAATATGGTAAAAATAATTTCTGACAGTGCACCGTGCAGCCGCTATTACCGCTAACAATCTCTGAGACTGACGACGCTGTCTTATTGAAATTCTGTTTATACCCCTCTATTCAATGGGAATGAATTCGTAAGTTTTGTGGAATTAGTGAGTATTCTGGGACTGGAGATTTGGCACAGTGGAACAAGTCAAAGTTTTCTTCCGTGCAACAAATCCATCATCACGAACTCATAAGGACACAATTTTATTAACTTGAGATAAACAATTTTCTAGTCTCTGAAGTTAGCCGAGTTCTGTCTTGGAAATTTACTCATAAGACGAAGGAAATGGGCTCACAGAGATGAAAGAGGCAAGGAGTGAGGTAGGGAGGCTGTGAGCGAGAGAGGGATTGAATGGGAGTAAAAAGTTTCAGTTGCTAGAACGAGAGTAATATAACCGTTCCCACTTCTGTCGTGGGACTAAAGAAGTCATGAACCCTGCATTTTAATATAACCTACAAGTACAAAATTACAACGAGACACAATTAAGCCTGTTACAACAGGGCACAACACGCTTCACAAAAGTGGCGCTGTAAATTTTACCTCTGGTTATCAATGTAAAAAAAAAAGGGGGACTGGCATTTTTCATAATTCTGTTTCCTTCCCACCTAGGAATGTTGCGGCGAATTTTAATTTCAACCATGACAAAATGCAGTGAGGGGTGGACGGATTGTTTGGGGTTCTCGTATCTCAAACTTAATGTTTATCTCCACTCAAATTTACGTGGCCCCCAAAAGGGAAGCGCAATAAAATAATTAAATCTAGACTTCTTATCGGGACATGACATGTATTACTGGACATTTCACCATTACAGTTACACTTGACGCTGAGTGGCATTATCTAAACACTTTAGTGGCCAGTTTGTTTCATATCACGTACTGCCCACCTGTATTAGGGGCTAGATACCGAGAGGGAAGAAGAGCCTAGCAAGCAGGCGAGGGGTGGGGCGTTCAAACAACGAACACCAGTAATAGCCAGGGATAAACTAATGCTATTATTTCAACAATATGGTGTTTGGCGGTTAGGATGTAGAGTGGGAAAGCATGGCTTCGCTACACATCGCATGTATATCTCACCCTTCACTGCCGTAATTTACTGACTTCTCCCCTACCACTGTACGCAACAAAACCTCATCACTACACCCTCTTCGCCCTGAAGTACAACCTGGTTTGGTTAGGTTGGTCACACGACTCCTGTCCCAAAAATTTGTGTCCATGAAAGATAAAATTTCGTAACCCCACCAAACAAGGTACAAGCTAAGTAGGTTTTCTCTTCACCGCGTGTTGAAGGAACGGATTTAATCATTTGTCCACTCGACACTGTAAACTAAGGAGCTGAGAAAGAATTTATGTCAGCAAACTGGGCTTTAATTGTAATGTACTTATTATATAAAAGGTGACAGTAAAGTTTCTATGCCCATGCCATAAATGTGTATAGGGAGAAGAGGTGTAACTCCACGCATGTTTAACCACGGCACTAGATGGAGGTGAATGGTTAACTTCACGCCACGGCCACTTTACCTTCCCGGAAATAACCTCGGTATCCATTCCGCACCCGTCCAGACCGACCCTGAGGCACACCAAGCGTCCTGCAAAATGGGTACCGGGTCTCCTTCCAGGGGTGAAGCGGCCGGGGCGTGGTGTTGATCACCCACCCCGTCTAGTGCCGAGGTTAAAGAAAGAGTAGAGCTATACATCTACTCCCACACTGGGCCTTCACGGCCTGTTGGAGGGTGAACTTTACTTCACTTTTAACGCATTGGATACGAGGCTGGGTGGGTTCCAGAACTGGTCTGGACGGTTTTGGAGAAGAGAACCTCTCTTGCTTCTCAGGGATTCGAATCCCGGACCGTCCAGACCGTAGCTAGTCGCTATACCGCCTGTACTTGCTCTGTTTGCCGTTTGCCCTTTAATTTCGCGTCGCGCAATACGTCCGGGCAGTGCCATGACTGAACCCGTTGGACGCTGCCTTCCCACTACAAAACGTCGTTTTCGGTCCCTGGCGAGTTGTGAACGAAGGGGGGGGGGGGGACTGGTATCTTGCCCGGTTTCTTAGGCTTTCCTTTGACAATCATCATTCCACCATTGCTCCCTTGCTCGTCTGTCGCCACAACCCGGCGAGGCAGCACTTTGCTTCATCTCATACCCGGCACTAGGCTGGTCACAGAGAAATAAACTTAAGTTTATGCTATGTTTTCCTTCACTAGAAGTGACTCTTAATTTTTTTCATGACGTGGCATATATCATGCAAATTTATTAATAAAACCAACTACTGCACAATTACATTTGCATACTCTCCGACATGTTTCTTCCGCAGGTATTCGGCCATTTTCACGGAGAATTTTTTCTCCCTGAAGATGGCCTAATAGTTGCGGCCGAAACATGGCGGAGAGTATACAAATGTAATTGTGCAGTACTTTGTTTTATTAGTAAATCTACGTAATAGTTAACTGCAGCGAAAATGTACAACATTAAATAGGATATATCATGTGTATGTCTTTGGATATAGCACACAGCAGTTCCATTAGGCTAAGCACGGCTGCTGATTTAGATAATGATTAACATGTTACTGATTTTTGAGTGGGCCGGGACACCGTAGTCGGTTAGAGATTCTTTACGGGCTGGACGGTCCGTGGATCGAATCCTGGGGAGAGCGAGATTTTCCGCACCCGTCCAGACCAGCCCTGGGGCCCACCCGTCCCGTGTAAAATCTGTACCGGGTCTCTTTCCCCGGATAAAATTATCAGGGCCTGGCGATGACCACCCCCTCCCATCTAGCGCCAATGTTAAAGAAAGAGTAGAGGTATACCTGTACTCTTCCTCAAGGACTTCATGGTATGTTCTAGGGCGAACGTTTCCTAATGATTTTTGACGTTGCACTGAAGTTGTTTCACTCATATAGCGTTAATATATGAGGATCCAGTGAAAACTTAAACAAGTGTTCCAATCCAGGATAAATTTTCCTAGTCGTCTTTTGTTAGTACATTACGTAACTTCGTTCAACACTTAAGTTACTTTTACACGATTTGAAACTGTCATGACGGGTAAAGGGAATGAAGTTATATCAAGGTGCAATGGATTTGCAACGTTTTGGAAAACGTTGCCACTCCCATCGCCAGACGTTTCTGCGTACTATTAGTAACAATTTCCTGGATGTTTGAAACACATTTTGTCTTTAAAGGCCTGATTACTCAATAACAGAGCACTTCAAAAGCTTCCTCCACAGATTCAGGCCTTCTGGAATATGACTTCGCGCGGGCTGGTAAATAGTCACCGATATTTCGGAAGAACACGCTGCCTACATTTTCAGGGTCTGAACAAAGACTGCTAATATTTGTACCGTGCATGATCTGAGGCTTCCGCCGACTGCTTGACACTTGAAAATAGAACGGATAGATTGTCCCGAAACGTCGGGAAGAAACTACCATTCCACGCTACGTAAAATGCCAAAAGATCGTAGATCTCAAAATAGGTAGGCCTACTGTTTACACACTGAGGAGGTAGGCAGCAATGTTATGAGAATCTTCAGTAACTATTTACCAATTAACATGGTGTCATATCTCTGAAGACTTGCATCTTCGTCCACACCGTTATGAGAAACTCAAATCTCGTAAATCTTGCCCCCCTTTAAGTAACTGGTTAGTAACTAAACAACTCACAGGAGGAGAGTCCTCTGCTACTTAAGAAATTCCCCAGAGCCACATCAATCCAGTCCAATCCCCGATCCAATGTCTTAAAGATCGATTTTAATATTATCCTCCCATCTACGCCTAGGTCTTTCAAGTGGCTCTTTCCCTCAGGTTGTCCCATCAAAGCCCTGTACGCACCTCTGCGCGCGCGCGCGCGCGCGCACACACACACACACACACACACACACACACATGCTACGTGCCGAGACCATCTCATTCTTTTTGGTTTCATAACTGAAAGAATATTTGGCGAGGAGTGAAAAATCAAAAAGCTTCTCACTAAGCTGTCTTCTTCAGTCTCGTGTTACCCCCTCCCTCTCAGGCGCAAGTAACTTCCTCAGCACCCTTTAGATAGTTTATTCATATGTTAAATAAAGGCACGGTGCCAACAGCACGTCGTACTTAGCGTCAAACTGGACGGGGCTTCAGATTCATAAATTGGTCTACTTAGAGGGTGATACACTACGTCAGAATTTTCTGGGGAGAGGGACAGTGACATCAAAGAACTCAAATCGTTGGAAATCTCCCGAAAGCAGACCAGCCAGAGTAGCTGTTGGGTCCTTTCGCTTAGAAACGAGACAACGTCCTTTCACAGGCCTGCTGTGTCACCATTTAAAGTCCAATGGTTACTCTGCATATATATATATATGTGTGTGTGTGTGTGTGTGTGTGTGTGTGTGTGTGTTTGTGTGTGTGTATATATATGTATATGCCAACGGCTGTAACATATAACATCTGCAGTTTGTCTACAGAGTGTAAAATACAGCGTGTTCCTTACAACACCAATTAAATGAATATGGCTCATTTCGTCGCATTTATATATATATATACACACACACACACACACACACACATTTATATGCATATACCATATAGTATATGTTTTATACACATATATATATATATGCAATATTGTAGCACAATAACATTAAAAAGTGAGATAATTTTTATAATGTGTAATATATACCGTTATCCATGGTCTTTTTATATAATTGTACGCGGCCTGATTATGTTTTAACATAGCCGAAATATGTAGCTGATTGTGGATTTTAATAAACAGGTGTTGTGTTTGGGGGGTTAATTATTGTTGTCTACATAATGCCAATTATTTCTCTACACTGGAGAAAGAGTCTGTTTTCAGAGAGGTCTAAAACGAATCTTCCAATTAATTCAGATGGGTTTTAGTCTTCAAAGGTTTAAACGAGACACTAAGTGAACTCAACGCAGATAAAGTAAATGAAACGTCATTTAGTTATGCTAATTTAGGAACAAGGTCCAACTAACGATTTATTTGAAACGAACGATAGAATTTTCAGCTACCCATTAACAATTACAGGTAGTTAGAATTAGGTAACAACTGAACAGAGTTAATTACAGGAACAGAGCTTAATTACTGGACATTGTGACGCTTCCAAAAAAAATTTGTCTAATGTTACCCGACTGGCAGCTGCAGGTTCAACACCGCCAGAACATACCAGTGTTCTGCGATGTATGCATTTTCGTTCTGTATATGTGAAGTGTTTCATAGACTATACACCTGATCGCATGTCATAATAATATTGATGGCAGCATGATAATTTTATAGGCTTTGATGGCGTGCTAACATCTAGGTTGACACAGATTCTTCACAGGTGCTCTCTTCATCTCCAGGGCTCAAGAATTTACGTCCATACGGATTATAATATTATGTTGGGAAGACGGAGCCTGATATGGACTGAAATGTTGTTGAGTAACCTTGTTCCTGTGTCTTCTCCTGCTGCGGATGTATGGCCAATTTTCAACGTTCTTTTAATCCCCTGTTTCTTTTGTGTCTGTCTTCCTGGTGACATCATAGGAGGCTTACCCTCCCTTCATATTTTTCATGTAATCCCCCTACCTGCTACTGGTCACTTACTAAGTGTCCTCCAGCCCTTCTTGACTATAATAATGCCTTCAGATCCTTTATATCAGTCGCAAGGCAGAAGAATCAAATGTCCTCGCGATAAAGCCATTTTCCGTAATAAGTTTGGTCACTTCAAGGCCATACTCCCTAAGTGGCTGAGTGGGTCGTTGCGTATCATATATCTACGTTACCTACATTTTGTTAATGTAAGACGTAGCTGATGATTCAGTAGCGTGGATTATACATTGTCGAGGCTGATTCCAGTGGCCGCGCGGTCTAAGGCGTGGGTCTTCGGCCATTCACTTTTGGAATTAGATGTTCGAAACCCGCCGAGGGCACGGATGTCTGTGTTTTGTGAGCTTTGTATGTTGTCACGTAGAGGTCTGTGCATCGGCCTGATCACCCATTCAGAGCAGTCCTACCGAATGTGTGTTGTGTCTGAGTGTGATCGTGAAGGCTGAAGAACGAGGAGGCCTCGGCCCACTCGGAGGCTGTCGCGCCACCGGGGGGGTACATTGTCGAGTGATAAGATGATTCATGATTCATGAACTGGAAATGATGTGGAAGGAAGAAGTCGTGGGTGTATAGGAAGTAATATCTGGTATTTTCTTGTAGCGGTTGAGAAAGACGAAGACGATAGCCGGTGTCAGGAACGACGTTGGAAACCTGGACCGCCGGACTACGAAAACTGAAGGACTATCAGGTGTTACAGCAGGACAGTACTGCATGAGGTTAATGGATGACTGAGACATTTACTGAGTCAGTGACATATATTACAAAAAGGAAGAATAGGCGTACTATCCTCTGAAATGTGGCGTCTTATAATGCGGGTGGAAATCTATCGACGTTTTGAATGAAATTTCTGCCCCCATTTTCAGAATACAAGTTGGGGGGCTGCACGTTTCTCCGGAACGTCTATAAGTTCGTACCAGATTATAATAAGCCACTTCCCAAAAAACAATATTCATCATAAAAGAAATATTTGAATCACTGCCTTGTAAACTTTTAAGCTAAAGATATTGACAGATAAGTACTTATAGATTTGAAGTTTGAACAGATATGCCTGTTTATAAGCTGAAACCCCATAAAGGTTATTTAGACTACAGTACAGTACTGTGCATAACGCTTCAGGAGAACTAAATATCCTCTGTACAAAATCCTGCTTTCAAATGCCAACCAAATCCATATAATAAAGTTATATTTAGTTTCCTGACGGGTAATGCAGATGTTCTTCATCACTTGGCGGCCATGTACGGTCTGTTTACTAAAACGATGATGAAAACCCCTCAGAAGAGAAACTGTGTTCAACCACGACTTTATAATCTTGAAAACTCCAAAATCCCTGCCATTATTCAAGAAAGCGCCCAGATGCCACTAACTGTTGGTTGCTACCAACTATGAACATAGAAACTTCTCCTGTGGGACAGTATACACAATAAGCGACACGAACATTTAAACTCGGCCCATCTCTGCCTTATCCCTTCTTATTGGTCTCATTCCGTCACTTCCTCCCTTTACTCAACTTACTGCTTAACAATTCTCGGCACGTTGGCTACCCTCGGGGCGAAGCTAGGGATCAAGTTACAATGATATTAAAGCTATTATACTCCCCCAACTTCTAAATCCCATCTTTCCTACCACCCTCCAAAACCTCCCACTACCATCCCCTTCTACTTCTACCCCATGAGTCTTTTCTTCTATATGTCTTGATTTACGCATTTTCCTTCTTTTTGTGTCTTGTGAATACGTTCATATATCTTCTGTCTCTCTTGGCCTTTCGTTATTGCTAACTTCTAATCTCGATCGTTCGTGCTGAATTTGAAGGGCTGATCGTTGTTAGAAGGGGCTGCTT
>BLKM01007390.1:0-13133 GCA_013340265.1 Coptotermes formosanus | reverse complement strand
AGTTACTGCCAAATGTCGCTTTACACTTCATGTCCTCTACTTGGATTCTTTTCATTATCAATATTCTGTAGTAAATTGTAATTTTTCTCAATCAAACTTGTGTGAGCCATACGTCCGAGTAACAACGGCAATTTCTCAATCGTACGACGCCTACGTTTTAGTGCAATACACAGCCTTACACTCATATAAATGCTATAAACGCGGAGGTTCGGTAGGCCCACTTTCGTTTGAAACCGTAAATGTCAATTACAGCAAATCGGTCCTCCAATGGGCATAAATCAACTGCCCCTGCAATCTCAGATAAATAAAAAAACGCATTTAAGTTAAATTGCTTGCATTCAAAGTTAACTGCACTAAATGTAAACAGACAACATGATTGCGAAAAACACTGGGGTGAGAGAATTTTAAATTCAATTTGAGGACGTCAGGGGATGAAAAGTGATTCCAAAGACCTACTTGTACACAGGCCAGCAGAATGACGACGCCAATACCAGGTGCACGTCACTTGTGTCGCACAGCAATAAAAATGTTGAGGTACAGATTAATTTATTTTTGTGTTCATTACGCACCTCGCCACGAACATGTCGGGTATGACAGATACAGTTCCACATAAAACTCAACTCCAGCACTAGGTGGAAGCGAGTTTTCAACTTCTGACCACGGCGGAATTACCTCCGGGAAAAGTCTAAGGTACGCACCAAACGAATGGGTCGGCCCTACAGCAGATCTACACGTGGTGATGAAAAGGAAAACCTCTGTCCCCGCCGGAGACAGAACTCGGATCCTTCAGCATATAGGCCACTTACTGTACTGAGAATCCATACACTACAAACCTTGATCATGCGGTACCTCCTAAGGTTGCGTGCTTACCGGGCCGCTGCAGTGGCAACAGACTGCAAGCTTTTCTACTATTATTAGCACACGCCACGGAACTGTGGTTGAGAATACGCCTTTCCTGCCCCTTCCTTAACTGATATCTAGACCAAACGTGCAAGGATTTCGATGCGCTAAGCAAGAAAAATAATGTAACGTCCCACACTACATCAATTCCCTTTATACAGGTCCTTCTTTTCCGACACTTATGTCAAATGTATGTTCTTTAGTATTTTATTTATCAGCTTCAAATCCTTCATTCCACAATTGACTTCAACTACCGACAGTTTTCGTTAAATAAACCATAAACAAATACATAAATAAATATCATATAAATATGCGTCTTATGGGTTCATCTTGAAACGAACAACATTGCGCCGCATCTGCTGTCCAAGAAGTTCCTAACCTGGCGAAAGCTTACCTAGTTTCGATGTTTCTTACCACACTGGCTCACGAAGTGACCAGTCCGAGTCCCGCCCATCGGAATGTTTAAATTCGTAACCCAGTAATGTTATTTTTTACGGGAAGAAACAGTTGGGGGCAGGATACAACTACTGAATACACGGAAATGCTTTATGGCCCCAGGCTTTCAACTGCGATGTTTCGACGCTACAGCCCAGTATTCTGATATGGTGGCAGTACCGTCAACTAACCAACTAACAAATTAACACTTATTAATCAGTCAGTTAAACCTAGCTTCAAAACAAACCATTAGAAAGTTCTACGAAAATCATACAGGGACTGGAACTGGACGGAACACATCACCGACTATTGGAACGAATACTTACAGGAGGTCTTAGCGTGATCGATCTGGTAATATTAAACTGAGCTAGAAGAAATTCGATGTAGGGGTGTGGACTGAATTCGAATTGCTGGGCATAGGGCTCAGTTGTTGCAATTTGTGCACGTGACGACGAGAACCTTTATGCCCTACAGAAGGCTGTGAATTGTTTAATCACCTGAAAACTACTGCCATGAAACCAGTTAACAACAGCAACACTGCATTTGTGTGATGGACGACGGTGACACATCCGTCTTACACTGAGTGCCCTAAATGCCTGAAATATACAGAACTAGGATTGCTAAGCATACAGGCGGAGGGAGGCTGGAGACGGGTGGATTTTACGTGCATTTTAGGTCATAAATGATACTGTTTTCAAATTTTACTGAAATAAACTAATTTGTAAGAAACCGCGTATTTCGTATAGTTACTACAACTAACAACACAAATCACAAACTGCAGTAGTGGTACAAACAATTTTACTTACACATGCAATAATTAAAATTCTGAGTCAGCTGAGCACCGACAAAGGAGGAATATTTCATTGCTGCTCTGGACTTGGCTTTCGTTTTAAGAGTCGGGCCCTGACAAGGCTCAGGGGCCTGGTAGCCAGACTCTCACCGCAGAAACCCGGGTTCAATCCAGGCCAGTCCATGTGAGATTATTAACGTGCACTGCCGCATCTCTCCCTCGGGGTATTTCGGTTCTACCGTGAGTCATTCAACCAGTCCTACCTACTCATCTGTCACCAGTGCCTATATACAAATGTACGTATAATCTTAGCAAATGACAGCATCGTTAAACAAAACAATAAAAATAATATGACAGTATGGCGGTACGTCAAATAAGCTTACATGCGAAGCATATTCTATCGCGTGCTACCGGTTCGGCACCAATGCCCTGTGCTGTTTTTGTGAGGACAACAACCGACACGACGCGGTCCTACAAAGCGAATCGATAGTGGAACTGTTCTCTCTGCGGCCAGCGCCGTGGGGGCCATGACCCTCATACAACTCGTCCCCACATCAGCAAAGGAATGACCAAGTTAGCAAATGTCCGCAAGCGTTAACGCTTCTGACGCGTTCGCTCCGTTACATTCCCTAGGTACTAAATTCCACTTAAAATGCGATTATTTCAATGTGTCTTTCCACGTTTTACAAAACATGCTCTAAAAGTTTCCTCCCTTTTTGACGAACTACATTGTAATCGATCACACTCGAGTGAATGCTGCTGCCACAATATGGAGGGGAAAAAATCACAAAATCATGAAGCTGTGAATTAATACAGCAATACACATAATGGAACACACCCCTCTTCGAAACAGTTTAAACACAACCGCGGCTTTCTTTTGATTTTCGTGTGGGATGACACGTTAATGAACCTTATGTTCGACCAGCAGTTGTTTGCTCGACCTCTCTGACTCTGTCGTAATCATTTCTATCACATCCACTGTAAGACAACGTATTTCTTAAACTTCTCTCGTAATAGGTGAGATATGGTACAGTCGGTAGGTCTTCACGAGCCGTGTCCGTTATTTATGTCCGAGTATAAGCAGATTTTAGCAAAATTCCCCAGGACAATGTTTCATCAAAATCCGTTCAGCGGGAGAATGTTTGTTCCATGCAGACAGACGATAGGACGGATGGACAGATATGACGAAACTGACAGCCACTTTACGCAATTGTTTTGCGAAAGTGCCTAAACAGTACAGCGTACATCAGCCTTATGTCTGCAGGACACGTGTTGTGCTGCCAAATTCGGAAGTCGGAATACATGCCCGATATTTGAGTAGCATTAAATGTCGATTCGCTTGTGTCAAAACGACACAACACGAGTCAAACTTCGTACCAGACACGTACGACCGACACGGCCCATAAACCGGTTCCGGTTCGAGAGTTATGTTCGTTTAGTCTATGAGGAAGTAAAGTACACACTTAACTCGGTGACGTCAAATCGCCGGCTCCAAGCAACCTTCGGGTATTCTGCTGTACACAAAGACAGGATAATAAAGGGATATATGAGCTTTACTCTGCAGACTATAAGCAACGACTAGCTTTCCTCTGACAGCAAATGAACAGTAACATGAATTTTATAGTCTTCCCATACCTTTTTACTGCACAGAGCGACTAGAACTACATTTGCCATCAAGTAAAAATGCAAATGAAATTCAAAAACGTTATTATCTTTGCTTTTATCCCAACACGTCTTTCTTTCAGGCATCTTCAGGGATTATCCCACAACAGTTTCTAACTTATGGCTGTTAATTGTTTGAAAGGTTTCTACGAGCAGACAACCGACTAGCTAGACGGCTCCTCTTTCAGAATCCAGCAATCACGTACTTGTATAATAAATTCCTCGCCCTCTACAACAGCCGATGGTTCATGTTCACAATAATCCGTCACCGGTCCCGAGTCTCCATGCAGATAACCTCACCACCATGTATTTAACATCGATGTTCTCCTCCCGGCCATCACTACATTTTCCAAGGGGTCACTTTCATTCAGGTTTCCCGACTACGATATTTTATCCGTTTCTCATTTCTCCCGTGCTCATTTCTTTCTCCAATACAAATCTTAATATTACCATCCCAAGTCTATACAGGACTTTCAAGTGGCCACTTCCCAAGAGACCCTTTACCAACAGTTACGTAACGAGGCGATATTAACCGTCACGTAATGCAACAGTAGGAATGTTTAACGAATCCTGTTTCTCGTTATGTAATGTCCACAATTCCACTCTTTCATATTAACGTGATTAATTTTTTTTACAGTTATTATCGTCATTGTATCAGCATCATAATCTTCTTCTTCTTCTTCTTCTTCTTCGGGTTTTGGCAAAATGTTTTATGCCATTAATATGAAATTCTTCTGGAACATGAAGCTGCGTGGTCAGGCAAACGGATGGCAAAATTTCGGAGCAACCACCTACCTCCACCTGCCTCTCCTACTGTCATCGATCCCTACCTACCAAGCTACACGTTGTCACATACCGAGATCTTAATATTCACTGCCGTGAGAATCTGAATCCTCATTTGTGTGGCACACTGTCTAGTGCCACTCTTGCTGTCTGTTCCCGTCCCTAGATCACACTCTACAAGTTGTTCTGTCAGAGGCCTACACGTGCTTCATTCACGTATGTTCACCAACATTAGACCCTAAACCCTACACCGCACATGTGCGCGAGATGCGTTCTGGTAATTCGGAGGGGTTATGTGAAACAATGAGTTATGGAAAATTTATGGGGATTTCGCTTGCAAGCCGGCGAAGGCGGACACCTTTCTCTTCACCAGCACGTCCAGACCGGATGTGTGGCCCACCCCTACCCAATGGGTAAGGAACGTTAAGGAGCGTCCCTCCCAGGGGCTACAGCGGCCGGAAGTGAAGCTAACCACTCTTCAAAAGCAAGTGAAAGCTCGCAGTGGGCTGTAGGGTCAATCCTTTACATTTTAATCTGTGTTCGCACGAACAGTCGCATACAAGTGTTTAGACGTGTTTGGTCATACAAGCATGCATTAATAATCCTAGCGTCTTGCGCGTAACGTGCAAACGTATTGGCCGGGGAATATCCCGGTGCTGAAGTCTTCCAAAATATATCGTTATTCAAATCAGCGCCGTTTCAAATCCTAAGTTCACGGCATAAAAAAACGAATAAACAGCGTGCTTTTAAAGCCTCCGCCTTCTTGTGAAAGTGCATGTTTCAGTCATGAACTAGAGGAAGGCAGTCGGTGGTCTGTTCAAATGCAAGTAGACCATTCTGCTCGTCCCAGTCCTGTATTAAGTCCAAACAAAAATTCGATGTACACATCTGATAACACACTGACCATCGCATAGTAATTCGCTCCTCATGGATTCAAATCAGCTAAGGTACTGTATCTTCCCTTTCTCGTACTGAAATACATAACGAGTAGAGTTTTCCCTCCAAAGCTACATGTCCGTGCTTAAGCACAATGACGACAAACCCGAAACGCCTCTTGCAGCAAAAACTGGCAGCTAATGATGGCATCGCGGGCCGTCAGTAGATAGGAAAATCAGGCACAGGCGACAGCAAGAAACGTCACTGATGGTGATGAAGTGCTGAAGGCTTCCCACACTCTGTCTACTGTTGTACTTCACTTCAGCCCGTGTGGCAAATACCAACCACCCCCAAGCGCTTGCCAGTAGTGAGGGTTATCGTTACTAATATTCGCGTAAAAAATGTCTAGACGACTGTAGCGGAATATAGGCAAGTATGATCGGGGAAAGCGTAATAACTCAAGAAAGGCGTGAAAGTGATGGATCTACGCGGCTTCATTCTGTGGCCTCAGTATAAATACACACAGCCGAACCTTCTGCAGAAGCCAACAGTCAGTCGGTTAAGAACTCACTCGCCCTTTAGGAAACACGAAGAATCACTACCACGTTCACACAAGCCGGCCACGGCTCCCTATCCTGAGCCAGATGAATCCCATCCACACTCATACAGCCTCTTCAATATCCACCTAAACAGCACACCCCCTTTTACGTCTAGGTATTGCAAGTCTGAGCTCCCCTTCACGTTTCAGATAACAGTACATTATTTTCTCTTGCTTTACACTCGCCCCCATCTACTGCCAATGTTACGAGTGGGAGAGCTATACATCTACTGCCAATGTTAAGAGTGGGAGAGCTATACATCTACTCCCGCTACAAGCCCTATGTTGTGTATACGGGCAAGTTTACCTTTGTCCTCTCGAGGATTCCGGTTTGTTTCATTTATTGCCTTTGTAAACACATGCTAAGCCCGGACAAGATGAAAATTGTAAAAATAAACCTTACTAACTTGTACTTCGACTGAATCAGAGGAAGCCAGTAAAACATGTGTGAAAAAAAACAGTAAATAGTAAAATAATTTTCTTCTCGTGGATTCACTAATGTCATGTAACTGCCTTGTAAACACCTGCATGCGAGATAGGGCAGAATAAACTTGCAACTCGCACTACAGGGATACTTTCACCGAATGTAATTGTGATATCAGATGTAACCACTGAAAGCAGCAACGCTGACAACACTTTTTCAAATGCAGATAGACGAGGGCCTGCTGACACGCCAACTGATTACTACTACATCGTTTAACGACGCTGCCTCTTATCCAGTGGGCATCGGGATCTCCTATCCCTCAAATGAAGGACCTGGACCGCCAACCTGACAAATCACCTCTAACTAGTGCCGGTTTAAAAATTCGTGGAGCTAGACTTCCTCGCCATTTTTAAGCCATCATGATTTCCTGTTTACACACGGGGACAACTTTACCTATTTCTTTACTATACGTATAAAGCATACAGTGAAGTTCAGAGTTAAATAGAATTCTCGAGGTTTCTTCTGAATATTTTAATATGAATTACATACGTGACTGCAGATATCCAGCCGATGATCAATTCTGGCTCACTCGCAACTCGTAATATCCGAAGTCACAGAATTCGGCGCTGCTTTATTCCGTTCTACCGGCGTTTGCATGCTGGCTACACTTCATCTGTCTATCTATATACAAGGCCCCTGACCACTTTCACAAAATCTACAGGACACACCCAATCAGAAACACTGACTCGACGCTACCTTACCGCTCAAAGCAAACCGCATACGAATGTGTTTTACACTGATGCGTGAGGAAACATGGCATAAATAAGGAGATTAGTTCACTATGGGCACTTCATCCCGAGCGAGGGGCCCACGACACCCACAGCACAGGATTTGGGTATGTTCCAGAGGCGGGTTCGAATCTTCAGACACAGGAAGACCCCCGTTACCTGTCTGCAGTCCAACGATAAAATATAAAGCAAAGCCTCGTGTGTACGTCACGTCTGTCCGGCAACTTATCTGTCTGTGTTCTACGCTCATCTCTTACACCGCTGGGCACAGCTTTTAAAAATCCGGTACGGCAGACTTTCAATCAACGTCACTGAATTCCGATTTCAGCCATACTCACCCATAATGAAGCAAGCTTAAACTGCAAAGAAAATCGTTGAGAATCTTGTGAACTACATTCAAGCGGAAGGTTATCTCAGTCAAAACAACTTAGTTATTGGGTGAGCTGGGTGCCTTATCTTTCGGCTTATAAAAGCTTATAAAAGCCATCATCAGTCCAGACATAGCCCAATACAAGAAGTATCCGTCAATAAGAATGATGCCTTTAAACATATATAACACTGATGAACATTCAGTCAACAACAATGCCTGTACATACAGCGTATAAAAAATACTGAATCCCAAGCTTTGGGTAGGCTATGTTTAAAGGCATTCCCATTTCTGTTTCCGACAACACATTACGTTTGGGCCTAATGAGCCGGATAACGCAGCCACTCCTTCATCTAACATATAAGTTGTGTTGATTAACAAAAGTTACTATCTTGATACTGAAATTCACAAGAGGGGATGACCCAAACACAAGACGTTTATGTACAAAATAATGGAGTACATCTTTCCCATCTTGTCAATACAGAAATAACAACCTTCATATAAAATTTCAACATATCGTCATATTACGTTTTGCCATATTTCAGGCGTTTAGCTACAACGGTCCATAAATTGTCACATAAAGCTGTGCATTTTAGCCTCATATCCATACTTCACTGAAGCTCCAGGAACAGCACGTGGAAAAGTTCATAATACGAACACCATACACGGGACCAAACAAAGGTCATATATAATTTAATGAACTGCACAGACTGCATCCCACGCGAACGCGGATGTAAACACATAGCCTGAGAGGAAGACTATTTCAAACCAGAGCCACCGAATACAAACACAAGGTAGGCCGTACACATATAATGCGACAGTGTGGCACATTCGCGTAATGTTTATATGTCCTCTGCCACCGTAACAGTATGACACCATTCCACTCGAAGAGAGCGTTTTTATGGCGATCTGTTGTCGCCGGCAGCAATAAAACGAACAGAGGCCTTCTCGTAAAGTGCCCGATTTTAACCAAATTTGGATTTTCTTGACAGATTTTAATAAAAGTTCAGGGTATCAAATTTCACTGAAATCTGTCCAGTGGGAACCTCGCTGATACATGCGGACAGAAAGAGGACGGCTAGACGTGATGAACTTCACAGGCGCTTTTCGCACATATGCGAACTGCGTTTCACGAGGAATGCGAAATGAATCCTTTCGACCATAGAATAAATTAACAAATCATGCCACAACTTCAAATTCCACACCAAAATTTACAGAATACAGAGAAGACTGGAAAGAGCATGTTGTCGTTTAAGTTCAGACAGAATTCAGCAAAGAAAAGAAATTAGACGTCGATTTAAAAAATTGGGAAGGGCTGTGAAAAGTGTAAGGATGTGGATTTGTAACAGACATAGCAGGTGTCATTCGACCTAATGCAGGACAGGTGTTGATTAGGACGATAAAGAAATCGTGAACTTCCTAATCAAAATCAAGGCACGTATGTTCGTCTTCACGCTGGAGACAATTCTGAGAAGACAAACAAATAAGTATAGAAACAGTGAACCCGCTGACACCACATCTTCTTCTGCTAATTTCTCATGCAACAGTCGGCTGCGTTCCGTTCCCTTCTGAATGTGAAACCGCGACTGACAGATGACATGACGCTCGGATGTGATCCATTAGTCACACAACGTAACAACAGCGTGATTACGTCACAGTGCAAGGGTGTTTTCCGACAGCAACTGTCGCGTCTCTCGGAAAGTGAACAGCGTGCGTGAATTCCCAAGGGGTTGTGATACCGCCAGTCATGACAGAGCCGAGGGCTCGAGTGACCCTTCTTTGTGACCTATCTCACCAGTCGCAACGCTGCGTCTGACATCACATTTTTAGCAGTCACTGTATTTTCCTCTCTTTCACAAGACACATTCAAACGACGGAATAGACCCAACGTGAAACCGTCCAGCTCCTGATCCAAATACGGAGATCAATATAAAGAGAAGCTGACAGTTTTCCGTGAAACTCGGGTGACCCGAGACAGGCCGCGGATTGTGATTTGCTGGCTAATGCCGACACGCATAATTTGGAAAACGCTTAATTCTCATAATCGAGAGTATTGTATAAGAGGCATGTAGCAGTCACTTGAAATTTCGGAACCACAGTTGCATTTTTTTTAAGACAGCAAAACCAACAAAGCCTGCACCGTTATGGTCGATCGCAGGACCTTCAGTAACACGTGCCTTCTGGCCAATAGTCCAGCGAACAAGGCAATATGCTGCAAGAGCACTAAGTTTCCCCCGACATCCCTAACCACATATCTAGAATATCAGATAAGTTCAACTATAAGTCAAAAACAATACACTGCGCTAGTTTCCGTATACCCATCCAAGCGCCACAATCTGTGCAGGCAGTCAGTGCATCATGCGAGCTCTCGATGTGATCCAGCCACAGAATTGTTGGGCACCCAGAAACGACACTCCCTGTCCGTACTTCGTATTTTCCAAACCGTAAGACCCTCAGCAGCGGAGACCACGATGCAATACGGTAAATGACGACTCAGACATATCCACTGGGAAATGGCTACGCGAGATTTAGAGTGCGTCACTACCGCTTCCTTAGCCTCTGTTCTTTGGCTCCGTTTTATGTAATTGTACTGAAAAGCGTCAGACTTGCGGAACCGCTGAATTCGTCAGTAAAATGTGTGCTTCATGTTTCTTTGAGAGTAAAGATCGAAACATTTTTCGTTTCCACAAATCTTTGGCTATTTACGCTCGGGATTGCAAATGTAAAGCATCAGTTACTGGTGCCCGCTTTCAATTAATTTAAGCCACTGTCTAGGCACCTTCCTGAAGTGATTAAGGAAAATCAATAAAAGTCAGGATCCGGCAACTGCCGATTAGGAAGCAAGAAGCTGGTTTCTCGACTGTATCGTCTAGTTATCTCACAGGGAGTAGACTTCCTTATTGTTAGTTTATAATGACACAGAAATATCACACCAGGTCGCTGACATTGTTTCGTAACAAGGAACAGCGATACTTTAGCGTCTATTTCACGATAAACCGTGCAAACAAACGTTTTACTGTACAGGGATCCACAAAGAACCGTTAGCTTTAAAAAATCAGAGTAAAGGATTTTAAGCTCGGATATAATCACTGCCAAGAAAATGGATTTAGTAGTAAAGGAGCTATAAAAAGAAGAAGGGGGAAAATTTAGTTAGCAGATACTCTGGCGCTCGTCTGACTGGGTGTCTCGAACACAACGCCGAGTCTGAAAGCGGTGCGCATGAAACCGCATTGTCACAGAATGCTACAAAACACATCCAGCCATGCTTGTGACAGACATAAACACAACCTAAACAATGCTGCCACTATTAAATGGGTTGATACGAAGCTATATGTTGAACTGTAGAACTGCATGTTATTAAATGGGTTATTGTTATTGTCTATACAGTCCGTAATGTTACTGTATATCATTGCTTCCATTGTTCCATTCAGAAACATTCCTAGCCTGATCCTTTGCGCTTAAGGACACAAACACGCATGCATGCACGCGCGCACGCACACACACAGACGAACAGTAGGCCTATAATGACATCTGAGATTTTCATGGCGGCAAGAAGTCTTGTGCCCTGAACAACACAGGCGCTCCAGATTCATTACAAACGTTCCATCTGTCTACCAGACTATAGAAAGTCCAGCCCAAAACGCCAGCAATGTTAACACTTTACACCTGTTTCTACTGCGCAACAGCCCAACTCGGGCCTAGGCCACCTTACTGCTCAAGTTTTAGATCCCACACAATTAATCACACACACTGGCAGGATTCCTCTGACCGACTGATCAGCTCGTCGCACAGGCCGCAATCTAAACAAACGCAAGAGACGAACACCCAAGCCCTCAGCGGGATGCAATAAAGCGGCCGCAGACCTAAGCCTTAGACCGCAACGCCACCGGGATCGGCAACATTTTGCGGCCAATACGGAATAACAGTGCTCGCACAACCCCCGAGTCTCAGTGAGTGTACACACAAAAAGTGGTACTGTATGCTAATACGGAAAGTTTTGCACACACGTAATGCGGTATCAGGCGGTCTCAAGTCAGTTACGGTTTAAACCAAAACCATTCGCTTCCTTCGTTTTCTCTTCTCTTTTTTCCTTCTCTCGTTTTCTTTTTTCTTTCTTTTTCTTTCTTTCTTTGCCTCTCTTTTTCTTTCTTTATTTTTTTCTTTCTCCCCTGCATCATACCTCAGTACTGGAAGATGTGGTGAGGTACGATGGCTACCATCAAACCGATAGCGCCTCTCGCCAAAGCCCCCGTCATCAGCGTTTTATTTTCAAGATTTTGAAGCAAATATCCCTACAAGCACAATGCGACTTCATCACGCTGCGCTCCCCTGCTTTGTGAGAAACACAATAAAGGGGAGCAGAATTTCATCTAATTTAAATGAAAACTGTGAAAACCCGCAACCAAATTCACTTACAACATAATGTAAAAACATGGTTATGCCTTACTTCTAACTCGCCCTTTAGAAACTCTCTGAACTACCATGGCGTACGCCCCTTCCTACACGAGGGGCAAAGACGAGAGTTCCCGCCGACAAACCGGAAAACACGCTCAGCAAGACGTGTAACACCATCTTGCAAACATGGTGACTAACCAAAATTTCTGATTATCGCGCTGTTACTCGGAATTAATGTGTAGGCCCTCCGTTTTCTACATTGACGGTACGTTCCAGCCTTCTCACGCCGATAGCAACGCGTTACGACTGCAGATAAAAGCCACTCTTTTATACATCGCACAACTGTTATAAACGCGAATGCTCCCCGCTTTTCTTATCAGGCATACCCACTATTGATTTCTCATTACTTTCCTCCCCCTTCAGCTGAGGGGTGAGGGTGGGCTAATAGCATTACAATGCGATGACTCAACCCCACCGCCAACACTACTAGGGTCAATCGGGGCAACACGAAGTAACTAACGTATCGGTATATACCAGCAGGTACATATTCAGTGGATAAACTAATTGGAAAGGCATAAGGGCTTTCACTATGAACAGATGTGACGCTCTAAAACGGATCCAATACAAACACATGTCGTTCCGTTAAAAAATGAAAAGACGTGGCATGACGTACTCCGTGACGCAATACAAAGAATTTACCACGGTGTTGCTTAGTTTCGAAATGTCATATGGTTTCACAGTACACATGTACACGCAATTTCACTTACGTCCATAGGTAAAGTACACATGTAAACGCAATTTCACTTACGTCCATAAGTAAAGTACATATGTACACGCAATTTCACTTACGTCCATAGGTAAAGTAGACATGTAAACGCAATTTCACTTACGTCCACAAGTAAAGTACACGTGTACACGCAATTTCACTTACGTCCACAAGTAAAGTACACATGTACACGCAATTTCACTTACGTCCACAAGTAAAGTACACGTGTACACGCATTTTCACTTACGTCCACAAGTACACGCGTACACGCAATTTCACTTACGTCCACAAGTAAAGTACATGTGTACACGCAATTTCACTTACGTCCACAAGTAAAGTACACATGTAC
>BLKM01007384.1:13861-38921 GCA_013340265.1 Coptotermes formosanus | reverse complement strand
AACCCAAAATCCAACTTTCCCAACACCCCCTCAATCACCCATTACAGTACCTTCCTATCTATATCTGGGTCTCCCAAGTGGTCGCCTTCCCTCAGGTCTCCCCACCAAAATCCTGTATGCACCTCTCTTTTCCCCCGTACGTGGTACATTTCCCGCACATCGCATTCTTCTCGATTCGATTACCCGAATAATATTTGGTGATGAATACAGGTCATTAAGTTCTACATCTCCATTATTATTATTATTATTATTATTATTATTATTATTAAAACTCTCCGTCTGCTATACGTGTTTCGGCTGCTAACCGTCTGTGCGCAGCCATCGACATCTTTAGGAAAACAATGATTTCTTTAAAACAGACATTGTGCTAGTCTGTGACATTTTTAAATCAACTTATCTATGTTTTTATCAGGGTATAGGGTTTTTGCCCCAGTATTTTTTCTATATTTCTTGTTTCTGTCACGTTGCTGTTGTTTTGTCAGTTTCGTGTTTTTTGTGTGTGTATTTGTAACGTTTTTGTGTTTTATTTGTGCCTCTGTGCCAGCTTAGTAAGAGGCAATTGTGCTGTTAAGCCTGCAAGTTAATAAATACCACTGAATTATTATTATTATTATTATTATTATTATTATTATTATTATTATAGTATTCATTAACACCCTTTGAATCTGGTCTTCCAAAAATTTTGGAGAAGTCTGCAGCGTGCATATTTGGTGAAAACGTGACACTAAAAGCTCCTAAAAAATTAGAAGACACACATGGTGAAAACATAGGTACAGATGAAATGTTAAAAGTTGCCCCTGCCAATCGGGTCTTCTAAAAGCAGCGTGCATATATGGTGAAATCGTGATATTAAAATGTCCCTCAAGAATTTGGAAGGTTTATCGGTGTAAAACACGGAAAATAGAGTTGAACTTGTCCGTCTTCACGCCACTAAGGCATACAGGGGCACTCGATGTACAGATCCACTCTTACTTCACCTCGACACTAGATGGTGTGCGTGGTCGACGCTACACCCTGGCGGCTATAAGCACGGTACCCGTTGTACACGAGGCTGTGGGGGACCCCAGAGCCGGTCTGAACATTTTGGTGATCGTCATTTCATTGCATGGAACCTTCAACGGGTGTTGCACCAGAACGGTTCTAATTACCCAGACACCACTTCTGCTGCTCTTTTCGCAGCGTATCTCCTTCTACCACTACGAGGACGATCAATCTTAGCAGTCTAAGCCAAAGATGTAAAAACAGTAAAGCTTGATACGTCCCGGCATAAGAGGGAAGTGGAAGTAAAACTCCATTTATTCTAAACTTTGTCCTTGGGAGATGAGTGGTCAGTTTCACGCCCCGGCCGCTTTACCGTCGTAGGAATAACTCCCGGATCTTTTTAATGGCCGTTGAGTGGGCCCCAGAACTTGACGTTTAGCGTGGACAAACATGTCTTACTCTTGGCCGAAATCAAACCACGATTCCTTGGTGTCCAGCCCTTAGCGTCTTCACTGTACCAACTCCCATACTGTAGCCTTTCAGCTTAACCTTTAACCCTTTAAAGACGAAGCGTGTCTGTTTTATATAAGGACTCAGTGCGTACCGCGCTGTAAACACTCTCCACTTCGGTTATAAAAACCAATCTCTTAATGTTTTATAAGGCAAAAGTTGCTGTTTGTTCTGAGATCCGTACAAAACACATAAACGCAATGTGGGCACCACGTAGAATTTTTTAATGTTAAACCTGGTGGTACGTAAAGTTACCGCTAGGCTTTAAAAGGTTAAGCAGGTGTCGTATTTAAATTTTAGCGCACAGTTTATGAAAAACATGAATATTATTTGAAAAGAAAACAGATAAAATTATGACACAAATGGCAGTTTGCGGATAATAAAAGAGAGATCAAGCAAGGTGTCTTCAAAATACAGTCACTTTCCTTGTTGCCTATATATACATAAAATTAATTTATACGGCTGGTTTTGACGTGCGTTTCCACGTGTGAACATTGGGCGTCTAAATATTAAGCAAATCGCATGAAATATGACTATAAAGATACCGTTGAGAGTGACTCTTAACGTAGAAATTTGATTTGGGTTTGTTGCTATAATTTCGAGTTACATGAGCTCTAGAAGTTTCCATCAACTCATGACACCCATTACCTTCTACTATGCAGATCAGACACGACAGTCTCTTGCAATATTAACAGCCTTCCGGCACTTTGTTGCTACTTGTATTAAGTTGCTTTGAATTCGAGAAGACAACATTATGAAAACTTTATCATTAAACACTTCTGTTTCACACGGCTGGTAAATCGAGCTGCTTTTGGTCTTAGTTCTCTCAACACTGTGTTATAAATCCCAACTGCCAGTGAAAGGGGACACTGTGTAATGCGTTGCAAACTTTCCGTTAGTGAATATCCGTGTATCCATATGCTAGTACAAATTACGTACTAACACTACTATGAGTTTAGAGGTCCCTGCGACACTGAGAAATGCGAGTACAGTCTGCTGGGATGTGTAACTTGGTATATTGCTACACAGAGCGTGTTTCGTGAGTTGTGAAGGTAATTTTAGAACATTTGTTAGGATTTTATCATCAGAAAAATTAATACAAACAAGTGTCTTACTTTGAACGGTTACGGAGTTATGACAGATTCAAACTTAGAACAAAAGGTAAGAATTACTGAAAGGATATGGAAAAAAATATTTTTCCACATTATCTCATACACGGCGTCATTTGCGGAAAAAGTTATTGGACATAGAATGTGTGTTTTGATTTGTTCTAAAATTTTATCTCAAACATTTCTCATTCTAAAAAGAATTCAGCGAGATATTATCATAAATGTACATAGGTCTTAATGTAACTTACCCATTATTCTTGTGAGATTTTATAGGAATTTGAATTTTCTAAACAGATTTTCGAAAAATACTCAACCATCAAATTTCATGAAAATCGGTCCAGTAGGAGCCAAGCTGTTCCACGTGAACGGGCTGAGAGACGGACAGAAAGCTAACAGTCGCTTTTGCGATTTTGCGAAGGCGTCTAAAATAAAGAGAAGCAAAAGAAAATTTCGTCATAATATCCATGACATTTACATTCTCATAAACACCTTTTGCAGAATGGATTTACACTCTACGAGTAACTGGGTACTGCTTGGTATTTTGAACTGAACGCAAATTATCTGGGTGCTCAACTGGAATTTTCTTGGCTGGCTTGTGGCAAACCAGTAAGACATTAACAATGACAGGCGGGCTGTCAACTAAGACTCGCGTCTAGTCTGTTAAAATCATTAGCGTATCTGCATACGGTCTTGTCTCAGATACGGCAGTGAGTATGGGCTGAACCCGCAGTACCGCTCCTTTATGCGCCTCTGTTCGGGCGTTTGTCGCATGAGTAAACACTGACATGGATTTAAACCAGCCATATTACATAATGTATAATCAGTTAGACAGATTAACCAAACAATTAATCAGAATTTCTTAAATTATTTAATTTCGCCACTCAGTTTATATCAAAACAGTAAACGGTCAGTTCACAATAAAATATAGTTTAACTCCTCCCAACCCACATTTACACAAACATTTCGCATTACGACAGAGAAATAACTGGCACAACTCACTGGAATGTGAGAGACATATAAAAATATTCTGTTTGTTTATTCATTTAACGACAATTTTCAACTCGAAACCTAATTATTTCTCGAGTTAACCCTTTCAGAACAGAACTTAATGTGTTTTATTTAAAGATCCAAGCCGTACCGCGTAGTAAACACTCACTATCGCGGTTATAAAAACCAGTCAGTTAATGCTCTACAAGAAAAAAATTCGCTGTTTGTTATGAGATACACATATAATACACTGTGTGGGTACAACGCAGAATTGGTGAATGTTAAACTTTGTGGTATATAAAATAACCACTGGGATTTAAATTGTTAAAGACTGGTTTTATAGTTTCCATATCGTGCAATTGTAGTTCGATTTTTTAATATCAACCAACGAATGCACTTAAATTTAAGTGCATTCGTTGGTTGATATGAAAAAAAAAAGGATTGGTTTCTCAACTGCGTAGTCTACACATGCGCAGGAACTAACATCAGGATATTTGCGCATGATAAATTAGAAATGACGTAAAAAGATCTATCGCGAGACAATTCTGTGTACTGCCCGAACCTCTGAATTGAGTGAGGATGGCCTGTGAATACGCTAACCTGAATCACCGACATCACAGTCTGCAAACTAAGTTGGGACCCCCGAATGAAACGGACAAAAGCTGATTTCCCAGCCGCAAGTCTCTGAATGAACATGTGATTTATCTATATAAAATATGACCCTGGGAAAGTGCTATAAGCCGCTTTTGACCACACAATTAATGGCAGTATAAGCTTTTCGGCGATAAGAGTGGCACTTCTGTGATCCTACTTGAATGTCAAGTAGTTTGCCCGGCAGGCACCAGAGGCGTTGCTGTCTACTCTCGTATTGCATTCCGACATACTCGAGGTGTCAGAAAGAAGGTTGAACATAAAAAAAAAAGAGTTAAAAGAAACAGAAAAGAGAACGAAAATATCTGGAACGTATTTGCGCTAGGAAAGACAGTTGTCCGCCTTTTAGTTCGAATGGAAAAGCAGATAAACTAATTTTGTGATATACGAGACAGCTGCAGCTCAAGTCTGGCTAAACGTTTGTTGCGACGATGGGGTGAAACTGTATTAAGAAACATGGCCAAAACTGCACGCTGTCAGCGTAGCTAACCCACTTGCCAGTCAGTGTACGTTTTTATCACTGCTTCTTAGCCGAATCGTCGCCATTAAATTCCCACATCACGTATTCTGTCTTTGACTTCCACAACATGTATATAAAATAACATATAACTTAACATAAAACAACCCGTTGTATTTATGTACAACGAATAACATTCAACAAAAGAAACAGACATAGCTGTCAAAATGAAGTTTGCAAGAATGAGACGTCTTGGGCATGCCATAAGGCAGCTATAACAAAACGACTACTTGTCTGCTGAATCCTGGGGTCACAGAGCAGCAGGGAGACCAAATCTACGTTGGCTCTATTCTGTGACAGACGACATGGCAAGTACTGGACTTAGGAACTGTAGGAGGACAGCCAATGACAGAGAAAAACTACTGAAGAAGCCAAGATGCGCACAGGCCTAACTATTTGCTGGTGATGATAAAGATGTTTAAAGATTCTTAACATGTGGACATAAGCCCTTGCTGCAGCGATTTGTGTCCTTAACCCTTTAGGACTCAGTGCGTACCGCGCTGTAAACACTCTCCACTTCGGTTATAAAAACCAATCTCTTAATGTTTTATAAGGCAAAAGTTGCTGTTTGTTCTGAGATCCGTACAAAACACATAAACGCAATGTGGGCACCGCGTAGAATTTTTGAATATTAATAAACTTACGATTATTCTGTTCTGTCTGAAAACTGTTCGAGACATTTACTCACTAATTACTTCACATTTCTTTACGGTTTGCAACTTTATGACGATACTCATTCCATCTCTCCCGAATCTGAAGCCGAATAATGGAACTAGTCAACTAAATTAAAGGTACAGACAGATGGGGAATCCCCCACGTGATACCTTTTGTTGCCACCGAAATAGAAGAGTGGAGGTTTAACAAGTGTTGGTACTATCCATTATGCCACCTGTGTTACATCATCTTATTCCCTAAACTGAATATCTGCTTTAAAGTATCTCCTGTTGAATCACATCACTCGAGAACAAGAATACCCCGGCCAGGGTACAGAAAGCCTGTACGAAGACGCACAAGTTGCAGTAATGTTTCCAGACATTGAAGGGACGTCTGCTTGCAGATATAAACCGTCAGAGCATCATTTGATAATAGCCAATGTGATCTACTTGCAGATTAACCTTTTAAAGCCTAGCGATAACTTTACATACCACCAGGTTTAACATTAAAAAATTCTACGTGGTGCCCACATTGCGTTTATGTGTTTTGTACGGATCTCAGAACAAACAGCAACTTTTGCCTTATAAAACATTAAGAGACTGGTTTTTATAACCGAAGTGGAGAGTGTTTACAGCGCGGTACGCACTGAGTCCTTATATAAAACAGATACGCTTCGTCTTTAAAGGGTTAATTTGGGAGTCTGTGAGACCACGTGCTACTTTCCTACCCTTCAGTCCACAACCGCTTTGCCTTCCCTTCTGATAAGTAAAAAAGAAAGCCAACGAAATAAAGCGTAAAAGGCTATAACATATTTTGATTCTTATGTATATTAAGCTTGTTATATAATATTAAGGGGCAAGGATTGCGTTTGATAACAGGGCGCTGGGAAGGGCAATGGGGGCTAAGGAACAGAATTTATCAGGAAGCTGCAGAAAATTGCGCGAGAGACTCTATCATTTGCATGGCGATCAGATGAAGAACGAAAGGCGAGTAGGATAAACACATCGCTTTGGGGCCTTTAAAAATGCATACAAAATGTCAATCAGAAACCCTGAAGAGACGACAAACCGCTTTGGAAACTTGGGCGTAGATGGAATTATAATATTAAATGTAAATTCAGGAAAGATCATATAGAGTGAATTAAGCTCATTTACGATAGACGCCAGTGGTGGTACCAGTGAACATGATAATAAACCCCTGAACTTTGTAACTGACGGGAAATACTGTGTCTTAAAATCTGCGCTCATCTGGGGTATTAACCCTTTAAAGACGAAGCGTGTCTGTTTTATATAAGGACTCAGTGCGTACCGCGCTGTAAACACTCTCCACTTCGGTTATAAAAACCAGTCTCTTAATGTGTTATAAGGCAAAAGTTGCTGTTTGTTCTGAGATCCGTACAAAACACATAAACGCAATGTGGGCACCACGTAGAATTTTTTAATATTAAACCTGGCGGCACGTAAAGTTATCGCTAGGCTTTAAAAGGTTAAAAACGAAGCGTATCTGTTTTATATAAGGACTCAGTGCGTACGGCGCTGTAAACACTCTCCACTTCGGTTATAAAAACCGGTCTCTTAATGTTTTATAAGGCAAAAGTTGCTGTTTGTTCTGAGATCCGTACAAAACACATAAACGCAATGTGGGCACTACGTAGAATTTTTTAATTTTAAACCTGGTGGTATGTAAAGTTACCGCTAGGCTTTAAAAGGTTAAGCAGCGTTGGGTGGTAGTTCTGTACTGACGTTTCGGGAGAATCCATCGGTCCCTTCTTCAAGATTGGACAGATAGATTGTCCCGAAACGTCAGTACAGAACTACCACCCAACGCTGCTTAATATCTCAGAAGAGTCCAATTCTCATCAACATCGCGGCGGAAGCCTGAGATCACGCACACCTTGACACATGAATTGCTGTGAGATATTCAGGAAGGAATAATTTCAAAGTACATGTGAGCTCAACACGTTTCTTTATTCCAACACTCCACCGCCCTCCCTGTACCTCTGGGGCACTGCAGCGTCTGGCTGCGTGCAGAACGGTCAACAAATGAAGTAGAAGTACGAGTTCATTTTATGTTTTAGTGTGACATCACAGCATAGGCTCCTGAAAAACAGAGGCAAACCACAGTAACCGACCAGAATCCGAATCGATTTTCTCTCTAAAGCGGTACAAACGTGTTACGTCGTCCTTGGTGTTCCAACATCACACACGGTCAGTTATTTTATCCAGCACATGCGCCCTTTGCGGGAAAGCCGTCTCAAAGCCCGACCCCACGCTGTCTGTGCACCAGCACTGTTTGTGACGTAACCTCGTGGCCGTTCTGCAGTTCTGTGCTCTGTACAATAACAGCTTTGGCCGCATTGGTGCAGCCCTGTAGCCTACGGTATCTACAGATAGGTGTGGATCCAGAATTTTTTCTTGGGGGGGGGGGGGGGCTGACCCTGAGGCTGCATATAATTTATGTTTGTTTTGATATTCATTATCCCAGTTGGTAGTGTATAATATATATAAGCAAAAACAGTCAAACAGCCAAACAATTTATTGTAGGTTAAAAGGTTAAAAAACGCTCGTTTTTTAACATTTTAACCTTTTAACCTACAACAAATTGCTTGGCTGTTTGACTGTTTTTGCTTATATATAATTTATGTTTGATTTTAAAAATTGTATTATAAAAGTCATGTCGTAAGCACAACATAACGCCGTCTGCAACTGCATTTATATACATACGAACATAACTGCACGTTCCAGGAATCAATTACAGTGTACTATCTCTTCGTTTTTTAAATTTATTAATTTATTTTTCAAAATTCCGATGTACTAATCATCAGCCGATTTCAGTGGCTGATTTCGGCTGAAGGGTAAATCACGTAAAACTTCAGATATCATAACATCTACAAAATCTGTGTTTTTTTTTAAATTTCGGTTGTGGGGCGTTTCGGAGGCTACAGCCCTGCAGCCCCTCCCCCCCCCCCCTTGGGTGCGCCCCTAGCTCCAGATAAGGCACAAATATACCACAAGTTTCGGGTAAAACAGCGTCTATTTGTGGAGGGGTAGGTTTAAGGAACTACAGTCTGAGTGAAGCAACCGCGGTCCTATCGGCAATACTGAAATATCAGAGGCGGCTAGCCTCCGGCCCCTCACTTCAGAGTCCCGCGTTCACTCCCAGGTCAGTCCTTGAGATCTGCGTTGCATGAAGTAGCGGAGCGACAGCTTTTCCTGCAACCACTTAGCTCTTCTCTTTCCAGTACCATTCTACCAGTCCTCCATATTTATATCATCCGCCTAACATCCACGACATACACGATTTTAACAGCTGCTGTCTCTCTGTGAGTGCATCCAATTTGATGGCATTTACTCACAGCACTGCTGTGAAAGCTATGAATGATTTCAGATCACGCAGAGCGTCGAAAACCTTTTAAAGCCTAGCGGTTTAACATTAAAAAATTCTACGTGGTGCCCACATTGCATTTATGTGTTTTGTACGGATCTCAGAACAAACAGCAACTTTTGCCTTATAAAACATCAAGAGACTGGTTTTTATAACCGAAGTGGAGAGTGTTTACAGCGCGGTACGCACTGAGTCCTTATCTACAACACATACGCTTCGTCTTTAACGTTTTAAAGCCTAGCGGTAACTTTACGTACCACCAGGTTTAACATTAAAAAATTCTACGTGGTGCCCACATTGCGTTTATGTGTTTTGTACGGATCTCAGAACAAACAGCAACTTTTGCCTTATAAAACATTAAGAGACTGGTTTTTATAACCGAAGTGGAGAGTGTTTACAGCGCGGTACGCACTGAGTCCTTACATAAAACAGACACGCTTCTTCTGTAAAGGGTTAACACAGGTTCTGCGCAAGCAGCTAAAAATATGAGTGACATTTGTTTAAATATTTGTGGAAAGTGTACAACAGACCTTACAGGCAATATATATTCCTCTCGCCCCTTCGCCGAATAACTTTTGTGAAAGCCGGGAACTGAAACTTTTTTTCAGTCGTGTATTGACTCAGTTCTATACCGCAGAACTACTTTCGGGTTTAAATTTGGAAGGTCAAAAAAAAGGTAAAGCAGTCCCATTACAGGCCCGGACAGACCCTTAGGATTCAAGGAAGCAGAGGCTCCCAGATTTCTAGACAATCGGCACATTAAGGTGGTAAGGTTGTCAGCCATACGCACCGGCCGCCTTTACACCCCATGAAATATTCCTGGTACTCATTTCTGTTAGAGGCTGAGTCGACCCCAGGGCCATAGTGCGACCGAAAGGATTATGCCAATGAAAATTTCCAACGACGCCATCGGGAAACGAACCCGCAACCTTGCAGCTTGTAGCGCAGTGCCTCAACCAACTGCGCCACCGCTATTATCCCAGTTTATCATTCACATTCATCCCAGTTTCAGGCACGCGGTGGAATTTTTCATTGACATAATCCTTCCGACCGCACTATGGCCCTGGAGTCGGCTCAGCCTCTAACAGAAATGAGTACCAGGAATATTTACTGAGGTGTAAAGGCGGCCGGTGCGTATGGCTGACAACCTTACCACCTTCATGTGCCGATTGTCTAGAAATCTGGGAGCCTCGACCTCCTGGAACCCTCTGGGCCTGTCCAGGCCTGTAATGGGACTGCTTTACCTTATCATCCCAGTTTATCACTCACAATCAACCCACTTTGTCATTCACAATAATTCCAGTTTAACATTAACCACAATCTTGTCAACCACACCAAAGCAGCACACGCAGATGATACAGCGCTGTTACACAGATGGAAACTTTCTTTGTCAGCAGGAACTACCAGGAAAGCCTGCGGAAATTTACAACTGTGTTTTATCGAGTACAGTTGAAGTTGGTACTTAAAAGTATATCACGTTAAATAGTGATGGAACCATTAGCGGATGGAAGCGAATCGTACGTCGCCGGAAGCCGCGTTCCTCTGAGACGGAAAGGAGTTGGACGGACTAGTTCGTATCACAGTCCGCCGCAACTGCCTTCCCGACGCAGAGAAACCGCAGTCGAACTTGCACCGTTTGCATTTGCAGAACTACAGTGACTGAAGGACCTAAATTTTCAACACTGCTAACACAAAAGCACTCGACTGAAAACGATTCTAAGGCGGTTTTACTCCTTCCCGATCCCTAAAATCCGTACCCAGTATATGTTCCTTCCAGCTCTCCTTTTCGGCCTTCAAAGTGTTGGTCACACCGAAATTCTGTCTGCAGGTCTGACAGCATGCACAATTATCCGTACTCACTACAACTCTTTTGTGATATTAACCCTTTAAAGACGAAGCGTATCTGCTTTATATAAGGACTCAGTGCGTACCAACAGGTTTAACATTAAAAAATTCTACGTGGTGCCCACATTGCGTTTATGTGTTTTGTACGGATCTCAGAACAAACAGCAACTTTTGCCTTATAAAACATTAAGAGACTGGTTTTTATAACCGAAGTGGAGAGAGTTTACAGCGCGGTACGCACTGAGTCCTTATATAAAACAGACACGCTTCGTCTTTAAAGGGTTAATATTCCCACATGTTCGGAATTATATAACGGAGGCCACAAACGTATAATGTAAGACTGAGGCGCGTTCGCGTAACCACTGTGGCCGTGGAAAGGAAAAGTATTAAATAGTACAAGAGAGAGACTGTGTGTGTGTGTGTGTGTGTGTGTGTGTGTGTGCATTCTTTCCTTAGTGCATGCTTGATATTATATTGCCATGTGTGGCCTGTTTGGGGCTACCAAACTTTTCCATATTTTTTCCTAAACGGCACGTTTTTCGAAAAAAAGTCTGAAAAATTTCTTATTCTAAGAAGAATTCAGCGACATAATATCAGAAATATACACAGATCTTCATGTAAAGTACCCGTTATTCTCGTCAGATTTAATGAAATTTGAACTTCATCGACATATTTCTGAGAAATTCTCGCATATCAAATTTCATGAAAATCCGTCCAGTGGAAGCCGAGTTGTTTTACACAGACATACAGACGGAAAAACAGATACATGACGAAGCAAATAGTCGCTTCTCGCAATTTTGCGAATGCGTCTAATAAGATACACCAAAAGACCCAACTGAGAAGTGCTTAACGTGCAATCAACCGTTACAACCTGCCTCCCTTACGGTGATGAAGCGACGGGCAATACATAGCGAACCCTGCCCCTAAGTAATTTGGTGTTTACAAAAAATCAAATTAACAATTTCCATTTCATTTTTATGGCTCTACTATACAAGCTACTGGCATTTGTAAACAAAAATTTTTCGTGACCTCCAAACATATGTTGCTGAAGGACTCTGGACAAGGGAACTGACGCAACATAAATAACACTGTGTGTTCCGTCTGACACACCCTGTACTGATTATTGTTTTTTTAAATACTACATGTTTCGATCAAGCCAATAATCATCAGGTGTTTTTTGAGTCTTTGTACAAACAAACAGCTGACGATGATCGGCTTGATCGAAACATGTAGTGTTTTAAAAAATAATAATAAATACAGGGTGTGTCAGACGGAACACGTAGTGTTATTTATGTAAGTCTACATACACAGCGGGATGGACGGAGCGTCAAATTGAATTAGAGTATACAGTATCACAGACCAAACACATGCACACTTTATTATACATTGAAATGTTCAAACTACACTCCTACATGTTTCGAACCAATTAATCGGTTCATCTTCAGGGACAGTCACAATTTCACAAATCACACACTATCCAACAATACGAATCAAAGATGTGGAAGTATTTGTTTAAAATACAGCAATTTAGTTGTTAAAAGGTAGAGAAAATTGAGGTGCGTTGACATCCGTCGATATATGTGGAGCAATTTTTTTAACGCTCTGTGTTACTGTGAGTGACAGGGTGTGTTTGGGTCGATGGACAGACACATACTCTCAGTAGCCGTATATTTACAGTATTTTAAACAACCACATCCAGATACTTGATTCATATTGTTGGATAGTGTGTGATTTGTGAAATTGTTACTCTCCCTGAAGATGAACATACTCATTGCTCCGAAACATGTAGGAATGTAGTTTGAACATTTCAGTGTATAACAAACCGTGCATGTGGTTGCTCTGTGGCACTGTGTATTTATCACAATGCACGTTGTGAGTAACACAAAGTGAATTACAGCCAATACCCAAACACGGGAAATTCATTTGCATTTTATCTAGACCAATCGATTGTTAAAAGGTGTGGCTCGATTCGATTGGGCTTATCGGTATCAAGCAATGACGCCTGAATGACGGCAGAAAAAGTCAGGTCATTCACATTCTGAAGGTACAGTTTCAAGTCCTTCATTTTGTAAATTTCCTATGAACACCATTTTTAGACACCATGTGGTTTCAAAAGTTCAACAAATCCTTTTAAGCAAAAAAGTTTCTCCCGAGCTCAGTTGTAGTCTCAGAACATTTTGGAAATAAATGTGTTATGAATGTCACAAGAACCCCCTTATGACATAAAACACACATTCCTTTACCTGAGTAAATGGCACGAATATTAATTGCTTTAAAATTGTTACGAATACAAACTTTTTTGTAACACCCTATGTCTAATCCTCTAATTTCAACAAGAGTCAACGCTGTAAAGTCTGAGATACTGACAGACCCGTGAAATGAAACAAGTATAACGCAACAGACAAGCGAACGTAGCCATTTTCTTTTGTTCTTCCACATTTCTGTTTGACGTCGGATTCAGTTTTCCGCACACAAATTTCAGATCCCCATATCCATTACTTGGCGCAAGAATACTGGCGTTACTCCGTACATGACATGCAGGTGAATGCACACATTGTTTGACACTTCCTCCCTACCTTCTTTCCTGCTTCTTCTCCTTTCTGCTTTTTTAGAAGACAGAAAATGTACGCCACAGCAGTTTGTGTGGATCTGTGAGTCTGCATCCGTACCTTCAGAGTAATGACTTGTGCAGGTAATCATCGTAAGATGTCAGGCTAAATGTCGAGATAATTCAACGTGAGGCGTCCGAATAAATATCGAGAAAATTTAACCGTCAGACGTCTGATAAAATACCGAAACAATTCACCGAGAGGCGCCCTAAAAATTTTCCAGAAAATTCACCGTGAGAAGCCCGCCAAAATATCTAGAATATTCATCGTGAAACGCCTAACAAAATATCGAAAAATTCACCGTCAGAAGCATGACGGAATAGCTAGAAAATACACCGTGACAAGCCCGCCAAAATAACGAAAGAATTCACCGTTAAGACACATTACGGAACAGCTAAAAAATTCACCGTCAGACGTATAACGGAGTAGCTAGAAAATTCACCGTCAAACGTATAACGGAGTAGCTAGAAAATTCACCGTCAGACGTATAACGGAGTAGCCAGAAAATTCACCGTAAGGAATCCGCCAAAATACGCAAGAATTCAGCGTCAGGCGCATGACAGAATAACTAGAAAATTGAAAGTGAAACCCCTGACAAAACATCGAAAAAATTCAACGTCAGAAGCAAGACATAATGTCGAGATTAACTGACAGTGAGACATCCGGTAATATACCTAGAAAATCCACCCAGAATAGGGGCCAGTGGTGGGCTATTACTAACAAAGTAACAAACATACGGATTTCATGGGAAGAGGAATATTATGGATACATGAGGGACGTTTAACTTCAAAAAGACATCTTTAATGTGTTCCATGTCCGTGCACCATATCATACAAAAACACTAAACACTCCTACATGTTTCGACCCTGCTGGGTCGAAACATGTAGGAGTGTGTTACGATTGACGATAAAACTCTCTTTGTGCACTTGTTGGTGATTAGTGTATTGTTCCAAAATACATCTTTGTTCCAAGGAGTTACCAACTCGTTCAGTCAATTATAAGTTCAGTATTAGTCAGACGCATCCACAGACTGAAGCAATATTTTGACATCAGGAGGCAGAACACGCAGATGAAATTGCCCATGTTCACGACAAAAAGGTGTAGGGAGAAAGTGGAGGTATATCTCCACTCATCCTCAAATTTGGCAATAGACGGTTGCAGCCGTTAGCTTCACGGCCCATCCGATTCATTCCTGGGGCGGAAGTCCGCAGGAACCAATTAAATAGGAAGCTGAGTGGGTCCGAGTGCTGTTCGGAAGGTTTACCTACCGCTATTATAGTTTAAAATATATCACGATCGATATGAAGAATTGATAATCCACTTATACATGAACACTACAAATCCACTTACCGAGATAGCGAAGGTGAGTATAATCTTGGTAAAGAGACTTTTTTTGGAACACCCTGTATACAATACGATTAACAGTCTACGATATAAACAAACAGCTGCAGAGAGTAAGTTATACAACAAATCGTGCTATAACACCGAACACTAAGCCCCTCTAGATGACCAATCGAAACACAAGTCGACTGTAAAGCAGGGCCCATCAGTCCAAACGCATGAGGGTCATCGCCACATTCTGCCGTATAAAAGCAACCACATTCCAGAGGCACTGATCCGTGTAACAACCATATCAAATGTAGTAAATATCGATCGGAATTTTTCATTTACAATAAAGGTTTTCTGATGATGGAAAACGCAACTAAAGAATAAATAGTGACGGTGCTTTTTGCCTTTAAACCCTTCCTAGTTTATATGCCACGATGAAGGATTAAGATGTCAAATAAAGACTCGAGTTTTAAGGTTGCTTGCACTCCACCTCTGAGAAGATTAAAGACTGCGACTACACGAATATTTCAATAGTGACTCCAACATTAATAAAGCTCGTCTCTTTACAGAAAAGTAGAACACCTTAGCACAATTACTTCTTTTGTAAATATTAGATACAGCCGAACTCCGTTACAACCTCAAAAAATGGACTAAACACTTTGTGTCGTTATAAATGAGTGTTTTTATAAAGGAGTAGTGTAATGTTATGGTTAACAGTGAGGATTTAATTGGTAGCACATAATATCTGACGTTATAGAAAAGGTGTCGTACTAACCGATGCCGTTATAACCGGGTTCGACTGTAGTTTGTAAAGTTATTTTCAATCCCAAAATGTTTTACATGGTCTTACTTGCATATCCCAAGAAACTAAGACATGCTGTCTTAAATTTGGTCACAACAGCTCGTGAAGCGACTACTTAGAAGCCTCGACGTAAAGTCATATAATATTATTAAAATGGATCTTAAAGAGTGTGATAGAGTGAATTGTATTCTGCTTGTGCATAACAGGATTCATAATCAGGCGTTGTCAGCACTCTAATGAGGATTGTCTAAAGAAGCTGGAGCACGTCTTAACCTTTGAAATCCTAGCGGTAACTTTACATATCACCAGGTTTAAAATTAAAAAATTCTACGTGGCGCCCACATTGCGTTTATGTGTTTTGTACGGATCTCAGAACAAACAGCAACTTTTGCCTTATAAAACATTAACAGATTGGTTTTTATAACAGAAGTGGAGAGTGTTTACAGCGCGGTACGCACTGAGTCCTTATATAAAACAGATACGCTTCGTCTTTATAAGGGTTAATTCATATGGAGGACTGATAGACTGACACCGACAGTGAAAAAAAGAAGTTCTTGGAGAAAACCATGGGTCAGTGGCACTTTTCCTACCACAAACCCCACATGGACTGGCCTGGAGATCGAACCCACGCCTCCGCTGTGAGGGGCTGACACGTAAGTGTAACTTGTAGGACTGACACACGAAGTACGGTAAGGAAGTCGGGCGGATTTTTGACACAAATATTACTGTGGAGTAGGTATAGCATGATTAATTCCACAAAGTCTCGAGTTTCAGGCGCAGGTAACTTTAGCGTGCCAAGGCTGATATCGTAAGTCGGGACAGTGCGCGAAGTCGTCTGCGCATAGATCAGCCTGTCTCTGAAGTCAGAGCGGTGGAGGTGCCAGTGTTCGTCTGCTTACGTAGCAGATGAGATCACGTGACTGAGGCAGGCAGACCGTAAGTGACACTGGCGCTGAAGGTTGTCACGCAAAATGACAGGTACCTTGCGGATGTAATCCTCATATAGTATAAGTATTGTCTAAGATTTAGCCATATAAATGTTAGCATCAAATCGATAAAAAGAATATATTATCCTGACAAAATTACATTGTTTCAACTTGCCTGTAATGAAATATAGGCGCACACTCCATGTTTCTTTACTGTACATAACAAAGTCTAAATTTAATAAATAATAAAATTGCTTCTAAACATACAAGCACCCATACGCAAAAACACACACGCCGAAAAGTCATACGCAAAGAAACACGAATTTACATACGTGATTTTATATTGTATTAAATCACATCCAGCTGCCAACATTTGATGCAAACAACTGGACACCACAGTTTCAATGTAATCCCACCCAACTATCTTCAGTCTGAAATCTTTACGTCAGTCACTCCGTGTGTCTCAATAAATCTGTTCTATCCATGCCACTGTCAATTGATACACTACACTGGAACTGTATGTAAGACATAGCATAATTACAGGATTTCAAACTCACGGAAGGTTCAGCTGTCTTCCAATTCAATGCCTCTCGACAGTTTGAGGTTATATTACAACAGCTGCTGCAGCATAAGGAACTCGAAACAAAAGACAACCAACACGAAGCATTTCAGAGTAAGTGCCACATCTGTCGACTCGCAGTTATGATGTTTCCCCACCTTACTTACGATGAATCACCCAAGCTTCAGTCTCATTTAAACACCTTTCAAAATATATTTATAAAAGTGTCATCCCAAAGATAACAAAACGTTCTGTGTCTTTACATAATATTTTCTTGTGCTATACTTCCACTCTCCGTTTCTACTCAGCTTACTCTCTATTCTTTTCATGTCTAATCATTCTTTCTTCTGATTTGGATTCTGAATGTACACAGAGTTCCGACTGCAGTTCGTCTAACCTCACTGAGGTTGTAATACAGGCTCTATGACACGTATCATGCACTCCGTACTTTCTGACTCATCAGCTGAACGACGGATTATTATACACGATGTTCAATAAGTAAATTTCCCTATGTCATATAAATTAAATTACAAGTCTATTGCAACGTTAAATTCAGATCGTTTGTTCCACTCAAGTATCAATATTTTTCGGTGCAATCCCCGAAGCATGTTGACGCAACGGTCCTATCTTGGCACGAATTTAAAGATTTTGTCGCGGTAGAAATCGGGCTATTGTTTTCGTAACCGTTCACGAAAAGCCATTTCCACTCCCGCATTATCGTGGAATCGGCGACCTCGCCCAATCCTTTCTTCAGCAGCCAAATTATCTGTTGCATATCGCCCTACTAGAAGTGCTGCCTCCTACCGGAACATCACAACAGTTACAGGCCATATTCTCCGCACCCCTCCAGACCGGCCCGAACAGCCTCCAGTACAATGGGTACCGGGTATCCTACCCGGGGGTACAGCGCCCGGGGCGTGGCGTTGACCACCTACTCCCATCTAGCACCGAAGTTAAAGTAAGAGTAGAGCTATATCTCTACTCTTCCTCTGGGCCTTCATGGCCTGTGCTAGGGTGAAGTTTGCCTTTTACACTACCAACCAATTTCATTACCGAAATTATATAAATTTAATATGGAGCAGTTACTGCCTACTGCTCATATATTATAAATCAATATTATATTTTATACATTTTATCTATCCTATTCTAACTTCCATATCCTTGTACATTATATTACTGCAGTACTTGAGACTTCAAACTACAATTTGCAGTTGTAAATATTGTCTTTTTACTTTATTTTATGTAAGTCCTGATGGCGGCTACCTTTAGTAGCCGAAACATGTAGCTGCATTTTGACATCTAAGAATATACGTTTCGTCGACGGATCATTTGTTGGTTTTATTTAAAACATGTCATCTCCGTTTCTTATGCATATTTCCTAATTCTTCGCTCAACCGTTTCCCGTTTATCGCTCTACGCCACACAACCTCAACAGCGGAGAACCGTATAAATAACTCCATGGAGCAGAGGCCTTCTTGAGAAGCTAACAGTTTCTCAGCTAGTCAAGAAATTACCCTATTTTATGGAATCCGGAGGTTCATTACCGCATTCACAACAGCCCGCCACCTGTCCCTATCCTCAGCCAGTTCAATCCACTCCATGCCCCCATCCCACTTCTTAAAGGTCCATTTTAATATTACCCTCCCATCTACGCCTGGGTCTCCCAAGTGGTCTCCTTCCCTCAGGTCTCCCCACCAAAATCCTGTATGCACCTCTCTTTTCCCCCATACGTGCTACATGCCCCGCCCATCTCATTCTTCTCCATTTGACTACCCGAATAATATTTGGTGATGAGTACAGGTCATTAAGTTCCTCGTTATGTAGTCTTCTCCACTCCCCTGTCGTCTCGTCCCTCTTAGGCCCAAATATCCTCCTCAGCACCCTATTCTCGAACACCCTCAGTCTTTGTTCCTCCCTCAGTGTGAGAGACCAAGTTTCACACCCATACAATAAAATAACAAGAAAGTGCAAAAAAAAGGAACTAACTTGTAGACAAAACATATGGCTAACAGTCTGAATTTATATGTCACGTGGCACGCGGTTTGAACCTCGGATGATGCAAGGTCTGTTGTGTTATAAACACCCAGGCGGAATTTGGGATTGTTGCACTAAACAGGCCACGAACCATTGTTCCTGAGTTACTCTCGCCTTACCACATACGCCTGCTTAGTATAACACCTTCTAGTGTTCGAGAAATAGCTGAAATAGGTCGGAAAAGTCTACGTTCCTTAAGTCACTTTTTCAACCCACTAATCCGATTTTCCTTAGTTGCTCCGTCTATTCAAACGCGTCTCCTAGCTTTGTGAATGACGTCATACTAAGACTCAGTAAATACTTGCGGCTATTATAAGCTAAGTGGAACATTACAGTCACAAATAATGGAAGGTGCACGACAAGGCAGTGAGTGTGTAAGGCTGGCCGCAAGTTTCGGCCTATACGAAGCAGCAAACTCACAGCTGTAACGTCTCGCTGCTGGAGCTGTCATGTCGCCTGCATGATGGATCACCTCACAGCGCCGCTACGTCTACCGAAATATCTGCAAACGCAAGGGTTACAACCGCCGTGTGTTTGTGCAGCACGGCGATGCGAGGACTCATTTCTGCGTTGTTTTCTTCAGAGTTTCAAACAAACAAAAAGGCATATATTAAAACGAACCATGGCCGTCGTCTGTCGATGTGTAACAGTGCCCAAACTGGAGAATCGGTTTAGATCAAACACAGTATTGTAGGCTTGTTAAGTTTTTAAAGCCTAGCGGTTAACTTTACATACCACCAGGTTTAACATTAAAAAATTCTACGTGGTGCCCACATTGCGTTTATGTGTTTTGTACGGATCTCAGAACAAACAGCAACTTTGCCTTATAAAACATTAAGAGATTGGTTTTTATAACCGAAGTGGCGAGTGTTTACAGCGCGGTACGCACTGAGTCCTTGTATAAACCAGACACGTTCTTCTTTAAAGGATTAAAAATTTTTAGCATCAATTTGTGGTATAATTTCTCACGAAAGTCTTCATAAAACGCATTTCACAGCCAGTAGCAGACAATGCCAAAAATTTCTAAGAATAATCAGATAATTACACTATCAGAACAAACAACTATTCCATAGGCAAAACATTAACCCTTTAAAGACAAAGCGTAACTGTTTTATATGACTCAGTGCGTACCGCGCTGTAAACACTCTCCACTTCGGTTATAAAAACCAGTCTCCTAGTGTTTTATAAGGCAAAAGTTGCTGTTTGTTCTGAGATCCGTACAAAACACATAAACGCAACGTGGGCACCACGTAGAATTTTTTAATGTTAAACCTGGTGATATGTAAAGTTACCGCTAGGCTTTAAGAGGTTAAGACAGTGTATAAAATGACAGTTACGAAGCCATTTCCTTTACCACAGCTGACTGTTAAAATCTTCCCTTATTTTTACGTTCTAGTAACGTAATGTATTGACAGTAAACTCATATTCTTGTACAGTATATTACAGGAGTGAAGAACAAGGTTGTTACACAGCAAGGTACACATTACAACTATTGAGGACATACAGATGAGAAACACAAGTAGTTTATTTATAAACAGCACGTCACTGTAAATATACACTGCAATCCGAGCCGGACGGTCACGAGTTCGATTTCCGATGGAGTGACTGGGATTTTGCTTTGACTTAATCCTTCCGTTCTCACTATGGCCCTGGGAACGACTCAACCTCTAACAGATATGAGAACCGGGAATATTTCTTGCGGGGTAAAGGCGGCCGTTGTGTAAGGCTGACAACTTTACAAACATCATGTGCCGATTGACAGAAAATCTGATAGCCTCAACCTCCTGGATACGTAAGGGCCTCTGAAGGCCTGTACGGGGACTGTTTAGCTTTTACCTGTTCATCACTGTCAGTAACGTCTGAATCTAATATCACGGTCGCTAGTTCTCATGTCACCTAACTTGTTTTGAGAGACGGGCGGTAAACCTACAATAAATGTCACTGGAATATTTCAAGAAAGTTCGACCGGTACAGTATACTGTGGGAAAAGACTTGCGTTTAGTCCCCTGCAGCAGAGTGGTTACTATAGATACGCAAGGTTTAACATTCAGAAATTCTACGTTCTGCCCACACAGTGTATTTATGTGTTTTGTGTGGATCTCAGAACAAATAGCGATTATTTCCCTATACAGCATGAACTGGCTTGTTTTTATAACCGAGACGGTGTGTGTTTACTGCGCGGTACGGACTGAGTCTTTAACATTCAAAAATTCTACGTCCTGCCCACACAGTGTATTTATGTGTTTTGTGTGGATCTCAGAATAAACAGCGATTATTTCCCTATACAACATTAACTGACTGGTTTTTATAACTGAGACGGAGTGTGTTTACTGCGCGGTACGGGCTGGATCTCTAAATATAATGTGGATTAATTTTTGTCTTTAAAGGGCAAAACCGTGTTTGAATTTTATCAGTCTGAAGCCCAGTGGTTACTTTACGTGCCGCCAGGTTTAACATTCACAAATTCTACGTTCTGCCCACACAGTGTATTTACGTGTTTTGTGTGGACCTCAGAACAAAAAGCAATTATTTCCCTACACAGCATTAACTGACTGGTTTTTATAACTGTTCTCCTAAGCCAAGAATTGCGACATATACTACAATCGCACTGATAGTCGTAGAAGTGACAAGTAACGGCGCTGCTCAACAAGAAAAAAAAACCCTGAAAATACGCGCTCAACATTTGGTTCATCAGCGCGGCGTTTGGAAAAATTATCTACTGTTAAAAGCGTCCTCGTATGTCAAAACAAGACGCCGAAGTTCGTATCTGATGTCTGTCATAACTGAGCACCCTCTTTTCGACGTATAACATTCAAGTCTTCCTACAAACTATTGCTGCAAGGATAGACATTAGAATGTAACTCCATTTTCTTTCCTTTGTCATATAAAGATATTAATATTTTGTTAAATCGTTTTCGGCTAACAAAATCCAAACGTTCCTCTCTAGTGTAAGAGACTGGTGGTTGGTGGTGCGATAAGAATGCGTTTTCTATTTCTTTTCCTTCTATGTGAAATCGTTTCTGTTTATTTTTTGCAAGTTCGTACAGCATCCCGTTTCACCAGCAAAGAATATTTTTCAGCACAAACTAGCTTCTCTTGAAAGTCGGTTTGAATCAGATCCTGCATTCTTTCTGTTTCCTTCTGTCAATACGTTCACCAAACAGCTGCCGGGAGGTTCCCCTTCTTTAACGTGTTGATGACACTGGCTCCACAATCCCATATGGTTTTGAAGAACCATGCAGAGTTTCTGGAAGCTTTAAATCTTTATCCAAAATACCACAGTATTTCTAAAGAAAGTATTTCGCTCAGGAAACAGCAATTTGTCATATCCCACACAATTCGTCAAGCTGAGGTTCCCGCATTACTAGACAGTTGGGTTACAAACACACCTTCTGTCAAAATGTTGTGTCCACAAAAAAAAAATTGATGTTATTTTATTTTCGTCAAAAGATGGCACATGCTTACGTGTTGGTCTATTAACCTTGTAAAGCCTAGCGGTAAGTTTACATACCACCAGGTTTAACATTAAAAAATTCTACGTGGTGCCCACATTGCGTTTATGTGTTTTGTACGGATCTCAGAACAAACAGCAACTTTTGCCTTATAAAACACTCAGAGATTGGTTTTTATAACCGAAGTGGAGAGTGTTTACAGCGCGGTACGCACTGAGTCCTTATATAAAACAGATACGCTTCGTCTTTAAAGGGTTAAGGGCCTGTCAAGTTTCTCTCGCTTCCCCCCCCCCTCTCTCCCTCTCTTTCTATCTCTCTCTCTCCTGTAAAATTGTGTATCACTGAGTTATGACAAATTGTTATTGAATCAGCGATTTATTATTTCAGTAAGACCTCTCCGAGCGTTTACTGAAATTGTACGTACAAGTCCGCAAAATCACAGGTTAAGTAGGTTCAGATATCTTCTGCGCATTCCCGTATAACATTCTTACGAATTCACATCCGTAACTATTCACCTTCTTACTACTACGGGAACATACAAATGTAAAAGCTTATGGCACATAGCCATCAAAGGCGGACTAACGTCTTGAAGAAAATTTAACTCCATAAAAATTATCAGTTGCTGTCAAATAATATCGCAGTATGTGTGCCACAAATGTGTACAAGAATACATAAAAATTTAACATAAAAGGTTTTTGCAAGCTGATGCTCTCTAGTGTAAAACAGCAAGTTGACTGATAGAAATAACTTTGAATCGTAAAATCCTTGAAGCCCTTCTACAAGATGAACCTTAATCCAGGTACTATTCCATGCCTACCCGTAAAAACTCAAAATTCTTTAATATATATGATTTTCGGCAACTCTCTGCTACACCCGAATCACGTAGCTACAGGCTATAATCGAAATGAAATATACAACGATCAGAATATCAGTGCAAGAGACGACAAAACTAATTTTGATACGCATGAAACACGTTAATGTTTGTTAGTACGTGGAAAGGTTAGCCATGCAATAATAATAAATAACTGTTCATAAAATATTAATTTTCTACCGCGTGACTAATAACTTAGTGATACAAACGCAGTATGTATTTAATTTGATAACAACACACACACACACACACCATGACACACGATCATGCTCTGAGACGTCTTACGGCCCGTGCTAGACCTCGGAAAGGAATTTATCTCTGTTCTTAACTACTAACACGTACTGGCCCCGTGCAGGCCTACACACAGAGGCACACACACAGAAGCAGAAGAAAACTGTATGATAAATGTATCAAATTTATCGTACGAACCAAACGCATATTATTAGTTACATACGCGTGTTAAACACGTGGTTCCAACATGTTTCAGTACAAGGATATCGTCTTCAGCGTGCACAACACGCCAGGTTTAAAACTAACTGACGGCGGTAAGCTGTTTGTAGTTGGTTTTAAACCTGGCGTATTAGCCGAAACACGTAGTTCACTTTACGTATAAATTAATTTTATTACACGTGTGCCTTTTTTTGGTACCGTTATATACACACACACATACACACAGTCGAACCCGGTTATAACGACATTGGTTTATATCCACACCTCGCCTATAGCGTCACGTACTCTGTGTTACGAATTAATTCCTCACTGTTAACCATAACATTATACTCCTCGGTTATAACAACACCCGTTTATAAAGACACAAAATATTCAGTCCCTTTCATGATGTTATAACCAGAGCAGATAGTATATACACGTACACTCGATTAATGCACGGATCATGCATCACATAATGTAACAAACTGCCTTTACTAACAAAAGCTGTGCTGCCGGCGTAAAGTACCATTTCTGAATAAGCATCCCAACATCTAGTTACGCAGTCTACTTACACAAAAACAGGATCTACGCGGTAACTTAAGGCACAGGCGCAGATGTGGGCTGGAAGTAACAATTATGATGTGTCTGGAATTACCTGGAGCTAGCTCTGAGCAGTCTGAATGTTCAACAGGACCACTTGCTAATAACACACGTTATGGATTGCCTTTGGCAAGGAAGGATGTTAATTAATGACCCGACCACGTCCCAACAGCATCTCACAGGGCCTTGTCAACATGCAGCACATTAGGAAAGCGAAACAAGGAGCAAGTGTACACAGCCAATCGCTGTGACAGCATAACAGGTGTATGTCGACTGGCAAGACTTCTCACACACTTGACGAGAAATAAGTACTCTACGCCTTCTGGGCTAAGAATAACTGCACGCTTGTAAATAGTGACCGACGATTTGGAACAGAATGCCAGGGGCGCACCCAAGGGGGGGTTCTGCAGGGCTGCAGCTAGCCCCACTAAACCCCCAAAACTGAAATTTAAAAAACACGGATTTTGTAGATATTATGAGATCAAAAGTTTTATGTAATTACCCCTTCAGGCGAAATCAGCCACTGAAATCAGCTGATGGCTAGCACATTAGAATTTTGAGAAATAAATTAGTAAAATTAAAAAATATAAGCCACTGTGATTGAGTCACGGAACATGTATTTATAGTCGTATGTATATAAATGCAGTTGCAGACAGTGTTATGTTGTGCTTGCGACATGATTTTTATAACAAAATTCTCAAAATTAAACAAATTATGTATAGCCTCAGGGTCAGCCCCCCCCCCCCGGGGAGGGGGGGGGGGGGGGGGGGGGGGGGGGGGCGGGGGCCCCGGCCCCCCCCCCCCCCCCGGC
>BLKM01007384.1:0-13770 GCA_013340265.1 Coptotermes formosanus | reverse complement strand
CCCCCCCCCCCCCCAACCCCCATCTTCAGTGTCGTCTAAGAAATAAATTTGTTTAGTATAGGGCGTAATTCAGATTCGGAAGCATTTCTCAATCACGGATTGCAGCGATATAAATGAATTCAGTGCCATAATTAGGACAGATATCGTTAGACTCGAGAAGAATGAGATGGGCGGGGCATGTGGCACGTATGTGGGAGGAGAGAGGTGAATACCGGATTTTGGTGGGGAGACCTGAGGGAAGGCAACCACTTGGGAGACACAGGCGTAGATGGGAGGATAATATTAAGACAGATCCTCGGGAAGTGTGATGGGGGCATGAACTGGATTGAGCTGGCTCAGGATAGGGACATGTGGCGGGCTCTTATGAATGCGGTAATGAACCTTCTGGTTCCATAAAATGTGGGGAATTTCTTGACTAGCTGATAAACTGTTCGCTTCTCAAGAAGGTCTCTGCTCCATGGAGTTAGTTAGTCAGTCAGTCAGTCAGTCAGTTAGTTAGTTAGTTAGTTAGACAGATAGATAGATATCGTTAGACTTGTCACAACAGCAACAACAGTCGTCATTCAGCGTGCAGTGCGGACGACAGTGTAATTATATACGATGAAACGGGAAAGTAGCATTTCGGCAAACCTAAATTAGACGCAATAGGCAGATGGGAAAAGCCAAAGAAAGTCACGTCCTCACGATAACCAGCGCTGATTCGAACTGGTCATGTTTCGAATACAAGTGACACGACGCTTCTTACGAAAATGCCAGCTTAATCCCATCCTAACCGTAAGGTGCAGCACACCTGTACTCTGAAGTTACAGTTTCGTGCGCCAAAACAAAACTTGTTTTCTGTTACTCGCCCAGTAACTTAAGAAAAATAAAGATATAATTCAGGGAACTTTTCTACAAACTTCTCGCACTAAAGAAAGGCAATCGCTGCACCTACTGCGAAGTATAGGTTTGAATAATTTTATTTCTTCCTCTGAAGAACACTCTTAAAATTCCCAGCAATCATGAGAACTAAGAGGGGGAAATAAAATGTCAGGACCATCAAAAGAAACGTATTTATCCCTTTACGGATAAAACGTAAACTGTTTTATTTAAAGGCCCAGCTTGTACGGCGCAGTAAACGCTCTCCATCTCGGTCATAAAACCAATCAGTTAATTCGGTAGAGACGCGTCACGTTTCAACAGACGCTGAATCCAGCAGACTTTAAAAATATCGTTAGTGATTTTGACACTATTTCTTTCGTGCATTTCTTTTGAACTAAATTTTTTATTCAGGACGTCAACAAATGCACCGCCGATATATAAAAATACAATTTTATGTCGCTCCTACCCTACTATAATATGAATTACCTTTGTCATTTATTACATTTCAGTACGTTTTAAATAGCGGTGTAGAGCTCACTCATGATAGCGTGACGCCGAAACATGTAGCAGCGATATAAGACTGTATTTTACATCAAAGGTGCATTTGTTGTACCATGTATGAATAATTTAATCGTTCATTGTCTGGGCCCTATCATGTAAATGTAACCCTTTAAAGGAGAAAATTAACATGACTTATTTTAAGACTGATTTCGTACCGCTCCGTGTCAGTTATAAAAACCAGTCAGTTAATGCTGTATAGGGAAATAATCGCTGTTTGTTCTGAGATCCACACAAAACACATAAATACACTGTGTGGGCAGAACGTAGAATTTGTGAATGTTAAAGACCCAGTCCGTACCGCGCAGTAAACACACTCCGCCTCAGTTATAAAAACCAGTCAGTTAATGCTGTATAGGGAAATAATCGTTGTTTGTTCTGAGATCCACACAAAACACATAAATACACTGTGTGTGCAGAACGTAGAATTTGTGAATGTTAAAGACCCAGCTCCTACCGCGCAGTAAACACACTCCGCCTCAGTTATAAAAACCAGTCAGTTAATGCTGTATAGGGAAATAATCGCTGTTTGTTCTGAGATCCACACAAAACACATAAATACACTGTGTGGGCAGAACGTAGAATTTGTGAATGTTAAAGACCCAGCTCCTACCGCGCAGTAAACACACTCCGCCTCAGTTATAAAAACCAGTCAGTTAATGCTGTATAGGGAAATAATCGCTGTTTGTTCCGAGATCCACATAAAACACATAAATACACTGTGTGGGCAGAACGTAGAATTTGTGAAGGTTAAGCCTAGCGTATCTATAGTAACCACTTTGCTGCAGGGGACTAAACACAAGTCTTTTCCCACAGCATATTACACCAGTTGCACAGTTACACTGTGCTTTAAATGGTTAATCACAAGTAACTCCCACCGTCTCCTAGTAACATTCACATCTTCACTAGCCGAGGTGACGAATTTCCTAAGTGTCAGTTTGGTGCTTGCCTACGTCAATAGGCTGATGTCCAGGGGTGCTCCCTGTCACTGGCACTATCCTCGCCATCATATCTAAACTCACTCTGAAGCACATTCAGTGCCGCAACCAATAACCAATCCACGTGGGAAATAAAGCACAAAACGAATGAAGATAATGACTGCATCTGCTACCAAGATTTGGAATTACACAGCTTTTCCACCACCGAACGCACAGGTCTGCATGAAACGGTGTCTAGGGACAGCCCTAGACGTTACCTTTCACCTGATGATGGATCACGAATTGAAACGTTTACAGTAGCATTACCACAGTTAATCATAAGTAAAGGAGTTGAGCACGTTTAAAGCAATTTAGTGTCGACATAGCCTGGCTAAACAATCAGCAAACACAGTAAAACAATCTCCAAATTCCCTACTTCTATAATTCATAAAATAAAATTAAACTAACTAACTCCATGGAGCAGAGGCGTTCTCGAGAAGCTAACAGTTTCTCAGCCAGTCAAAAAATTACCCGCATTTTATGGAACCCGGAGGTTCATTACCGCATTCACAACAGCCCGCCACCTGTCCCTATCCTGAGCCAGCTCAATCCAGTTCATGTCCCCATCCCACTTCTTGAAGATCAATTTAATATTATCCTCCCATCTACGCCTGGGTCTCCCAAGTGGTCGCCTTCCCTCAGGTTTCCCCACCAAAATCCTGTATGCATCTTTCTTTTCCCCCATACTTGCTACATGCCCCGCCCATCTCATTCTTCTCGATTTGATTACCCGAATAATATTTGGTGATGAGTACAGGTCATTAAGTTCCTCTTTATGTAGTCTTCTCCACTCCCCTGTCGCCTCGTCCCTCTTAGGCCCAAATATCCTCCTCAGCACCCTATTCTCGAACACCCTCAGTCTTTGTTCCTCCCTCAGTGTGAGAGACCAAGTTTCACACCCATACAAAACAACAGCTAAAAATACAGTTCTATATACCCTAATATTTGCGTTTTTGTATAGCAACCTGGAAGACAAAAGATTCTGCACCGAATGATAGCAAGCATTCCCCGACTTCAATCTGCTCCTAATTTCTTCATGAATGGAGTTTCGATTCGTTAGGGTCGCTCCCAAATATTTGAATTCTTCCACCCTTTCAAATGAATAAAAAATGCAAAATAAAATGGAAAGTAATTTATTAAAGCGTGTAAAAAGCGGCGACGGCTCAGTCGGCATCGTAACTACGTTACGGGCTAGACAACTGACAAATAGTTACTCGATTCCCGGCAAAGGAAAGGCATTTTTTCTTTCATCCAAGACGTTTACACCCGCAAAGTGCATCCACTCCCCTACTCAGTGTGCAGATGGGACTGTCTCCTTGACAGTAAAGCTGTGGAGGCGTGAAGCTGACCACTTGTTTCCTCCAGTGCTGAAGTTCAGAATGAGTGCAGCCATACCACCACTCCCCCATATTTGATCCAAAAACGAAGACTTTGACTGAATGAGGAGTACGGTCTCAGTTTCTGGTTACATAAAATAGGCCTATATCGCACCTGAGTAGACGTAAATTAATTCTGGCATAGAATTTTAAATATCATCTTTCTAAGTGCTTAATTAACTCCTAATTTCAAAATACGTTACACATTTAATTCGATGATATAAAACAAGTGAAGCAGAGACGTCATACCTAATAATTTCATTATCAATCAAAAGCGACAAGGTTACTCGTTACATTCACAGGCAAGCTGTGATTTCCAAACTGCAACAGAATAAGCGTATTTATATTACATTAATCAAATAACCAACCTGTATCAACGTGTTCTTAAGTGTCAGAACACAGGTTCAGCCATCCGACGCTATAACCAAGCAGTTTAATCTAATACCTGAAACCACATCGCACCGATCAGTTTAACACACCCTCGCATCTCTCTGCCTTAACAGCGGGCTACAATTCTTCAGTTCCTTGCAAACTCCACCACCACACTACCAACCCAATCACATGTACAACTCTAACTAACTAACTAACTAACTAACTAACTAACTAACTAACTAACTAACTAATTAACTATCTAACTTTATGGAGCAGAAGCCTTCTTGAGAAGCTAACAGTTTCTCAGCTAGTCAAGAAATTCCCCGCATTTTATGGAACCCGGAGGTTCATTAGCGCATTCACAAGAGCCCGCCACCTGTCCCTATTCTGAGCCAGCTCAATCCAGTCCATGCCCCATCCCACTTCTTGAAGATCCATTTTAATATTATCCTCCCATCTACTCCTGGGTCTCCCCAGTGGTCGACTTATGTACAACTCTCCATTTCCTAATTAGATCTGCACTCTTCTAGGATATTACGCAGCGTAGGCTGCTAATCCTTTATTGACGTTTCGGCACAACCTATCGGTACCATCTTCAAGGGTCAAGAAGTCCAACAAGAAAAGGAAAGCTTCTTGACCCTTGAAGATGGGACTGATATGTTGTGCCGAAACGTCGGTAAAGGATTACCACTCGACGCTGTGTAATATCTCAGAAGAGTGCAGATGTCATCAACATCGTGGCGGAAGTCTGAAATCTCCATCTCTTAACACTTTAAAGACGAAGCGTATCTGTTTTATATAAGGACTCAGTGCGTACCGCGCTGTAAACACTCTCCACTTCGGTTATAAAAACCAGTCTCTTAATGTTTTATATAAGGACTCAGTGCGTACCGCGCTGTAAACACTCTCCACTTCGGTTATAAAAACCCGTCTCTTAATGTTTTATAAGGCAAAAGTTGCTGTTTGTTCTGAGATCCGTACAAAACACATAAACGCAATGTGGGCACCACGTAGAATTTTTAATGTTAAACCTGGTGGTATGTAAAGTTACCGCTAGGTTTTAAAAGGTTAATTACTTAATGACTGCAGTCTCACTGCAGCCAGATGTAAATGTCTGCAATGTGACGCTATCCATCCCGTCGTGTATACCAGTATAGACTCTCTCGTACGTAAATAACACTACGTATCCCGTCCGACATAACCTTTATTGTTGTTATTTTTTAAAACACTGCATGTCTCGATCAAGCCGACCACCATCAGATGTTTATTTGTAAAAAAAAACCTTAAAACTCATGGCAAAAATGCAAAATTTTTTCATCAAAATTTTGATAGATCTCACAAGTGATACAAAATATAAATACCATTTATAAAATATAGATACAAACATGGCATTCTTACCTTCAATTTCAGGTTTTTATATAAACAAACACCTGACGATGATCGGCTGGATCGAAACATGTAGTGTTTGAAAAAATAATAAAAACATACAGGTTGTGTCAGAAGGAACATGTAGTGTTATTTATGTAAATGTTGTCATTTCCTAAAAATCCAAAACTACAAAACCACAAGGCGCATGTACTAAAGAATTAAATAACTAACTTCATAAAGCTAAGTCCTTCCAGGCAAGCCGACAGTCCTTCAACTCGTCAAGAAATCCCCACAGTTTATTGAACATGAAGGTTCATCACCGTTTTCACAACAGCCAGCGACGTATCCATATCCTAAGCCAGTTTCTGCACTTAGGCAAGACACTTTTTAATAAAGTCAATATATATACACAGCAAATACAGCCATTATCAAAACAAAACATTCGGACACAAACCTAATTTGACGAACGCAAGAGCTATTTTACTCTAAAACAATACGATGTCCCGTTTTGTCACCTCTGTCGGTACAAGACTGCACTGTTGTCTGGCAAAACAAGATGTCAGTGACGTCAAACGAATCCACACGCACAAACACGTACCAGCACGCAGATCCCTGGCTGTTACGTTGTAGCCCATGCACTCATTAAGATGTGATTATGCATAAATGAAGCCTAACAAGTATCGATAAATATCGGCCTCATGTAATCGATTGTGTGTTCAAGCGTATCAGCAGCAAATGGAGCATAAACTGTTACGTAGGCTACCGTAACATTTGTTTGCACTAAAAATTTGTCAACATGTCATTAACTATTGGCATTAGTTAAACATTTTGCGACGCTAACGTACAGCTTCATGTTAATGCTAATGCGCAGGGCATTATTAATCCTTTAAAGACGAATCGTATCTGTTTTATATAATGACGCAGTGCGTACCGCGCTGTAAACACTCTCCACTTCGGTTATAAAAACCAATCTCTTAATGTTTTATAAGGCAAAAGTTGCTGTTTGTTCTGAGATCCGTACAAAACACATAAACGTAATGTGGGCACCACGTAGAATTTTTTAATGTTACTCCTGATGGTACGTAAAGTTACCGCTAGGCTTGAGAAGAGCGTCACATGTAGCACGCATTACGGAAGGAAGAAACAGTTATGTAACTTCAGAGATACAGACACAGATGACCGCAGGATAGAGTGTTTTCTTTAACGCGGCACTCCCCTCCGTACGGCGAAGGACTTCGCCGCTGCGTGGCGACCAACAACGCCGCCCGTTCTGCAGTGGTCGGTTCGGCGTTAAAAAAAATCCTAGTAAAACAAAACGAATCCTAGTAACATACACTGTTAAATGGATTAAACTGGCGTAGCTGGACCGAGGCTGATCTGTGTTTTCACCCCATCAACAGCACACAAATATTAGTCAGCTAAATAAATACCTGCTGTGAAGACCCTGTATCATAGAACACATGCGATCTACTTCGTTTTTCACAGCCAGGCAAATACAGTATTACGTCAAAGCAACACTAAGCAATAAAACCAGTTTTCACTAAGCTGTTCTGAAAGTTAAACAAGACGCGGACTGTACGTACAACGTTAACACTGAGGCGCGTTCGCGTAACCATTGTTGCTGTAGAAAAGCAATAAATATTACATATTCTTTGTGTGTCTGTAGCCATAGTTATCCAGCATGCAAAGCGCATGCACCCTATTATAGTTATCTGTGGCCTGTCTGGCTGTACCATATTTTTCCACATTATCTCATAAACGGCACGATTTTCGGGGGGGGGGGGGGGAAAAAAAGTTACTGGACATAAAATTTTTTGATTTTCTCTCCAATTTTGTGTAAAAAAAAGTGTCATTCTAAAAAGAATTCATCGAGATAATTTCATAAACGTACATAGGTCTGAACATAAAGTACGCATTATTATTGTCAAACTTTAAACGAAACTTGAATTTTCTCGGCAGATTTTCGAAAAATACTCAAATATCAAATTTCATGAAAATCTGTCCAATGGGTGCCGAGCTGTTACGTGCGGACGGACGGACATACAGACACACAGACATGACGAACCTAATAGTTGTTTTCCGCAATTTTGCGATCGCGCTCAAAAATCAACAAAATGACTGCTCCAAACAGTTGCTTGCGAATGACACAGCCAGCCCACAATTAATCCAACGCCTAAACAAACGATACAGCGTGTAGAGAGTGGGAGGTAAATTTATACGTAGACATTCGGTTCTGTGCATCAAAGATGCTCTGTAACAATCACACCAATTAATACAAGTGTTTGTACTTGCCTTTGTCATTCGGAAGCAACTTGATCTAGTGCCTGTCTGGACTCAAGTGCAATTATAACGTGTATGTCCTGTAAGCCACTGTAGCGTGAAGACTAGACAGTTCTGATTCCGTGGGTGGTGACGCAGCCGAGACAAAAGGTGCGCCGTTGGGACAAGACAAGTCCCTTGTGAAAGGAGTGACATCACCAGCAAGAAAACGGGGACCAGAAAGACAGGGAAAATGTGCATACATCAAGAGTAAACAGGAAATCAACGCACAGTGTAACAGTCAATTACGTAACATTGTAATTACTAATGTTCTGTTATCACTCTTACATATATATATACATATACATACATACACATATATACACATACATTAGGGAAATTTAAATTCTCCATAACAGTGCCTTGAGCAATTAGATACGATATCAAAACCCACAAATGCACACAAGTGTATTTAAGCATATTATACACACTGTATACTTCCTACATGTTTCGGCCACTCATGTGGCCATCTTCAGGGAGGTGCATTACAGACGATATATACATATACCGAAATATTACAGAAATTTTTTAAACAATTCACAGATATAAACATAGCTTACTAAATTTTAAAAATAATAGTTGGTTTAAAATACACATAAATAATTAAGATACAGGTAAAAATATTTTTATCCGTATTTTAATCTTTAATATGTATTTTAAACCATGCATTATTTTTTAAATTCAGTATTTTATAACAGTGTGTTGGTTCCAAAAATTTCTGCAATTTTTCGATGTATCACATGAGTGGCCGAAAACATTTCTAAATCCTACGCCAGTTAGAGGAATGTCTCCCATTTTCTTTCTTTCAGTCCAATATAATTTTGATAGATTCCATCATTCATTCCGGTTGTTGGCACTATCCATGTTATCTGTCAAACCCTTTACATTTTTGGATGTGACCAAGTTCCATTATTTCTGCGCCGCCGCACAGTGTGGGCACATCGGAGAATTCCTTATTCCAATCCCGTTCAAGTGTCGCTGTAGGCAGTCATGACTAGTGATGAGGCGAAAATTGGCAGCGAAGACACTTCCAGGTACAGTAGATAGAATTTTGTTCTCCAGTGTTTTCTCCCAGGCTTTGCTTTCGCTTGCTGTATACGGACATCTAATACTAGAGGCGCACTCTTTCATGTAATTTCTGCAACTGCCTGTTGGTAGGTGGTCGGCTTCTCAGGGGGTGGCAAATGGAATGCATCTTTGGCTACGGTGTCTATCGTGTCACTGCAGGGTATCCCACAGTGGCTCGGAATCCAATGGAACACTGTCTATAAACCCTTTGTCATTAACCGGCTGATTACCTCGTTCATTTTCCTTAAGGCTGACGAAAAATGTAGGAGTATACGGAGTATATAATATACTTCCAAACCCTTCTGTGCGTTTGTTGGTTTTGATATCATGTATACGTATGTATATCTTATATGTAATTTGATAAGGCCTGTAACGGTCTGTAACGCTGTAATGTTCTGCCCATATACAGCACTAACTGATTGCTTTTTATAGCCTAGACGAAGTGTTTACTGCGCGGTACGGACTGAGTGTATATTTCAGTTTAATCTCACTCTTTAAACTGTTATTCACAAAGATACAAAATAGCAAAGAAATATTCGTCAATCGTAACGCCTGTAACGCTTCGATTTTGGAGTTTCATGGACCGCCACGTAAATACACAGCACTGTGTTTTCTGCCCGGTACGATCTGAACCCGTAATATAATTCGGCTTTAATTACGTGTTTTGTATGAATCTCAGAACAAACAGCGATTATTTCGCTGTACAGCATTAACTGATTGGTTTTTATAACCGAGAAGGGGTGTGTTTATTGTGTGGTACAAACTTAGGATGTAATCTAATTCAACGTAATTTCAGTCTTTCAATGGTCAAACACAAAGATATAAAATAGCAACGAAATGTCCTAAACAATGTTCTCTTTGGTGTAATTTTTTTATTTAAGGCCGTGTCATGGCTCAGGCGGTTAGGAATATTAATGGCGCCATTCTAATTACTATGAAAAGTGACAACATATTTTACTTCCTTCCAATGCCGTATTACTTTATGAATAGCTTATTCAGTGTAGGATGAATTAAACTTACCCTCAAATAGCTGCATCGAACACTGGACGTATCATTACAGGTTAAACATTTCAGTGCATTTCTCCGCGTCTCGGCGAAGGACATGGCGGCAATCACAAGACATGTCCAGTTCGTCTCAATCCTACCCACTTCGCAATCATCCCTAACTGGCATTCACTTTGCAGCTTCATTAGAATATAAAACGCCACCACAAAGGCAGTATTATAACACTTGTAAATGATTCAACACTTTGTTACACGAACAGGCACATAACAGCACACATTACAAACAAATTAACAGTAACTGACACACGAGCTATATTCCAACTTGGCTACGCCATTATTTACACGATTGCAACTAGAAGGAAGTGGAAGAGGAGGAGGAGGGGATGGTACGCTGCACATCGCCTTACACCTGCCCCCTCCCCCCACCGTCACCAACATGATATCACTAAAGGGTGACATCTACCGATCAGACTTGGTACAATTATTTTCTATTGCTTACTGACGGAAGAAAATAAATCAACAAGTTAATATATTTGTAATAAATATTATTAGGGCGTTCACGCGTACTGACTTTACGACATGTGTTATTAAACAAGTTGAATTAGAATTCTTAAAATTATACAGGTTCTGTGCCTTGTTGCCACAAGATGTCTCTACTAATCAAGAGGAAAAACCGGTTCTTTCAAACGCATAAGACACGTGCACTTATTCGCTGTCCTGTGCACTTTGTAGCCTGGAGTGTTGAGTACTGGCCAATCCAAATGAAACTTTAGAGTCACTTCTATCTGACGTCATGTGGCAATAGTGGGGGATAAAGTGACACCGGATCAGGCGTTTCTCCCCTTTCATTCCGTTCTCCTCTGCTAACCAACTTTCCACAACTGCTCCACACTAAACTGTCAGAGACCCTTCATACGTACGATAGACCCAGCGTGGGGCGTTCGCATCTGAACCTTATTTCGGCCGGATACAAAGCAAGGAATTTAAGATTCATGAAGGTATGAAGTCCTCACAACCGTGTGACTGTGAGTTCAAGTCTTCTGGGATGTGACCCTGTGTCACTGGACAGTACGTTAACAGATGGTCGAAGACTTGAGTATTCAGTTTAAGATACATTTACGTATAAACCAGCTGTAAAATGAGGATTCAGGTTTACTGGGATAATAGGCTGTGTCGTTTGGTCAGTGGATCCCGACGTTTCGAAGGACCGTAGTACCCACTTTCGAAGCGTCGGGAACCACTCACACAACGACACAGCGTCAACACAAACGACTTGAATCCTCTAAAATGCCGCTGTGAGAACCACAAATCTTATATATATATATATATGTAATATACGGAAGGCAGTGTACCTGTAGAAAAGAATGTGAGTTGTAACGTAACCCAGTCTTTACTATTTACAAACGTATATGTGATCAAATCGAGAAGAGTGAGATGGGCGGGGCACGCAGCACGTATGGGAGAGGGGAAGAGTGCATACAAGATTCTGGTGCGGAGATCTGAGGGAAGAAGACCACTTGAAAGACCCAGGCGATAGATGGGATGATAATATTCAAATGGATCTTCAAGAAGTGGGATGGGGCACGGACTGGATTGATACGTCTCAGGATAGGGACAGGTGGCGGGCTCTTGTATAATAGTGTTTTAGCAAAGGAGCGTCTCAAGTTCTTTTCTGTGATTTCCACCTGAACCATACAAAATCCTTATCCCAAATGCTAAACCCTATAAAAATACCAGATAGATCATATGTACAGATTCAGCACGTACCGCGCAGTAAACACACTGCATCTTGGTTATAAAAACCAGTCAGTTAATGCTGTATAGGGAAATAACCGCTGTTTGTTCTGAGATCCACACAAAACACATAAATACACTGTGTGGGCAGAACGTAGAATTTGTGAATGTTAAAGACCCAGTCCGTACCATACATATTTAAAATCTACAACGTAAACAGGAAGTAACAGTAGACTTCGTGTGCCAAACCCAGAACAATTGATGTTTAACCCTTTAAAGACGAAGCGTATCTGTTTTATATAAGGACTCAGTGCGTACCGCGCTGTAAACACTCTCCACTTCGGTTATAAAAACCAGTCTCTTAATGTTTTATAAGGCAAAAGTTGCTGTTTGTTCTGAGATCCGTACAAAACACGTAAACGCAATGTGGGCACCACGTAGAATTTTTTAATATTAAACGTGGTCGTATGTAAAGTTACCGCTAGACTTTAAAAGGTTGAGACCTGCAGGACTTCTACGTTCCTTTCCTAGAAGACGCAAAGAGTAAACAAAATGGAAGCTTGAAACATTCCGGGTATTCTTAGAGGTTCAAGAGGCTGAAAACCTTTTCGATAAGAAACTAATGCGCTAAGTTACCAATATTTTTCTCAAGGCTTCCTCTTTATTTCCTGTGGGATTACGTCTCTTTTTAACTATAGATGCAGTTAACCTACGACTTGTTTTCCTTACAACATTTACTAAGTATCTAATTTTTTACAATTTTTCCCCCACCTTGGCCATAACATTCTTTTCCGCTGCACTGCCAACATAACAATTCAAGAGTTATTTTCTATGAATGGGTTGGTATTGTGCCGACCCCAGTGGCCGCGGGGTCTAAGGCGTTCGTCTGCGGCCGAGCGCTTGCTGGGATCGTGGGTTCGAGTCCAGCCAGGGGCATGAATGTCTGTCTCTTGTGGGTCTTGTGTCGGGCTGATCACCCGTCCAGAGGAGTCCTACCGAGTGTGATGCGTCTGAGCGATTGTGATAGTGAAGCTTCGATAATGAGGAGTCCCTGGCCCACGAGTGGTTGTCGCGTAACTGTCCCATTGTTTGTAACGTTAGGTATAACGGTAACGGAATCATGTTGCTATTAGTACTTGGCTGCTTGCATCATTGTAACAAAATGCCTTCCTTAGGAAGCAGAAAAATTCATTGAAAAAATCAGGGCGGCAAAAAAAAAGTGACGAGAAAGAGAAAAGCGAAATTCAGCTCTAATTCAAATCGTACGTCTGTCTCAAACTAGGCATAAAGTATATATCCCACACAGTATATAGGAACGCAGTATACTCGAGGGAAGTAAAAATAAATAACCTCTGTGCAATGGCCTCTAAAATCACCGGACAGCACACTTAACCCTTTAAAGACGAAGCGTATCTGTTTTATATAAGGACTCAGTGCGTACCGCGCTGTAAACACTCTCCACTTCGGTTATAAAAACCCATCTCTTAATGTTTTATAAGGCAAAAGTTGCTGTTTGTTCTGAGATCCGTACAAAACACATAAACGCAATGTGGGCACCACGTAGAATTTTTTAATGTTAAACCTGGTCGTATGTAAAGTTACCGCTAGGCTTTAAAAGGTTAAAATACAGAGATGGCCGAGAAGTGACCCCACTCTCAGAGGAGATGGCATGCAATGGCGTTCTAATCCTAAAATAAAAATGTACCCTATTTGAAAAGGAAACAGCAATTTTATCTTTCTTGCAAGAGACAAATCACTTCTGCACATGGGACCTTCAGACTGACAGAATTCGTCTGTCACATGCACGTGTGTATTCAATGGTCTCCCCTGTGTTGTTGTCCTCCTCACACGTCACACCAAGCACACAGAGGCTGCCAATCTGTTACGCGTGACGAACCAAAAGGCATTTAATATTCATAGCGGCCGAACCGTGATTGTTTCGCAAAAAGAAAGACAGTAATTTAAGTCCTTATATTACGTATACCTTTGGTACTTCCGTTCCAGTTTCGAAAACATTACTCTGACACACACACACACACACACACATACATACACACATACACACATACATACACACATACACACACACATACACACATACATACATACATACATACATACATACATACATAC
>BLKM01007375.1:0-11772 GCA_013340265.1 Coptotermes formosanus | reverse complement strand
ATTATTATTATTATTATTATTATTATTATTATTATTATTATTATTATTATTATGTTTTCTCTTGTCACAACCCATTTCTCCCTCATACTTCTCTTGAACTAGCTGTGATGCCTACTGCTCAGGTATCAAGTTTCAGACTGTGGTACGGTGAAACTCGCTTAAGATAAACCTGGTTAAGAAAATTTTCTGCCTAAGAAGTCAGGATAAAAAAGCACCAAAATTCTCCCATTTCCTTAAAATTACCCTTTTAAGAAATTTCCTGCTTAAGAAGTAGGATTTTCTTGGAAGTTTCAAACTTTTCTTAACAGGGTTTCAGTGTATTTTCCATATTATGTGTGATGTTCCAAGTATAGCTGTCTTCTGTATCGAATCTGTTGAATGTTTTCCTGGTATGGCTTCTAAATTTTTCGTTAAACCTTTCGTTACTATTCCAGTGGCTCCAATTATTACAGGTATAATTATACATTTCATGCTCCACATTCGTTGTATGTCTGTGCATAAACTCTTATCTTGTAGTTTTTTCTGCTTTTTGTGTGACATTTCTGTCTGCTGGTATTGCCACATTCTGTCAGTTTGCTTTTTTTCTCTTGTTTTTAATTATTATATCTGGCTTATGTGCGATAACTTCTCTGTCTGTATGTACCCGTTGATTCCATAACACTGTCACATCTTCATGTTCGCATACTGGTTTGGGCATGCGTGCGCACGCGCATGTGTGTGTGTACATGTGGGTGGGCGCGCACGCCATTTATCTGTTGTTTCAATGCCTAGTGCTTTGCATATTGAGTAATGTAAATGCACACCAACTTTATCCTGTCTCATTAAATATTCATTCTTCACCAAAATGGGGCATCTTGAAGTTAGGTGGTCAGTGGTTCCTTCATGTTGTTTACATAACTCGCATATACTGTCAACTTCTTCCTTCAAAATTTTATTTTTAAAATAGTTTGTACTAATTGCTTGATCTTGTCCTGCCACTATTGTACTTTCTGTTTCTCCCTTAATGTTTCAGAATTGTAACCATCCATATAACTGTTCATTATCCACCAGTTTTTCATGCAAGCTACATGGAAATTGTCCATGCATCCTTTTCCCCCACCACCTTTCTTTTGTCTTCTCTGCTATGCTGTCCTTTATTATTATCATCATCGTCCGAATTTCTCACTTCTCAGCTTTAGCTGGGAAATATTCACCTATCCTGGGATATTTTATCAACAGGATTAGGCTCGGTGGTCTTATGTGTAATTTAGGAAATTTCTTACAATTGAACATGTGCCAAGAATTACCACTTTTTGCGTTTGTATATATGTGTTTGGGTGCAGGTTAAGTCTCTTTAAACTTTGTGACAGTGACTTTGGAATTATTCCTGTAGCTGAAATTACTATCGGGACCACTTGCACTGCGTCCTGCTTCCACATATCACGTATTTTGTTTGCCAGTTCTTGGTATTTCTTTTGTTTTTCGGTTATTGTTTTGGCAAGATTGTGTGTATTTGGAATAGCTGTGTCTATTAGAAAGGTATTTTTTGTTTTCTTGTTCGTGAAAGTTATGTCAGGTCGGTTGGAAGGTATTGTTTTGTCCGTAATAATGCTGCGATTCCACTACAGTTTGAAGTTATCATTCTCCAGCATGTTTGCTTGTTTGTACTTATAGTATGGGCAGTTGTCTTCAATTAGTTCAGCTGCTTCTGCCAGTTTCTGGTGTATAACTTCTGCTACTCCGTCATGTCTTTTTATATACTCAGTAGGTGCTAGTTCACATGCTGCAGTAATGTGCTGGATCATCTCCGGTTCTTTTCCACATATTCTACACATCTCGTCGATGTTTGGCTGCTTCAAAATATATTTCTTGCAGTTTCTTGTTAGTATAACTTGGTCCTGTATTGCTGTTAAAAAGCCCTCTGTTTCGGCGAAGAGGTCTGCATTTGTCAGCCGTTTGTTCGGCGCTCCTATGTCTACATGTTCTTGGCTAAGGTCATGCAGGTGTCGGCCGTGTAAGGCTTTTTGGGACCACTGTCTTTTGACTTTGTCGTCGTATTCTTCGTCTGTGGTGAGTTCATTTTCATTTGCGCATAGTAAATCCAGTGGTGTGTATTTATTGTTTGCTTTTACTACTGCAGCATGGAGAGGTGATGATGTATGTTTGTTTAAGAAGTACGTCTGAAGTAACTTCACCTGCTTATCATGTAGCTGAGTTATATCAGTCATCCCTCTTCCTCCTATGTGCCATGGTAGAGTGAGTCTTACCTTTGTGGCACAGGGGTGGTGAATTCTGTATCTTGTAAGTAGCGCTCTCGTTCTAATTTGGAGATTCTCTAGGTCTGTAGGTGTCCATTTTACTATTCCAAAACTGGAAGTTATTACTGGAATTGCATAAGTATTTATAGCTTTAATCGTATTTTTCCGATTTAACTTTGTCTTTAATATGCTGTTTGTATGCTGTAGGTATTCATTGCCTAGCTGTTGTTTCATTTGTGCGTGTTTAATCTGCTTAGTTTGCATGTGACCCAGGTATTCATATATGTCTCCCTCTTTCATGGCTGTCATAGTGTCCTCTTCCTCTGTTGTGAAGTTTCTCAGTTCCAGTTTCCTTTTTACAATACTTAATGTTTTGCACTTTTCAATCCCAAATGTCATTCCGATATCTCTGCAGAAAGTTTGGGTGAGCTGCAGGAGTTCTTGTAGTTGATTATTTGTGGCTGCATAGAGTTTAATATCGTCCATGTATAAAAGATGATTCAATCGTTGCGTCTCCTGGTTGTTGGAGTTATACCAAACCCATAGTTTGTTCTGTTAAGTGGATAGGAGAGAGGGTTTAGTGCAAGGCAAAACTGTAGTGGGCTAAGACTGTCCCCTTGATATATTCCTCGTATGTGGATAGGATCACTCGTAATCTGGTTATTTTTTACTTTTACTTGAAGGGTTTTTGTCCATTTCTTCATCAGCTGTTGCAATGAGTTAATTATCACTGGGTCAATTTTGTATATTTCTAATACGCGTATGAGCCAGCTATGTGGCACTGAGTCAAAGGCCTTAACGGTAATCGATATATGCTATGTACAGGTTTCGGTTATCGTTGTGTGCTTGTTCCAGAACTACTGAATCTATTATTAGTTGTTCTTTACAACCCTGGGAGTTTTTTATACATCCTTTTTGCTCGTCTGATAGTAATTTATTTGTTCTAGGTGCGTGTAGATCTTTTCAGCTATGCACGCTGTGTATATTTTATAGATTGTGCAGAGGCAGGTTATTGGTCTGTAATTGGACGGGTCCTTAGTGTCCTGACTTTTCGGTAGTAGGTATATTATTCCCCTGACTAAGAATTCTGGAATTTTTCAGCGTCCTCTATGAATTGTTTAAAGTAATGTGCTAGATATGGGTGGGTTGCTGTGAACCGTTTAATCCAAAAGGTACTTATTCCATGTGGTCCCGGCACCTTCCAGTTAAGTGTTCTAGCAATCAGCTGGGATACTTGTTCTGTGGTTATTGGACTGTGTTCCATTGCAGTCACATTAGACATTCTTTTTGGCTCATTTCTTATCCAGCTTGCTTTCCGGTTATGCCCGACCGCGTTCCCCCATATGGACGCCCAGAAGTTTGTTAGTATCTGTTCGTCTGGTAGTTTGTCTTGGCAGTCTAGTCATCGTCCGCTTTTTAGTATTTCCATTGTGTGGACATTACTTGGGTTGTATTTCGCATGTGTGTGTATTTTTTTCCATATCCTGCGCATATGCTTCTGTATTGTGTTGCTGGTGTTACCTCTTTGGACCTATTGTACTCTTCCAATGTCTTTTCTTAAGTCACTGATTTGTTTCTTGAGCCTGCTTTCCCATGGTGGGGTTTATTGTTTATTTTGTGAATAATCTGGGTTGTTTTATTATCTTATCCGCCGACATCCTCACGGTGGCTACTGCTGCTGCGTAGATGATGGTGTGCAATTCTGGGAAATTGGTGACATTATTTTTCATGTATTCCGGAAGTATCTTCTGGTTTATGGCTGTTATGATAGTGGCTAACTTCCTTGAGCATTTCTGTTTAGGTATCTGCAATCTAATGGCTGGATCTGTTCCTTCAAATTCTTTTAGTGCTTTGTGGAATTCTAGTTTTATTTTATCTAGCTCTGGATTTTCCACAGTCTGTCGGCTTTCTAAGCTTTGCTTATTATTATTATTATTATTATTATTATTATTATTATTATTATTGCTGTTGTTACACAATATGCCGTACAGAGTCCTGGATTATGTGGCGGTGCAGTTTGGTAGATAGGTGTGAGTTTATTTGTGTGCAGGTTTTATTTGCCATCCCCCTTGCATGTGCACTGTAATTTCCCCTGTGAATTCTCATTTGCGCTGATGATGCAGGCTACAGCTTCCTCCAAAATGTTGTTACCTGCATGCCTAACTTGGTGTCACATCCCAGAAGATCACAGTTGCCATTCAGCACTATGTGGATGTCAGTCTCATATAAGTAGTCTAGTTCGTTAAGGAAAGTGGTAATTTACCGTGACCAGTGTCACTGACTGTGTATTAGTGATGCACAAGGCTGTCACAGTGACAGGCAATATACAAGTAATTGAATTCTGTCAGTGATAGTTTCAAATGCAGTAGTCTTTGACACAAAGGAATTACGGTTCTTGTGGAGTGTGAGAACGCCCTTCTGGTTTTACAGTGCCGTGTGAAACAAACGGTAATAAAAAGTTATGTATTTGTATTGCAGGTAACACCTTGCTGTGTATGCCGTTGAAGGGAACAGTGAAATGAACTGTTGCTGCGCAATGCTCTTCATGCTGTAATGTGTAAGGGCATGGATGATTTGAGGATGTCAGGCTGCGGGTGATAATGGCGTGACAGTGAGTTTCTAGAAATAAATGATTGAGTCATGCGATTTGGTTCTGTCAGTAATCATGCCTTAAAGTCTATTGTAAGAAAATAAAAATGTATACCCACACCTACCCAGCTGTCCCAGATGTTTTTAAAAATTTCTGTATCAGATAGTATTAAGTTGACAACCACATAAAGATTGAAAATTCCGGTGATATCTTGCCACATTGTGTTGCACCAGACTGCCTGATCCGATTTGTGGCTGGTGACAATTTTTTTCTTTGCTTATCAGGCCCGCCCAGCTCATTATGTAGGAAATATCCTATTTTCTTTCCACAGGGGTAAAGTAGTCTTGACACTGAAGCCAAGTTTTGCTGTCTAGTGTTGAGGTTAGGAATGGGTGTTTCATGTCAGTAATTAGGAATCGTACACACCAGACATTTGTTCACAAGACAGACTGTACGTACCTTCACTGTTGCCGGTGCTTCGCACCACCCTGTTTACCATCACAACATATAAGATGTGAAATGCTGCCACTTACATAATGCCTGTACAGTATATAATTTGCTGTTCAACATCTGTGGAGAAATCTGAAGAGAGAATGGGAGAGAATATTAACGAATAAATACTGAGATATTTTTGTCTTGTTGGCCTTGAGTTTTTAAGCATAGTGGGTTTATTGCTTATGTCTTTTGAGCAGAACGCAGGTCAAAGTCGCAGCAAGGATATAAGTAATAAAATCATGTGAAAATGTGGTGAAGTTTATAAACATTTGGAAACAGCATGAATGAAAATTGCATGTGTGAAGAAATGAATAGCAGATTAGATCTCAGGAGTGTCTGCTACCATTTGATCCATAATTGTAGCTCTTCTCCTTTGCTGTTTAAAATATGAAAGTGATGTCCAGGACCATAAGGTTGTCTATTGTTTGTATGGGTGTGAAACTTGGTTTCTTACATTAAGGGAAGAACATAGCTGAGGTTGTTTGAGAGTAGGGTGCTGAGGATATTTGGGCTTAAGCAGGAAGATGGAGAAGGAGACTGGGGAAAATTTACATAATGAACTTCGCGCTCTATGTTCCTCGCCAGATATTAATAGGGTGATCAGATGAATGAGGATGAGATGAGCAGGGCATGTAGCATGTATGGGTAGAAGAGAAATGCATACAGGGTTTTGGTGGGGATAGCTAAATGAATGAGACCACTCTGAAGATCAAGACATAGATGAGATGATAATATTAAAGTGGATCATCAAGAAATACGGTGGGAGGGCATGGACTGGATTGTTGTGGCTCAGGATAAGGGACAGGTGGCAGGGCTGACATGAATGCTGGTAATGAACTTCCTTCTTCGTAAAACGCGGGGAATTTCATGACTAGCTGAACTATTAAACTTCTGAAGGCCAATCCTGCTCCATGGGCTTAGCTAGAAGATCTTTGTTTGTTTGTTTGTTTGTTTGTTTGTTTGTTTGTTAGTGGATTAGTTGAGCCAGGGGAGCGAGTGGGACGTTACCTTTCTTCCCTCATACATCTTTATGGAGCCGCGGTAACACAGTGGGGGGATTTTAACTTGGCAGCGTTGCAACTGATGAGCAAAGTGCCAATAAGCGGCAGTAAACAATGCCTGGAAGTTATGTGCGTTGTTAACACAGTGGGGTTTGCAGGAGCCAGACTAAGCCAGTATAACACCATTTCGATTTATGAGATTGCCAAAGTTTTTTTTTTTAACCGGCGACGGTACTTTTGGTAGGGCTAGTGGCGTCGACTGGAGATAGATCTGGTGGGTGAACATTGGAGGGGTGGGGGTGGCGCCTGGTTGCCGGACAACATTGAGGAGGCAAGGGATGCTCAGAAGCACGGAGATAGACATCGATAAAAACACCAAGTTCAATACCCCGTGTTTGTTTACTCCGTTCTTTGTTATTTCCGAATTCAAGAATCCCATCACATACCTTGTTCAGAAGTCTGATGGAGTAAGAATTGCATTCGAGAGTGTTTCCAAAGTGATTGGAGAGCTCTGTTTGGTATTTGTTCGAACGGCTTGAACTTTAACTCTCAAGACTGGTGGGTTGTAGGACCTGCTACCGCATAAAACTCTTACCATAGTTGTTCGTTCTGTGTATTTAGCGACGTTTTCTCAACTCCGTATGTTACTCAGGGTTGAATTTGAAAGTAATTATTTTGGGTAAGTTACAAGGATGCATCTGTGGCGTATGGGGAGAATTTACCGTAGCATCTGCGTGGAAGCATTGAGGAAAGCCCCGGCAAATATGAGGATTCGAAGCCAGGACGTCCCCAAATAGGAACCATTTGAATGCGACGTCGTCGCACTTGACGTATTTTCTGGACGAAAATGCCTAGGACAAATACAAGGTTAGGAAATGTAGAGATATCGTTACGTTTCTTCTGGTTCGTTGCCTCGAAACTCGTAAGACTAACGGAGAAGAATTTTCCTGTGTAACTGCCATGCAGCACATTTTCGCTGTGATAAATATTTCGCGCGGGAGGGCCTGAGATGTGCGCAGAAAAAGTTACTGTTCTTCGGTTTTAATCAGCATTGGTGGGGGGGGGGGGGGCCAAATTTTGCTTCAAGTAACTCGGTATCATATTTCATGACTACTCGGCTTTGCACCGTTCGTTTTATGCACACATACGGACGGAGGGAGCGATTTTAGTGAGCACTGCGTAGTAAAGGAGACGTGCGTAATGAAAGTCATTCGGAGGAATATAATTTAAAAAAAAAGTGATTTATTGGCAGTGGAATTGGGCCTATGGAGGAGGTAGATAGATAAAATTCTGTATCACGTAATTGGAAAAAATTACTTACAGAATTCACTTTTGCAGGGTATAAAAACAGCCTGGTACAGGCAGTCCCAAAGAATGGCAGACGTCAGTTGACGCAAACTTGCTGAAATGTGTAGCACCAAGAAAGCGAAAGCGGTGAAAACCAGGCGTGAGATAACGTGAAGGGGATCGTTAATGCAGTGACAGAGGAAGGACAGGAAGTAGGAGAGCGGATGAACACGAAAATCGCGATGACTGTGGGCAATTCGCCCGTTACTTTCTACACAGCACCCTGCACGGTCACTTGGCTGATCCCCCACCAGGTAAGCTGGCGCATGCGCTGTGCTGTTGCACCGCGTGACAAGACATCTCGAAGTATGAGGCGGACATGCTGTATAGTCAGCAAGACCACCCGCTGGCGTTTTATTTATGGGAACCATCCCAGGTTACGGCAGGTAATTACGTAGCGGAACTGTAGCAGAAGGCGGAAGAGGGGTGGAAGTTAATTCCAAACACGCCTGGAATTTTTGAGCGCCTATGGGTTGCCCTTAACGAGACGCATAGCTCGTTGTGTGGGAACACTGGGACAACAAGTGGGTCTGCTTTGTGTAGTTTGTTATGAAGACAGCGATTTGTAAATGAACACTCGTGTTTACAGTTTGTTATATATCATTCAGAAGTAAAATTGGCAGCGACTCTAAGGTTGTATGTTCATTCTTCGTTGTTTGTCCGCATGAACGTGCACGTCAAGTGGCTCGTATGTTGAAATGATTGACGGATTGTGTAAGTTTTTACGATTAGGACGTGATTTTTGTATAAAATGGAGTTTTATATGTACACATATATCAGTAGCGTAGATAACCATTGGGGGTTGGGGGACCGCGTGACTCGATAATCGCCCCCCCACCCCCCAATCATAATTTTTTATTTTTAGCGAAGTTACTCCTAGGTTTCATTTTACTGGGATTCAGAATACCACCTTCTATCAGAGGAACGGAATCCAGCCGTAAAGAACCAACAACAAACTTACGTATTTTATATATTTGGGGGCCCGTTTGCGGGAGCCTCATATATACCACTGATGTGTGCGTGCGTGGACGTATGTTATTTGAGAAATTGTCAAGTAGAAGACCCGCGGATATGGCATTACCACAAACTCATATATATATATATATATATTTTTTTTTTTCCGCAAAATAAAAGTGAGCTGGAAACTCGGTGAATATAAATGTGTTAGTACGAGTGCAAACAAGCAAAATGCTGATCACATAACACGAGAAAGGCTTATCCTGTACAGCGTACGATTTTGGAATACGATATTATGGTATTAAGTTGTCAGACTTGTGCTGTTTGACAGGCGGCTACGTTTCTGTGGGAAGATAACCCATATATATATATATATATATATATATATATATATCCGTCAAACACAACACCTGTTTAAATTAAAAACCTAATTGCTGCTACATGTTTCGGCCCGTGTTAACCATCCGCGTGAAACGTAGCAGCAATTGCATAGGTTTTAATAAATAAGTGTTTGACCGATATTTTTTGGTCTTTTTGTATACGTAACGTAACGGGATGAATCACATCAGGTTTCTGTATGACTTGCTGCATCTGTCTTCAAGGCACTCGAATTAAGATCGCGGTCTTTCGGGATGTGAAGCCGTACGCTTTGGTACTTACGTACCATCATTTTGGAGAAACCGTTTGCCTTAGTCTTTAGTGTACCTTCGGGGATTAAGGTTAGGCCTGTCTTTGGATGTGACGCCGTGTAATTCTGTGGAGAGGAGTGAGCGTTTCGGAGGACAGTTTTGCTTCCTTCTTCAAGGTACTACTTTGAGTAACTTGCATCTGATACGTCATTGTTCATCATTACCGTGACGCGCATAAGCCCAACGGTTATGGTGGGGACCAAATCTGCCCGCCGCATTTGTGAACCTGAGAACTGTGGGGCGAACTTTTGTTGCGTTAGTTACAGAGCCTTGCCGACGTTACAGGGCCGTTTCGCTTTTCACAAAGACGGACTTAAAAGTCTGCTTCCTTAAGGCCCTGTGGGTCGGGATAGCGTAGTCTGTATAGCGACTCGCTACGGGCTGGACGGTCCGAGGATCGAATCACGGTGGGGGCGAGATTTTTCGCACCCGTCCAGACGGGCCCTGGGGCCCGCCCAGCCTTCTGTACAATCGGCACCGTGTCTTTCCCGGGGATAAAGCGGCCGGAGCGTGGCGTTAACCACCTACGTTCATCTAGCGCAGAGGTTAAAGAAAGAGTAGAGGTGTACCTCAACTACCGCTCTGGGCCTTCATGGCCCGTTACAGGATGAACTTCTTAACCTTTTAAAGCCTAGCGGTAACTTTACATACGACCAGGTTTAACATTAAAAAATTCTACGTGGTGCCCACATTGCGTTTATGTGTTTTGTACGGATCTCAGAACAAACAGCAACTTTTGCCTTATAAAACGTTAAGAGACTGGTTTTTATAACCGAAGTGGAGAGTGTTTACAGCGCGGTACGCACTGAGTCCTTATATAAAACAGATACGCTTCGTCTTTAAAGGGTTAAGAAGATAATTGTGAACAGCGAAGCACATACGATATGCTAACTTGCAAACGAGCTTTTGAAAACTTCGGTAATGAATGCAGATACCTGTTGGTGTTAATATTTTAAAAACTAACAAGTGAAACAAACTGTGTTCTGTAAAATGTAACGTTTGTACATAAACTGTGAATGTTGTAGGTGTCATATATCGATGTGATTCGTAAATGACGCTTGCGTTCTGCAATTATGGCGTGACCTTTCAGAATTCTATCCGTTTAACAAGCAAAACTGCAAACTTGACGGGGCGATTGGAACCCGTACTGCTAACAAGCCGGTGTTCGAGCCGTCAAATTATTGTGTTATTTAAAAGACACTTTTATACCGGTCTTGAAGGCTGGATAGCTCAGTCTTTACAGTGGCTAGGCTACGGACTGGACAACCAAGGACTCGGGTCTATATTTCGAGCATGGACAAGGATTTTTGTGTTCTTTCCAGCGTCGGAAGTGTTTTGGGGCCCACCCAACCTGTTCTGGAATCAGTACCAGAGGTATTATATTGGCATAAAATTACTGAACAGTCTGCCACCATGTAGACCCAAGGCGGGTGGATGAAGAGTCTCAGTTTAAAGCAGTACTATGAAAGTGCTTAACCTTTTAAAGCCTAGCGGTAACTTTACGTACCGCCCGGTTTAACATTAAAAAATTCTACGTGGTGCCCACATTGCGTTTATGTGTTTTGTACGGATCTCAGAACAAACAGCAACTTTTGCCTTATAAAACATTAAGAGAATGGGTTTTTATAACCGAAGTGGAGAGTGTTTACAGCGCGGTACGCACTGAGTCCTTATATAAAACAGATACGATTCGTCTTTAAGGGGTTAATATATATTGTATAAAAGAATCTGAGTTTCTAGGTCGGATATGATGAGCAATAAATGTGCAGCTATTGACTGATTTGCCTGGAGGGTCTGAGGAAGATCACACAGAACTTTGTGTTACTGCGTTAGTGGGATGGGGTTTGAAGCAGGGACGATAACGTTTCTCTCTACTCGACCAGACATTCTGTTAATTTCCGTAAATGTAATTACGGATGTTACTTGTCACAGAGGTGTTGCAGAAGACTGAACTTGTGGAAGTTACGTTGGCGGCCTGGGCGTGGTGGGACTGATCGATGAAAATACACCGTTCCTGTGAGGTGATTCACGCATACAAATACGAGTACACTGTAACACGCAGTTGTTTGCCGGCTGCAAGAAGTCTCCACATTGCTAGGTTTATGGGTGTGTTTTGTTTTTCTATCGGCAGCTTCAAAAATCGGTGACTTAATGCACCACCAGCCCTAACATTAAGCGACTCCGTATTTTTGCCCGCACTTCGTTTATGAATCCCATGTAATAAAGACAAGGCAGGCAATATGCTTGTAACGTCACATTGAGGCGCGTCTGTGTAGCTGTTGTTGTGGAAAGCAATAAGTATTATATATTATAAGTGTGTGTTTGCATAGGCGTAACTTGGGGGAGGGGGCAAGGGGGGCAAATCCCGCTCCCCCCAATATTTTTTCAACCTAAGAATAGTTTATTTGGTAACTAACTAACTAACTAACTAACTAACTAACTAACTAACTAACTAA
>BLKM01007362.1:83465-185509 GCA_013340265.1 Coptotermes formosanus | reverse complement strand
AGGTTGCTATCCAAAAACACAAAGATTAGGGTATACAGAACTATAATTTTACCTGTTGTTCTGTATGGATGCGAAACTTGGTCTCTCACACTGAGGGAGGAACAAAGACTGAGGGTGTTCGAGAATAGGGTGCTGAGGAGGATATTTGGGCCTAAGAGGGACGAGGCGACAGGGGAGTGGAGAAGACTACATAACGAGGAACTTAATGACCTGTGCTCATCACCAAATATTATTCGGGTAATCAAATCGAGAAGACTGAGATGGGCGGGCATGTGGCACGTATGGGGGAGGAGAGAGGTGCATACCGGATTTTGGTGGGGAGACCCGAGGGAAGGCGACTACTTGGGAGACCCAGGCGTAGATGGGAGGATAATATTAAGATGGATATTCGGGAAGTGGGATGGAAGGACATGAACTGGATTGATCTGGCTCAGGATAGGGACAGGTGGCGGGCTCTTGTGAATGCGGTAATGAACCTTCGGGTTCCATAAAATGCGGGGAATTTCTTGACTAGCTGAGAAACTGTTAGCTTCTCAAGAAGGCCTCTGCTCCATGGAGTTAGTTAGTTAGTAATATATATATATATTTACATGTAATATTCTTTTTTTCCACTGCAATTATTTTAGCGGTTCGCAGGATTCCTGGCTCCTTCTGCAGCGGAATTTTACAGCAGTGCACATTCCAATTACATATAAGTGCTAACTACAACACATTTTCAAGCCTGGTGAGTTTTTCTTTACATTTGACGTGCTCATGTATTCCTTAAAGTAATTCCATTTTTGTGGTTGGCTCACTGATCGTGCGTTAGCAACAACAAACTTTCATCCTGTTTTCCCTTCACCAGATTCCCTGAACACGATCTATATCACAATATTTTTAACTCCTTGCGACATTCTTCCATACATTTCATTTCGTGGCGTCCTATACCGTAATCCGTAAATGAATGCTGTCCTGGAATGTGGCTGATAACTTGAATATATTCATGTTACCCTAAAGGATACGCATGTGGATAAAACGACAAGCATCAGAAAAAGACATATTGAGGAGAGGTTTCCGAGGATGCGTAAGAACCCGTCAAAACTTGTCAAATCTACCGCATTAGTCATCATTATGTTAACAAGCCAAGTTGCTGATAACACTAGCCTGCGAATTTAAACATTGTGTTCATTGCATGAAGGAAACGAAGTGAGTTTACATAACTTGAGTGTTCCGAATACAAAAATGAAGTCGGTTTCTTTCTATCACGTAAGGACATTTTGCAAACTAGTAATAATGATATTTATGGTTTTACAAATATTTTATGACAATAGCCTTGTTCGCCAACATGTATTTTCACTGTCACTAATAAGCCTACAACACAAACTGCATAGAATTAACAAAAGATATTGCAATTCCTCTGTAACAGTTTCGAACAGCCATTAAGGTCACTGTAATCTTTACTTTTTTGTTGTGAAATTTCTTCTTGCTCCCTTTCTCCTCTGTATACTTTCTGGAACCTTTTGCTTCAGCATCCAACACTAATCGGCAAGCATGCTTATGGTCCATCTTCCTTGGTATCTTCTCTCAATTTCCTTACATCTTTACGGAATATTTCCCCTTGACCTTCACTCAAGGATGCAGGGATTTCGGCGAAGTATTCCAGATGCGAGTGTAAGAAATGAAGTTCCGATCTCATACTGCAACCGAGGTCCTTGAATGCATCTAGCACTTTGTTGACAATATTTGTGTAATTTTGATCCTTGGTATTACCAAGAAACTTCGTAACAGCATCTCTAAAAGCTTACCATGCCTCCTTTTCTGTTACATTCATTGTACTTTCAAATGCAGCATCAAACAAACCTTTCTTGTCATCGGGACCAGTGAATATACCCCCTTTCAACTTTGTTTCTGTAAGAGCTGTAAATCTTTGACATATGTATTTGAAGCAGTCCTCTTATTTTTTTAGAGCCTTGAGAAGCTGCTTCATCACGCCAAGCTTAATGTGAAGTGGAGGCAGAACTACCTTAGAAGTAGCGACAAGTCTTGTGTGTGCAATATTTTTCGACCGACGACCAACATCTCTCGAGGCGGCCAGTCCTACTGGACCCAGTGACGAGATCATGCTCTACTGTCCCACTCGCACGTAAAGCATAGATATTTGGTGTATCCAGATTGTCGACCCAATAACATAGACAAAATTTTGAAATCGCCACAAACTTGCCAATTGTGTTCCTGATATTTGTTCCAGGACAAAAGTGTTTCGAGATTTTCGTAAGATTCTTTAAGAAGCACTGAATGAGCGACGGGAGCTGAACCAAATACGTTTCCTTCGTGAAGAAGGACACCCTTTGAACTTCCCTTAGAGGTATCGATGAACAGCCTCCATACACTGTGGTCGTATTCTGAGAGACCAAGCCTGTGCCCCAACACAGGACGGTTGTTGCAATATACAAGAGGGCCGTCTTGAGAAAAATAAGAAATGAATCCCCCTTCTCGGTGTCTGTACCAATACTATGATGTCCCTGGGCTGGGCATGTTTTTTCACAAAGTCTGGATTCTAAAACCTCAGCTAAGTCTTTCGGAAGGCCAAGATCTCTTACAAAGTCACTCAGTTCGCTCTGCGTAAAAACCTCAGGTTCCTTAGCAGTGGTTTCTGCCTGAAAGTCACTGTCACTCTTTTCACTTCCGGAGACTTCAGAATCGGATACGTGTGAAAACAAATCAAGGTTTTCTGGTCGCAAAGGTACTGGGTTTTCTGGGCCGCGAAGAACGGGTGAACGGCTGACCGAATACTGGAATAGGTAATTTCCGTTTTGTTTTTAGTGTTGTACCCTTGCACATTGCAAAGACAGAAGTAGGTTTGATTTTGTGGACTGGCTGTCATATATACTTACATTCAAACTCCTTATATGAGTTCAGCCTTTTCTCACAAGCACGCAAAACGGGAGAAATCGCGAAGACATACAAATTTAAATAACAAAACAATGGTAAATTATACGAAATTTCTGGCATAGATTTTGGATCTGGCGTGTTAAAATTACCCATAAAACGTTGAAATATCAATTGCAATGGAAATGTCGCAGGCTAGTGTAATACATTATTAATGTCTACTCCTGCAGCTGAAATTGTACACAGAAAGAAGGATTGAAACTTGTTCTTCACCCCCAAATGCAGAAACGGGTGCTTATACATAGGTATCTATTCACAAAATACCTATAACAAACTCCTATATATCACTTTGAAAATGAGGGAGCAGTAAAGCACGCAGGCTGTTGTTTTAGCATAAATACGACCACGAAAAGTATTCCGTAATTCCAGACAAGTATCTTTAAATTATCAGTACATAATGTACCCTTCGAATTCCTTAATTAGACCCACACATTTACGCCTGTCAAGAGTATCTACACTGAACTACGTAACGAAGGTTACCGTAGTGTCCAAACCGTGGAAGAATAACTAACCGCTACACTGAAACCTACTCTTGATAAAGAAACAATACAATGGAATACCTGCCCAACAAACAGGCAATCTAATCCGGATTTGACTGGTCTGTTTAAGTCTTCAGTACCATCAAAGTATCGGAAGTGTGGAGGTACATTTGGGTGGAAAATGTATGTAGTATTTGACGGGAAAGTTAGGCCAAATATCTAACTCTGTGCAGCAGGGTCCCCTTGAGATAGTAACAGGGTCTTAGATAGTCAAGTAATTTGCTGTATTTTATGAAAATGGGCGACTATTACTGTAATATATTAATATTAGGATGTACAAGGCGGTCCCACTTGCCTTACATACGTACTTATGAATAATTTTCTTTGTTGCACATTGCGTTTTATTTCTAAATTATTCTGTAGAGGAAACTTATAACTGTGCATATTCTGATTACATAAACGAGTCTATCAGAATGCGGTTTCAGGCATGGTAATTTTTTCTGTACGTCGGATATGCTCATATGTTCTTTAAAGTAATCTCATTACTTTGGCAGATATTCAGAGCGCGTGTTAGCAACAATAAATATTCACTCCTTTCGCTTTCATCAGCCTCAAAGGACACCCTTTGTAGTACAAGTTTCTTAACTCTTTGCGACATCCTTCGTAAATTTCACTTCATAACGTCGTATGACGTTTTTGTAAATGTATGGATATTGGAATGTATCTGATAACTTGCATAAATGAATATGACCTTCAAGATTATGCATGTGACTAAAGCAACACGCGTCAGAACAAACACAATGTGAGCTTAACGCTCTGAGAATTTGTATGAACCTGATAAAATACCAGTTACTATTGACTTTTGTAGCCACTGGATTAGACTTATCAAAGAACAGACCGTGAGATACAGAATGATGCTCGTATCAGTTGCATGAATCAACTTTGAGTTTAAAGGACAAGTCGCTGATAATACAATATTAACCGTTTTCCCTTACAGTTGCCATTATATGCAATATTATGAATAAATAGTTTTAATTTTCTCTCAGAACCCCAAAGTTGTTCTTATACATATATATATATATCTGTTTTACAAATTCCTAAAACAAACTCATAAACAAACTTTCGAATAATCAGACAGCAAGAAGAAGACACTTGTGTTCTTTTAACAGACACAAGAGCACAAAAAATACTCCCTTATCCCAGATCGCTGTTTGTAACTTAGCGGTGCTTAGCGTGCCCTACGAATGCCTTATCTCATTACAGTAGACAGAAGTTGTCACGTCAGTTCCATTAACCATTGATGCGTTTAACAGGCAAGTTGCTGATAATACATCATTAATACATTCTCCTTACAGTTGAAATTCCTCACAGTATTAGGGAATGAATATTGGTTTTTCAGCCACAACTGCAAAATGAGCGCTTAGTATATTTGCCCCAACTGTATATGTAACATAGCAATACTTACTGTGCCCTAAGTGTGCCTTAATTAGGCCTGAATCTCTCCGCCTGTTACGAATCTGATTTGTTATATTTAGATGTATATACTCTGAAGGTCGAATGCAACACACGAATTACTAACTAACTAACTAACTAACTAACTAACTAACTAACTAACTAACTAACTAACTAACTAACTAACTAACTAACTCCATGGAGCAGAGGCCTTCTTGAGAAGCTAACAGTTTCTCAGCTAGTCAAGAAATTCCCCGCATTTTATGGAACCCGAAGGTTCATTACCTCATTCACAAGAGCCCGCCACCTGTCCCTATCCTGAGCCAGTTCAATCCAGTTCATGTCCTCCCATCCCACTTCCCGAATATCCATCTTAATATTATCCTCCCATCTACGCCTGGGTCTCCAAAGTGGTCGCCTTCCCTCGGGCCTCCCCACCAAAATCCGGTATGCACCTCTCTCCTCCCCCATACGTGCCACATGCCCGCCCATCTCAGTCTTCTCGATTTGATTACCCGAATAATATTTGGTGATGAGTACAGGTCATTAAGTTCCTCGTTATGTAGTCTTCTCAAATCCCCTGTCGCCTCGTCCCTCTTAGGCCCAAATATCCTCCTCAGCACCCTATTCTCGAACACCCTCAGTCTTTGTTCCTCCCTCAGTGTGAGAGACCAAGTTTCGCATCCATACAGGACAACAGGTAAAATTATAGTTCTGTATACCCTACTCTTTGTGTTTTTGGATAGCAACCCGGAAGACAAAAGATTCTGCACCGAATGATAGCAAGCATTCCCCGACTTCAATCTGCTCTTAATTTCTTCATGAATGGAGTTTCGATTCTTTAGGGTTGCTCCCAAATATTTGAATTCTTCCACCCTTTCTAAGGATTTATTATCTATATTTATGTTGTGATTGTGTCGTGCATTCTGATTTCGAGACATGACCACGTACTTAGTTTTCTCAGCATTTACTTCTAGACCAATCTCCTTACTAGCAATAATTAAATCTTCTGCATTTTTCTTTATGCTATGTACGCTTCCGCCCAATATATTAACATCATCAGCATAAACCAGAAGCTGATGTGTACCATTCAATTTCAAGCCCTCCTGGTTTGCCTGCACCCTCCTAATGGCATATTCTAAGGCAAAGTTGAAAAGCAATGGCGACAGAGCATCTCCTTGTTTCAAGCCATTCTTAATAGGGAACGTTTCAGACAGATGTTTTCCTACCCGAACTCTGCTATACGTTTCACTTAGGCACATTTTTATTAACCTTACTAGTTTCATGGGGATACCGAACTCAATGAGAATATTATACAAGACCTCCCTCCTAACTGAATCATAGGCTTTCTTGAAGTCTATAAATAGCTGATGCACTGCCTTATTGTATCCCCATTTTTTCTCAAGTATTTGACGAATGCTGAATATATGATCAGTAGTTGACCTACACACGAATTACTACAGCTTTTTTGTACGTAGGAATAAGTGTATATATTACACATGCCGCTCTTCATTAACAGGTGTTACGATTTTAGTAACTGGGAATGGAAACAAGCCTTACGAAAGATCCATAAATTTTACATATCACCTACATTTAACAATAGAGTGACTTCAGTTGAATCCTAGAAACTTCATCTTATACTGCGATATAACGTCCTTCCTCTAGTCTAATATTCCTAGACAGATTGCATATACTGTAAACAAATTTATAATTTAAGCTCATTTTTCACTTACTGGCTCATCAAAACAAGGAAGATTAATTTGTCAGCATACCTGAAGGGAAGAGATCATTTGCGTAACCTAAGAGCACCCGGGGCGAAAAATCCGTATTGTAATTATATTAATATGTTTTGAAACTATCTACAGGATTAGCGTGGATTGGTAAAATACCGAGAGACATTTGTCCCGGTAACGAAATTTCGAATTACATCGACGGAAAAGGATTTCTCGACAGACTGAGCGACTTTTGGCTTCTGAAGGAGGCCTCTTCTCCATCGACTTGGTTAGATCCCGCTGTCATTTCTGAAGGATTATGCTTAAGCAGAAGGAAAATACATAAAATTTTATTTGAATTATCGCAGTAGAAATCTCACCCCTCGGCGATTGTCGTCAGGTTCCATGATCGAATACTTATGACCTAAGCAAAGATTTGTGATTTTTTGCTTTGGTCTTAGTTTACTAAGTGACCTCAATAGTAGAACGGGCCGAATCCATGGGCGACCGTTAATTTAATATTGCTTACTAGTAATTAATGTGCCACCTGACTGTCCGTCAACAGGATCCATACACTGCAGGTAGGCAGTCGTATTTGGAAGGCTAATTACGGACACGACTTGGGACGGCCAGGCGGGATTTGTCGGTTTGCTCCCCTTGGGAAGAATTCCACAGGTATTGTCAAGAAAGGGTCTTTGTAAAAACCCCAGGAGTAAGAGGTTTGTGAGGGGGATAGAGGGAGAAGCAGGCAGTCGATCCGAGGGCTGGGTGGTGTTAAGAAGAAGCTGCGAGTAGAAGAACAAGTAAACTGATTTTCTGTGAATGTATGTTTGTATGTGTACGTTAATAGTATGAAAAAAAATTTGTAAGTGAAATAAAGGATTGCCGACTTCTGTGGAGACCAAATACACGCCTCGAATTAGATGTCAAACGCCCTGGACCACGGAGCCCTGGATTCGAGGAGAGAAACCGCTGATGCCCTGTACTAGCACCCCTCCGAGTTCCAGCACAATCAGCCAGTGAAAATAAGATTCGGCATAGTAGACTGGACAAAAAAGGTTGGAACAAAGTACGAGTTATTATTCCGATACTTTGTTCAAGGGTGTGACAAACCATAACATCCTCAGAATAGCCAAATTTCTAGCCGATATTTGAAAAATGAATCTCATAAACACAAAACAGGAATTCTGCCCACGTTCACACGCGATCTTTTTGCAGTTTCATTCAGAAGCAGAAATATGTGCCACACAAGATGGGCAGTCTCCGAAGTCTTCATTTGTTTAAAGCACACACGGTTTCTGAGTGAGACGTGTACAGAATGCTGCTGTGAACAAGTGTGGATTACAACACATAGGGCTTCAGAATTTGATTCTGCCTTCTTCAGTTAGGGCAAGAATAAAAAATCATAACACGTTGCATCTAATGGATTAAGTCAGAGAACACCTCAGTGAGAGTTTTGACGCTATGTAAGAGTAAAAATACAATTAAGTAAACACACACACACACACACACACACACACAATCACACACACACACACACACACACACACACAGGGCTTCAAACATTTTTTCATCGCTTTGTAGTAGCACAGAGAGAGAGAGAGAGAGAGAGAGAAAGAGTGTGAGAGAATTATTTCGAAACGGCCGTGTTTCCAACTAAGTAGATCAATCTAAGACATTCAAATATGTGCGCCACCAGAAGAACCTACGTTTCTAAGAACTGAGACTTAACAAATTGTGCTTTATCATCACATCCAAAAAGGCTTCACAGCACAGCTGGGGTTGCCCTCCTGACATCACTTGTGCTATCCTAATAAAATGCTGAACAATAGTTTGAGTGATATGGCGAAACTGTAACTCATAGGCACATCTGACACACAATATCTATGCTACAGATACATATCTTCGTACGTATTTGGTGGAACGATCTATGCCGGATCTTCACAAAATCTTGCTTTGTGAAGAGCGAGAAAAGTGTCTAGTGCTAAGTTACAGGACCCTCATTAATCCTTGGTCATACACTTGTACTGACAATAATGATTAGTACCCGTGCAGGCGTATAACAGTCAATATTTCAGAGAACAGAAGATTTGTTATTTCTTAAAGTAATTATCAATAAGAAAGAATTATTCGCAAGCTCTATATTGATATTTTCCACCCATCCACAACACCAACAAAATTCTGTAATTAATTAAAGCTTTACTTTGTTACAATAAAACTAACGATTTACGCTAGTTTCGCCCACTTTCTAGTTAATACGAAATAAATATTCTTCAAACAGCATAATGTTTTACGGTTAAAACAATTGCTTGCTCCCTCATGATATTTTGAGAACTTAACGCAGAGTTTTACACAATAAATTTGCTATATGCTGGACTATATAATGAATATTTCTGTAGTTCCCAAATATACAGCAGAGGAACTCATCAATAAACTGAAACCGAATCGAGATAAAGAAAAAAACCCAAGGGAATGACTTCATCTCAGGCAGGTAACTTATTCCCGATTTGACTGCTTTGGTTGAGTCTTCAGTACCACCAAAGCATCTAAATGTGTAATTCAGTTGCCTGTAATATGTAGGCCTATGCAGTAGGTGCCAGGAGAGATACGCCCAAATATCTAACTCTGTAGAGCAGCGTCCTTCTTGAGATCCTAACAGGGCCTTAAGTAGTCAAGAATTTCCCGTCATTTTAAGGAACATGTAGGCTTATTTCCGCAACAGAACAACCCACCACCTGTCCCTGTCATGAACCACACGAATCCACACCACGCCCATAACACACTCCCTGAAGATATAGCTTAATTTTATTCTTCCATTTACGCTTAGTTTTTCCAAGTGGACACATTTACTCAGATTTCCCCACCAAAAGGCTATGTGCACGTCTACCCACCCTCAGTCGTGCCACATGCCCCGACCGTCTCACAGTTGTTGCTACGCCTTGAGTATGAATTTTCTTATTTTTTCGTAACTCGTAACACATAAGGATCTGGGTGCTGGTAATTGCTAAAAAGAGGAGAATGAGGCAAAAGAGACGCAGTTATTTTATTTATAATAAAACAGAAAGAAAATGAAATGTACGAAGAGATACGACATTTCACACTTCATCGTGATGTTATTATACTATAGTTTGCGACAGGTTAGAAGTATTTAAGTGTAAATTTAAAAATTAAGACAATTTGTTTGACTTAACAGTCTAACAGCTTACATGAAAGCCGTTCTTGAGAGAAACGTTCGTAAAAAACCTTCCTCTCGTTTAAGGTAGAACAATAATGGATGAAATTCGTTATTTCAGATAAATACTATTCCCTCTATGCAAATAAAGAAAAAATATATTAATATTTGTGTGTGCGAGGAAGTCCGACTTTTCTTACATGTGTATTTGAGAATTAAATTTTTTGATTTCCATTGCATTTATTTTAATGGTCTGCAGAATTCCTGACTCATTCTGCAAAGGGAATTTACAGCAGTGTATATTCCGATTATATAGACGATCCTAATTACAAAGCATTTTCAAGAATTATGATCTTTTCTGTACATCGGATATTCTAATATAGCCCTTAAAGTGATGTCATTAGTGTGAAAGGACCTCAGATCGTGTGTTAGCAACAATAAACTTTCACTCCTTTCCCCTTCATTAACTGCAACGAAGATATTTTGTAGCCCAAATTGCTTAAATTTTTGCGACAATCGTTTGTAAATTTCACTTCATATGTTGGTATACCAGTTTTAGCAAATGAATGCCATCTTGGAATGTCGCTGATAAGTTGGATATACGAATGTGAAGTTCAAGGTTATACACGTGACTAAAACAAAGCGCTTCAGAAAAAACACAACGTGAGCTTAACGCTCTGAAAATTTATATGAACCTGATAAAATACCAGTTACTATTGACCTTTGTAGCCCTTGATTAGACTTATCAAAGAACAGACCATGAGATAGAGAGCGATGTTAGTATCAGTTGCATGAATCATCTTTAAGTTTAAAGGACCATTCGCTGATAATATATTAACTGCTTTTCCTTACAGTTGCCATTATATGCAATACTATGAATAAACAGTTGTAATTTTCTCTGAAAAGCGTAAAAGTTGTTGCTGCATATATATATTTGTTTCACGAAATTCCTGAAACGAACTCATAAACTCACTTTCGAATAATAAGAGGGCAATAAGAAGACCCTTGTGTTCTTTTAACAGACACAAGAGAACAACCAGTATTGCTTACCCCGAGCTCTCTTACTTAGCAGTGCTTAGTGTGCCTACGAATGCCTCATCTCATTACACTTACAAATTAACAGAATATGAGACAGTAGCTGTCACGTCAAATCCATCAATCTCTGATATGTTTAAAAAACAAGTTGCTGATAAAATATCATTAATATATTTTCCTTACTGTTGAAATTATACGCGTTATTAGGAAATGAAAATTTGGTTTTCAGCCACAAATGCAAAAGTGAGCGCCTAATAATACCTACTTATTTTACGAAATTCCTAAAACAAACTCATAAATATCGCGTTATTAATAATAGTGGTAAATGTAAATCAATCCCATTACAGGCCTGGTCAGGCCCTTAGTTTTCCACGGGTTTGAGGCTCCTAGATTTTTTGCCAGTCAGCACACGAATGTGGTAAGGTTTTCATCCCTAGGCACCAGCCTCCCTTAACCCCAGGAAATATTCCTGGTAGTCATTTCTAGTAGACGCTGAGTCGACCCCAGAGCCATAGTGAGACGAAAAGGATTATGCCAATGAAAAATTCCAAAAATTCCAATGACAACACTTGGAATAGAACCCGCGACCTGCCGGTTTGTAGTGCAGTGCCTCAACCAACTGCTCCACAGAGTGCCCTCGACTAATAATGGGGCATTAACAAGTCCCCTCTTTTTTTAACTGACACAGTAGCACAAAAAATACCCCGTTACCCCCGACCTGTGTTTGTAAATTACGAATAGTTAGGGTGCCCTGAGTGTGCCTTAAGGAGACCTAAATATTCCGCCTGTTACTAATCTAATTCATCATGTTTTCATATTTGCACTCTGAAGGTCGAATGCAACTTCATTTGTTTCTGCGTAGGAATGTATGTGTATATTAAACCACGCCCCACTTTATTAAAAGATATTACGATATTAGTAAGTTGAAATCGAAACAAGCCTTTCAAAGGGATCCACAGTCTTACAGTGCAACTACATTTTACAATACGGTGACCTGATTTGAACCCCAGAATCCTCATCTCATGCTGCAATATTCCGCCCGTCTTTCGTCTCATTTTCTTACAGGGATTGTATATACTGTACACAGATTTATAACTTATGATGATTTTTCACTTACCGGATCATCAAACCAAGGAGGATTAATTTCGATCAGTAAACCAGAAGGGAAGAAATCGCTTGTGTGACCTAAGGATAGAAGGAAAAGTATAATTAGTACCGTATTTATATTAATATCCTTTGAAACTATCCACAGGATTAGTGTAAAATACAAAGGTACGTTTGTAAAGACGGTAATGAAATTTCGGTTTCCATCGAAGGTAACAATTTTCTTGACAAGCTGATTGAGTCTTGGCTTCTGAAGAGAACCTCTTCTCCATCGACATTTTTACATCCCCCTCTCGTTTCTGACGGATTATTCTTAACGATACGTGAAGAGTTTAAAATAATATTTGAATTATCAAAATACAAACTTTCCTTTGTTGCTGTCGTCAGACCTTACTCTGGTCCAATCAGTGGATGCTTATGTGCTGAGCAAATATTTGTGATTTATTCCTTTTTTAATGTTTTATTAAGCGACCTCAGTAGACGGGACTGGAATGGCTGGAAAAAGGGGGAGTTATTATTCAGGTATCTAATTAAAGGATATGTCAAAATGAGAACGGCTTCACATTAGCCAAGCTTTCGTGTAGATATTTGAAAATTGGATCTCCTAAACACAAAACGGGAGTCCTGCCCCTGTTCAAAACGGTCTTGCTGCAGTTTCATGTACTAGAAGCAAGCTGACCGACAACAGTTGTGATGTTTCTTTGGAAGTATTCTGGTTAAAACCCTCACGCTTTCTGACTGAGACCTTAATTGAAAGTTTCTGTGACCTTGCCTTGATTAAGATACAGAAGGTTGCGAAATTTGACTCCTTTTATTATAAAGAACCAAAAATCATAAAACCTGTCACGTTGGTATTTATTGCATTTCATTAGAAATATCTCAGTTTAAAATGATACAATGGTAGTTTTTATATGATGTGAGAGTAGAAGTGTAACTGAAGGTGGGCCTATAAAGCCTAGGATTAAAAATTTCTTTTCACCTCTTAATTTTTACAGAAGAGCGTACGAAATACCTTTCCAAGTAATGTAAAGACGACAGAAAAATTCCTATGTGTTTGCTGCCTAAATAACATACGTATTCAAAAATCACATCTTAGAAAATGTGATATAACATCACATCCAAGGTGGCTTCACTGCGCAGCTGGAACTCTCCTCCACAAAGAAGCGTCATTTTCTTATGTATTTGTGTTTAATTTTGCCTGTACCAGTAATGAGCACCCGACTCCCCCAGACTGTTTAAGAACACATTTCACTTATGTTGCCCCAGCAGAATTCTGAAAAATATTTTGAGCTATCTGGCGAAGGTAGAACCTACAGTTACATCTGATAGATAATATTTACGCTAAAATAATCTTTGTACGTATTGCATGGGACAAACCTATGTCAGAAACCTCACAATATCTGACGGCAGAAGGGGTGAGAAAAATATCTGTTGGTAAGTCCAAGCAGTCTAATTAAGCCTTAATCACATGCATTTAATAACGATAATGAATTCTCCAGATGCAGGCTCACATTGGCCAATATCTTTTACAATAAAGATTTTTTAAAATGAATATCAATAACAAAGAATTAATGGCAAGCTCCACAATAATATTTTTCCATCCCTCCATAATAACTTTAAAATTTTATAACCAATTGGCAAATTAACTTTATTACTATAAAATTATTTATCAGCTAAGAAAGCCAATTTCATTCCCTGTGCTGTTAATACGAAATAAATATTCTTCATACAACATAATGCTTTTCCAGTTAAAAAATTTGATTGCGAACCTCATGATATTTTGAGACTTTATATGGAACTTGTACAGCAAATTTGCACTACGCCGGGCTATGTAATGAATATTAAAGTGATTTCCAAGTAGCAGAAAAGCAACGAACTATTACAATCAAACCTACACTTGATAAAGAAAAAACTCCAGTGAATACCTCACTCTCAAAGCAGTAACACAAGCCGGATTTGACTGATCGGTTTACGTCTTCAGTACCATCAAACCACCGGAAGTGTGTAAGTAGAGTGGGCTGTAATAAGCATGTAGTAACTGCCGGGAAAGGTACGCGCAACTATCTAACTCCGTGGAGTAGAGTCCTTCTTGAGGACATAACAAGTCGTCAGCTAGTCAACACATTTCCCTCTTTTTATGGAACATGTTTGTTCATTACAGCAAAAGGAACAGCCCGCAGCGTGTCCCTATCTTTAGCCAGATCAATCCAGTCCAAGTCCATATCCAACCCTTGAAGATAAATTTTAATATTATACTTCCCTCTACGCCTATTACTCCAAGCGGTCTCTTCTTACAGACTTCCCCACCAAAAGCTTTACGCACCTATTCTGTCCCAATTCTTTCCCCATTCTCCGCCCATCTCATTTTTCTTCCTACGCCTCCGACATGAACTTTCTTCATTCTTCTTATCTCGCATCACACAAGGATGTGAGAGTTGGAAAGTATTTAAAGCCAAGGAATGGGCCAAAACCGGCACAGTTAATGTATTGGTAATGCAAGAACACATGCGGAATGGAGTGCGTAAAGACATATACCATTTCTTGCTTTTTTCTGGCGTTGTTATACTCTGACAGGTTAGTAATAACTTCTTAAATAAATAACTATGACTTTGCTTTCATTTCTACAGAAGAATGCCTTAAATGAAAAAAGATAAAAGTTGTTAAAAATGAAACTGTCATTTAATTAAGGTAAATAATATTCGTAGAATTTTGTTGTTTCAAATAATGACATTTAGATAAATATGCAATTAATATAAAGAAACACAAATGTGTATATATTTATATCAGGCAGTCAAAGTTGTCTTATTTATCTGTTTACTAGTAATTTGCTTTTCCTACTGCATTTACTTTAACCTTCTGCAGTATTCCTGACTCCATTTGCAGAGGACTCTTACATTAGTGTACAGACCTTTTAGTTTTGCAATGCTAATTAAAACGCTGTTCGAAGCATGGCATTTCGTTACATCGAACATGCTCTTACGTTCCACAAAGTAATCTCATAATTGTTACTGGCCCTTAGAAAGTGCGTTATCAACAATAGCCATCCACCAACTTTTGGTTTCATCAACAATTCTGAACAACTTGTCTGGGACAAATTCCTTAAATTCTTGCGACATTCTTCCGTAAATTTCACTTCGTATTCTCTAATCAAGCACAAACTACAGTTTCCTCTTCTATTTTGTTTCTTTCCGCCACTGTAACATCATTCTTAAAGCCACATTAACTACAAAACTAACAATAGCTGACGGCAAACCTTTGCCATTACGGGGCAAAACAGTTTTAGACTTTAACGGCTGTGAGTCTACAAACAGTTTCTACTCCTCAGGATTATGATTAATACTTAGGTACGTTGAGCCGACTCTAGTTCAGTCATCGGCCCTAAGAAACAGAACTTTTTCCTAGGTCGATATTTGACAGTCATCAGTATGGACAGCTGTGAGGAGGATGTGACAATTGCCTGTGGGCTTTATCTCCTTTCATAAGAAAAGAGGGAAAAACGAAAACAGGTCCTCACCAAGAATTTTCCCTTAGGGGGAGGGGGGATAAATCTGAGCGTATATATAATTTGTATTTGATTTTAAAAATTATGTTATAAAGAACATGTAAGTACAACATAACACTGTTTGCAACTGCATTTATACATATACGAATATAACTACATGTTCCATGACTCAATCATAGTGTCCTACCTTCTTGTTTTTTAATTTTATTAATTTAAGTGTATTTTTAAAATTATAATGCACTGGTTATCAGCCGATTTCAGTGGTTGAATTCGGCTGAAGGAGAAATCACGGAAAAGAGTCGATATCATGATATCTACTAAACCTGTTTTTTTTTAATTTTGGGGGGGTTTGGAGGGCCGCAACCCGACAAGCCTGCCCCCCCCCCCCCCGACTGCGCCCCTGAACGAAAATGCTGGATTCATAATGTGTCTCGAGCAAGCGAAGAGGAAGGAGAATTTCGCATTCAGTTTGAACGTCTGAAAAATGAAGGGCAAAAGTTTTTCAAATAAATTATAATGAATATTTAGAAGTTTGAAAAGTTGAAACAGTTCTTGCCCACAGGCAAAAGAAGAGCGCGTGATGGAGATGTAGTATAAAAACAGAAGGAAGACTGGCTTTAACTTTAAGATTAATTCATAAAAATGTATAATCCGTATAACCTGCTGTCTCCATCACCATCAGAACAGATTACACACATCAGAAAAGGCAACAGCATTCTGGATAACAGCCCTCTTGAATGTCCGCGTGTTAGCCGGGAAGAAGCCGAACCGAGGCTGGTCACCAACAGGCCGTCGAGAGACGGCCGATGTTAATTCACATATGCCATGCCATTTCCCTGCGGCGCCCATGCAGCGGTGTGGCTTGGCCTTGAGAAGTCGCTTTCGAAACTGCATGGCAGGGGAACGGCAAGGGCACGGCATGGCATGTGTGAGTTAGCCTTTGAAGAAATGAACCATGTCTTTTTGACGGGAACGAAAGGCAGGTACTTTCGCTTTGTCATCGTGGAGATTGCGCAGTTGAAGTCTCTACCACAACAGTTCTGTCTTATATTTGGGAAGACTGAATTCTCTGCCAAGATAGATCAACTCATTTTTTGATAACGTGTGGTTCACCACACATAATGTTGCATGCGAACTCAGGATATTTGGGTTGATAGTTCAGATATATTACAAGTTTCATCGCCTTCTTCTTTTCCGATTCAAGTGTAACTGGGCCTGGAGGTTCCGGAACGGAAATTCCTTTACTGTGAGGTAAAGGTCGTTTAGCACATCATGGGTAAGGCAAGAGAGCATTAATCGACTTTTGCGACTCAACCATCATGAAGATTTAATGAACAAGTATTGCAACCAATGTTTGAGGGCTACCTCTTCTCCTGGTCCCCAGTCTGGCAGCCAAAGAAAAGATGGAAGGCTTTCTGATGGTCGTGTTTATGCCACGTTTCGGTGATGACAAAGTTACTTCTCCACAAGTATAATAGAAATTTTCACGCACTTTCGCTGCATTCTTTTTGAGGTTCGGCCAAGAAACGATTGCATGAAATATTTATGGCGTTTATAAAGTCTTCACCCTGCGAAAGAAAACTTTTTCTAATGAGAAACACAAGTGAGTATTATGCAACTGCCTATAGAGAACTGAAAAGCAACAAGTTGGGTGTGGCAATATCTGGGACATGATTACGTCATCCACACTGCCCCACTGCACTGCTTTACGCTGCTGATGCCAGCAAGTAGGATAATGCAAACTCTGTTTACTAATTTCGTCATCCACTGCACGTTAAGTATGGTCAGATCGTTGCTAAAAGCGGCTCAAAGACTAAGGCAGTGCAAAGTGTAAAATTTGGGACCCACCCTAGATCTTCCAAAGTAGAGCCAATTAAAAATTTTAATTGCCGTATTCGCCCTCAGCACCACAAATTTAGTGATGATTTTCTCCTTTCAATTCCGAAATATTTTCACTGTTGTCCATCAATATTTTTCGTATCTGTGCTTATTCTAATAAGCAAAAGGATACAAAATATACAGATGACAAAAACATGATGCCTATAGAACAGAAAGTGTGCCGCAGAGGGTCAAAAGCATTCGAAGATCGGCGACTAACATGAAAAGCGGTACTGCAGGGATGTAAATAAGAAGAAAAATTTATGAATTGCATGGTTAGATTACCAGAAAGCTTTGGACAGTGTGCCTCACAGATGGATAATCAAACCCTTAGAGTTAATTGCGATCAACAATAAACTAATATTCTTCACTAAGGAGAATATGAGTTGTTGGAAAACCAGTGCGCACCTACATGCAGAAGGTAAGCTAAATGAAGCAGAATCTGTAGAAATATAACGTTGCATACTGGAAGCAGACTCATCACCACCGTTCTTTATAATAGCTTAATTCCACCCACAGACCAGGTAAAAATATAAACACAAGATATGAAGAATACATGAGAAAGACATGAATATCACACTTGCTTTTATGGACGACTTATAGCTGATACGTAATACAGAGGAAGAACTCCAAAAACATGTACAAAGATTTAAACATTTCAGTCATGATAGCCATATGGAATTCGGACAAGAAAAGCCTACCAAGATCATAGTGAAGACGAGTAATTAGTTCACTCGCAAAACTTAGTACTTCACATCAACAGAGAATAGAGGAGTTTGAACGTGGAACAAAGCGGAAAGTACCTAGGCTTTGAGGAAACATCATATCAAAATACGTCAACAAATACAAGAGAATGTGAAAAATAATACACCAGGAGATTAAGAATGGTACTGAAATGAGAGTTTAATGTAACGAATAAAATTACAGAAAGTGGAGCATTAGTTGTTCCAAAATTACAATGCACTTTTGGTACAAATAATTCGAGATAATAAACATAAAACAATTCGACACGAAAAATAGAAATATGCTGACAAAGTATAAACTGCTTCATCCAAAAGTTAACATAGATAATATATATATAAAGACGAGGAGGAGGAAGAGGCTTGTTAAGAGTTGAAGTGACGTAAAAGGCAGAGATAGCCAATATTGCTCAATATGTGAAGGCAAAAAATGAAAAAGATCGATTAATAAATATTGAAAGCCACAAAAACAGTGAAACAAAGATGAATCTAACAACTAAAACAGTAGAAAATATTGTAGACGGATTACATCAATAAAACCAACCAGGGGCAAGTAAAGAAGGTACACAACGTAGACAATAATGATTAGGAGGGTCCTTAGACAAAAATGGGAAACAAACATAATGCACGATATGAGAAGTAGAGATAGAGAGCTTATTAGTGAATAAGGCACGTTTCTTTGGCTGTAGAGGGGAGATCTGAAAGTAGGAACTAAGAATGAAGTAATCGCTCCAAAAGATAAGGCACTAAAACAAAACTTAATCCCACAAAGTTATTACGAACATAAACATGTATCAAGTGCAGATTGAATCAAAAATAGGGCCAGACAATACACGACATCGTATCAGCATGCCCACTATTGGCGAACTAACAATATATAGAGAGACATGAAAACGTGCGTACTCAACTACACGTTATCATACGCTGGGAAGTACGTGTGAAATTAGATTAGGAGCACTGGTATAAGTGTGTATCAAAAGCAATAGAAGAAATTCATGAAGGTAAAATAAACATATTCTGGAAAGAAGAAGGGAAAACTGACAAATACGTCCCTAACAACAAAACGGACACCATAATAGTGGTAATGAAAAAGAACAGGACTGTTAACAAGAATTGCAATTTCAGGCAATGATAAAGAAGAAGCCGAAATAATTTTAGAATCCAAAGACCTTAAAAACGAATAGAAAGAATACGGAGCGCACAAAACAAAAGTGATACCAGTAATAATATCAAGAGCTGGAACCACCCCAAAATCATTCATGGGGTACCTGAAAAACAAAACTGGGAAGATTAGAAACCATAGTAATGAAAGCAGCAAACCCCTGGGTAGCCGACTATCCACACGATTTCCTGATGCTGAAGTCGGACGGCTTGGCGTGCGTAGACTCTTCGAGAGAGATACATAAATGTCTAGCAGCACCTTGAATTAGCCAGAGGAAAGAGAACCATCTCGAATTGGAAGAAGTGACATGAACACACCGAGCGAGGCGGAGTGAAAGCAGCCTTGCTGTGAATACGGAAGAATGTGGTTTCTGCGCAGGATGGTAGTGCGTATCAGGGCAGCGGAAATAGAATGTCGTAGCAGACGAACTACTGTGTGTGGCAGCGTTGAAGTCGAGCCAGGATGAACTGGCAGTGAATATGTTGATTGGTGTCAGGGACAACGTGTGAAAGAAGAGAAGAACTACAGATTGGTGAAAAACAGTCAAGAAATTTAAACCCGAGCGACTTGGCCCACAGAAATGTGTGCAGTGTGATTCCTTGTACATAATTCTCGTAATTCGTCTCATGTTTGTTTCTTTTCCAATAACTTAATTTGCTAATGCCTTGAAATGTACTTTAAAATAAACCTTGTTAATTTCTGAACCCACGGGCTTCTCCGTTGCGGTACAAAAACCTCAAAGAGAAATAGAGGATGTGGAACGTACTAAACAAAAGTAGTAACAGTAATACTGGGGAGAACTACAAACATTCCAAAATCACTCACAAGGTACTTGAAAAACATAGATTGGAAGTAGGACATCCAGAAAATACAGAAGAAAACAATATTGAGCACTGAACACGTACTGAGAAAAGTACTAATGTAAAGGTACAAAACGTTTGTAATAGGAATTAACATAACACGTAAAAATTACTGACCCACAGAATAGCTGCAAAATTACACACCCTAGTATATTGTTTGTTTCATGCATATAATTGTAAATAGTCTGCATATAGGCAATGATGATTATGATGATGATAATAATATTACAAAATTATTTCTTCCATTTTTTTAGTGTGCAACCTCTAATCTAATAAATGTAATTTTCTTAGGTTTCTAAAATGTAAGTCAGAAATATCTCTTTGTATTTATAGCACGTACTGACCAGGAATTAGAAGCCCACTCTCCCAGGACTAGTAAGTTAGGCGTAAGAATTGCTTCCCCAGAGGAACTGCCGTTTCAGGTAAGTCAGGCGAACAAAGAGTTGCTACGTCAGTAAACCAAGACATGCGTACTGAACTTCAGATTCACTTTCATATAGCAGACTGCTCTGACAGAAACGGAAGTGGAAATTTACTGTACGAATCTCATAACAGGTGTGACGTTATGAAATTCTGTGTGCACACGAATAAGAACTTAACTCTAAGAAAATAATCACGAAGACGAGAAAAACTGTTGAAATGGAAAAGGAAACTTGTAGGAGATTAAGAGTTGAAAATTCCCAGTGAACAAATATGGTGTAATAATTGGCATTCTTCTTTCGTAGTCGCAAATTTCGGGGTTCTACATTGCGTCCAGATATAAATCACACTGGCTTTTATGTTCTCTTTGAAACAACACAGATGCTCCTCTAAATACTTGAAATGCAATTCGTGTATAAATATCACATGAAACTTAAAATTTGCCTCAAAATAAACACAATACTTCCCCATTACAAAGCACAGGTAAACAGTGTTGCTGAGAACAATTGTCTCTCCTATGTCAGAAGCAAAACATCAGCTGAACAAAGTGTGGAAAAGACGTCTAGGTGGATTTGTTGAAAGTTCATAGAGATGGTATGAATAGTAAGCACGGCGACTTAAAGTTTGTAAGAATTCATATCTTATGACAGATTTCAGGTCTTCACAGCGGTGTTGATGAAAATACAAGCGTTCTGTAATGTAACTGTAGACTGACAGTATTTACTGACGTTTCGGAAGAAACTGCTACAGCCAAATATCAAGGAAGGCCACGAAGTTTAGTGCCACTTGCTTCAGGAATTTATGTTACATGACCATAATATGGGCTGCGTTTCATGATATGAAGCATGAAGTCATCGTTAAATGTTTCGAGAAAAGAGAAAGTGGCTAATAGTGAGAGCTGTAAGTCACTTCAAAAGTCTATTGTATTTCCGTTACAGATACTAAGCCTCCCTACTGACAGACCCACAGTAATGCAAAGCTTATTATTAAAATTAATGTGAGATAAAATTAGGATTCCTTTTTTACTGGTTATGGCGATGTGTGACTGGCTAATCAGATGGCACTGTTGTTCAAAACGTCGTGAACCGATTATAATATCCATGGGTGTAGAATCATAAACAAGAAGAAAGGAAATTCCAAACACACTGGTGCTGAACGCGCAAAGTCGCGCGACTTCTTGAGCTAACCTATGAAGGTTTAGGTCGCAATTCACTGACCAAAAAACAAAAAAAAAAAAACAAAAAGACGGACGTTGGTCACTCCACTGGTGTGGCGGCACCATTATCGACAGGAAACACGTGCTGACTGCCGCAAAGTGCGTTAATGGGTGAGTAGAGATTGGCAAAGCCTTAATATGTACTTACATCGGAACTCTACCCACAGTGGCTCAGCAGATGTTTAGAGAATCAAACGGTCATTATGCGACTACACAGAGGTAAAGAATAGGACTTTGATTAAAAACATAAAACAGTTGTAACACTGATATATAGGAAATATATATATTTTAAAAGTTTCGGTAAAATTAAGGGCACATGTGGTAATTTATTTTCTTGTAGTATGAGAAAGATATTGTTGAGGTTTTTGAAAATTGAGCATTTTCTTTATTTACAAATTCGTGGTGCCCTGTCAGTCCCCAACTAACCTCTTGCAGTGCTCAAATGATTCACACCGGCTGAGGGCTCCTCCTAAAATCGGAGTACGGAAATAACCACATCTATAAGCACATACTTATTTACAGTCCACACTTAAACAAATCATACTACAGTACTGACAATTGATACGAATAACTTGAAATAAATGTACCTCTGCACCAACATTCCAAAACAACGACACAAACCACGTAATGAAAGGAGGCCCCGCACAAAACACCAGTAACTTGGCAGTGCAAATCGTCCCTTATTTGTCTAAATCCTGAATGCTGAGCTCATGGTTCTACGACTGCTAGGAAGATTTGCTTCCTTAAAAAGGCCAAGTAATTGTCCTTTCTTGCAAAAATTTTATGACACTAAAGCGTGTCGACCCAATTAACTCAGTGGCATGATGTTGCATCCCTTATCCTCTGCCGGGCGGTTTACTCAGGGAGTCCGGGAAAACCTTGTGCGGAAACACTCTGGTATCAGAAGTAGAGGTTCAATTGCTGCTCTTGACAGCTCGACCGTCGTTTACAGAAGCCACTAGGAATCTGATTTTTCTAAGGCAGAAACCAGTTCACAAAAATGTTATATTATGTGATTAAGAATGAGCTGCCACTGGTTGGGTCAAATTTCATGAATATCGGTCGAGGGACAGCTGGCAGTAATTTGTTGTTTCTACAGCAAAAGTGCAAAAGTCCAAAGAGAGAACAAAGAGTAAATACACTGAAGAGAAATAACAAATGACGTGAACACATAAATTGTAATTACAATCGATAAATGATCGCAATACAACAATCACCTTGCCCAGATAATGACCTTCAGCATCACAGTCCCGGGGCATGGGTGGCTACCGGGCATGTCGGCGGATGGCGGATGGCCGGGGACCTGTCCTTGCGGCAGGTGTTTCTCTGAATAAAAAAGAGGCTCGAAATCTACATTTTTTGGCTACAAATTACCATTGTGAGGGAGACATAATACGTCAAAAGCACATAAAACAAGCATAACTAATTTACACATAAAAAGCAATCCCATTACGGGTTTGGACAGGTCTTTAGGGCTCCAGGAGGTCGAGGCTCCCACAATTTCTAGACGATCGGCATATGAAGGTGTTTAGGTTGTCAGCCCTAAGCACCGGCCGCCTTTACCCGCCAGGAGATATTGATGGTAATCATTTCTGTTAGAGGCTGAGTCGACCTAATAGCCGTAGCGCGGCCAGAAGGATTAAGTCAATGAAATATCTCAACGAAATCATTGGGAATCGAACCCGCGATCTTCCGGCGTGTAGCACAGCGCCAGTTTACATACACAATACTAAAAATAAAATAAAAAAATAAATAAATGTGAATAGAAATATGAATTCAGTTGAAAAGGTGACGCTGACTTATTCTTGAATAAAATCCATTGATGTGCCGCATTTGAGTACGTACATAGAAATATGTAGTATCGAAGTATTCAATCCAAAAAATCAAGTCTTGAAAAATAGTTATTTTAAAATTAAAACGAATAAATTTTACGTCAAAATCTCTCACAAATATCTATAAATATTTATAGCATATATACAGTATACCGTCTGTTGTGTACTTCCGTGTTTCGTGTAGGAGTGTGGGTGTACCGACTATGCAATCCATTTGAACTCACCAGCTGTTATCAAAATATTTCTTACCTTCTCGGGCCTACAAGCTGTATTATGCTAGGCCCCTTGAAATTAGTTTTCCAGACTATTGTGCTTTCTACATACAGATCAAATTTAAGCCATAAACTTAATGAGAATTGAATTATTATTATGGTTATAATTATCATCAGAATAATCACCATCTTTTTCGTTGTTGTTATTTGATCTTAAGTTCCTTGCTGCCTTTGTATTCTTTCCTAAGGTTGTTTGACAAAGAATTGAACTGGATCTAATTCGTATAGAGCCAAAGGTTTTTATATCCCTGTTACATTCCGGTTAAGTTGAAACAATGTCTTATTCATTATGCTGTCACTGTAGTAGTAAGGGTAATTTTGTAATAAAAATTTTACTTTCAATTTTAGGGCTGCAAAATTCCCTTTCACATGTAATATTAAACATGACGAATTATGTTTCATTGTATGGCCAATCTATTACAATATTACTTAATTCCATAAATAATTATGGTATAATGACCAGTCTTAAATAAATTCAGTAAAAATATTTAAATAATATAATAATGAGACCGACCTCTTTGTTAGCTCATCAGTTGATACTATCTCAGGATATGCAGGGGTGTGTTCATCAAGCCAAATAGTTCATTTAAATAGTAAGTTTATTACATCAAATTTGCATATTTTACATACAATGCCACTTATGACAGTTCTCCTGTTTCCTGGCCTGCAACCAACAATGAACTACCGCGAACCTACTCCCAAAGAGTAGTTGGTTCAGTCGACACCTGCTGTCTATACATTTGTTTCCTTTATATGACGTGGGTGTTTTTTCTTCCCTTATTATTTGAATCTTGGTTCTTTGGTTGCTAGGAAGATTACTTTCCTTAGCAAGGCCAAGTGACTGTCAAGAGGGTGACATTTTCATACACTTCTTGAAATGATTTTGTGGAAGTAGAGCGTGTCGAATGACATAAACCTAGTGGCCTGAGCTGGTTAAGGTGCTGGCCTTCAGCATCGCAGCCTCAAGACTCGAACTTCTAACACTGGGGTCACAGTTCCCGCTAGTAGCTCTGTTTTGACCACCGGTATCGCCTAACACAGTGTTTCTGTTCTTTCCCTTTAGTGGGGTGAGGGAGTCGAACTCTTCACCATACACGTTGCTATTTTTAAGATTTCCCATGCTGGACTCGAACCAGTCCTGACAAGGGTCGTTCGGCCACAATATTCTGAAGTCATGATTTAACTATATTGCTTTTCTTTGTTCTCAATCTATTTATGCATGACAAAAGCAAGACTAAATTAGAAACTATTTGAAAACCTGCAGCATTATTCGTTGATAAAACACGATTATCATCGGAATGTACCTAGTAGAACAGAGTACATTTCGTGTACGAAATATTTCGTTGTCTTAAAGTTTCTGCCATTCCAAGTTTTACGATATGGAGCTATTCTTAATTCCAGAGAACTTCCCATACATATGGTTACATTAGTTGCAGTGCTGGACCCAAAATCTAAGTGTCAATTATTTATTTTTTTAAAGAAACTGGTAACAACTTTGCAATTACAAATTTGTTCACGGGCATAGGGATGAAATAATACCATACACACAAATGTTTCGAAAAATTATCGAAGAATCAATGAAATCAAATTCACACAACGAAAGTTGCCGTCTTCCCATAATTCTACTCCACAAGGAGGCTACCATAAATTCTACAAACACTATATAACCTAAGCATAAAATACAACACCGTCGCCTCGCAATAGAGGTACATTTGTCCGTGTCGTGCCTTATCGTCTACACGTCCTTATTTAAATTAATCCTTAGTTATTACTCTAAAGAAAGGAAAATATTTTTTGGGGGTGTTTCTCACGTACATGATATAAAAATATTGCCCTACATCTTCGAAGTTTTACCACATAAAACACAAACTCTTTTCTCACAGGGCTCCATTGTTGCTGAAAATTCGCAATCACACTCTCGCCACTTAGTGTTTAATAGGAAATTAGGAACTCTAAAAGGAACAAGTGGTCATGTTTAGTTTGTCCGAATTATGGTTTTTATCAGGAAGGATACTACATTAATCTCAAGGAAAGGAAGAAGGATGATGAAGAAATTTACTTAAAGAGAAACTTCGTGACTTGTAATCTGCAACCCTCAACATTACAGTGCTCGTATAAAGGGGAACGAGGTATTTTGTTACACATAAAAAATTCAAATTTACATAATATTTGAAAATCCAATGCCACGTAAAATTTTAATAATCCAGATTAATATTTCTACCATCGCCCACAATTCAAATTCCTGTACCCGTCATGTTGTTGTTGATTGGAGGAAACTGAGTAAGAGACCATGAATTTGTGGTGTCTTCTTAAGCCATGTAACTGCACAAGGAAAGGGTGCCTGAGTTAACAATTGAAACACGACTTAAATTTGTAAACAATTATTATTTTAATACCACTTTTTCATCGGTTATTGGTATGATGTGTTCATCACGCTAAAAGCCGAAAACATTAGGAATACGTACTGTAATATTCCGAAAGCTATACCTGTGTAGTTTCACACCCCGTTACTATTCATGCTCATTTATTCTGTATAAATCTACTGCTTCTTTTGAAACTGTATATACGTTAGCACTCAGACGAAATTTCTGGAAGATATTCTGAAGCTAGTGCAAAAGCGCATGTTCGAAAATTGGCAGGACTGTGAAACGAAATATGTGTAGAAATAAGTTCAAATTTCACGAAAGGTTATTAATAAACTTTGCCCGAGATTTACCTACTCAACACACAGAACAACAAAGTACCTCTCCCTAGTACACAAATACTGGTACTTAATGCCCACGCTTATTTTTTCATTCTATTGGTACCATAGTTAATTCAACCACATATTAATAAACTTTGTAACAAAAACAGCCAAACTATCGATTTCTAAATCTAAAAAGTTCGATATTTGTGACCTAACCCTCTATCCTATAACACGACATCTGTAATTCTGTACACTGTTTCTCAAGCTACAGGCCATAAACATGGTTTACGGTAACGCACTGTGTTCAGCTGAAGAGAATCCAGAGTTGTGCATAGCTTTGTGTTCCGTGCTTCTGTATGTGTATATTTACGTGCATATGTGTTTTTGTCGGTGTGCAGCTGTGTTTCAATGTGTATGAATGTGTCGCACGGAGTTGGTGTTGGAAAGTGTGTGTGTGTGTGTGTGTGTGTGTGTGTGTGTGTGTCTTGGTGCATTTATCTGTGTATGTCCGCGCTTTCTTCGTGTTTATTTTTTATTTTTGTGATTTGTCCGATCGTGTATGTGTTTGTGTGTGTGTATATGTGTTGGTGTGTCCCTGTGTTTCTCATTTTGTGCTAGCGTGTCCGACTAAGTTTGTTTCGAAATGTTTCTGTGCCGCCATTTGTGTCTACACCTGCATATACCGTGGCGGGTCCGTGTGTTCCAGTGTGCTGGTGTGTGCTTATGTCGATGTAATCTTGGTATGTCTATTGTCTTTCGCGCCCGTGTTTGTGTGTCTATTTGTATTTATCAGTGTATGCGAGACAGTTTTTATGTCTGTATGCGCGTGTGCCTGTGTGTGTGTGTGTGTGTGTGTGTGTTTTCTTCCGTCCTCCACCGACCTCGGACAGACCAGAGGACAGGAAATGGAAAGGAAGTGGCTGGGAGACAAAGTCAAGTGATTCAGTTCGCCACGAGCAATTCGGGAAGGACCTATCGTCACCCAGTCAACCATCAAGAGTCGCGGGCGTGCGCGCGCGCGAACGCACGCACGCACACACACGACAAGCAGCAGGCACGTATGAACGACTGACATAATTAGCCACAACAGGATACCACAAACATTTACCTTAGTAGACAGGACTAGAGCGGACAGAATCAAGCATAAATTATATTTCTGATATTTAATTGGAGGGTTTGAGGAAAACGAGAACAACTTCAGAACGGCGAACTTCCTGGCCAGTGTTTGAAAATTATTCTCATATTTTCAAAACGTCAGTCCTGCCCACGTTCAGAGGCGACATTGCTGCACTTCCATGCAGAAGCAGCATGATGAGTGAGAACAGCTAGGATATATTCGTAGCCCTGTTTCTGTTAAAACAGAATATCTCTGAGTGAAAACTGAAGAGGTTTTTCCTGTGACCTTGTTTTGTTTAAAAACATTAAGTATCGAAATTATGCTCTGCTTTCACCAAGAAGGTGGCGGGATCTTGTGAATGCGGTAATGAACCTCCAGGTTCCATAAAATGCGGGAATTTCTTGACTAGCTGAGAAACTGTTAGCTTCTCAAGAAGGCATCTGCTGCATGGAGTTAGTTAGTTTCATCAACAAGGAGCAACGTAAAAAGCCTATGAAATTGCATCTACTGGAATCAGTTACAGATTATCTCAATGACAGTTGTGACAGGATGCGAGAGTAAAATGCTAAAAACTTATATAAATCCTGGGCTTCAAAAGTTTTTTCACATCTTGGTGATAGCAGATAGAGTGTCTGAAACCTTCGCGTTCCTGACTAAACAGAACACGACAGGAACATTCCCGTGTTTGAGCCACCGAAGTAACATATTTTTATAAAAATCACATCTTGACAGAATATGTTTTAACATCACATCAGAAGTGACTTCAGGGGACAGCCAGAGTTTTCTTCCACAAAGAATCTTTACTTTCGTGTGTGCTTGTGTTTCATTTTGACTGTACCAGTAACGAGCAGCCTAAGTCCCGCGACTGTTTGCGAACACACTTGAATTATGCTACTCAACAGAATGCTGAACAATATTCTGAGTTATTTTGCGAAATTAGAATTCCGAGTTATATCTGGTAACTCATCAATACTTAAGCTGCCTTTGCTTTCGTACATATTGCATGGGAGTAATTAATGTCGGAAACTTTACAAAATCTGTCAGGGAAAGAGTGGGAAAGATACATAGTGGTATGTTCCAGCATCTTCACTAATCATTAATCGTATACATGCACTAAAAATAATTATTAATACACTTGCAGTCGTATATTGATCAATAACTTTTTCAATAAATGCCTGGGAATTACTTAAAGAATTATTGATAGCAAAGTGTTAATGACAAGCTTCTCATTGATATTTTTCCATCCAACTACAATAAATTTAAAATCCTATAATTAATTAACACATTACTTTTATGGCAATAAATCTATTTAACAAATAATAGTAATTTAAGTATCGTTGAAACAAATACCAAATAAATAATCTTCAAATTTTGTAAAGCTATTACTTCCAGCAATATGTTTGCTACTCTTCAGATATTTGCAGACTTTTACATGAAAATCGAACAATAAATTTGCTCTTCACTGGCCTCTGTAATAAATATTACAGTACTTTCAAAAGACAGCATAAGAATAACAAACCACTACACTGAAAAACACTCTTGGTAAAGAAATAGTCCAAGGGAATGTCTCTTCTCAAACAGGTAATATATTCCGAATTTGATAGGTCTGGTTAAGTCTTCAGTAGCACGAAAACATTGGAAGTGTGTAAGTACAGCGAGTTCTAATTAGTTTGCATTATGTGCCAGGCAATATACCCACAACTATGGAACTCCGAGGAGCAGAGTCCTTCTTGAGAAAATAACAGGTCCTCACTTATTCCAGAAATTTCCCGCATTTTACGGAAGATGGAAGTTTATTAGCGCATTCGCAACGGCCAGCTATCTGGCCCTGTCGGAGCCAGATAATCTAGTCCATATCCATACCCCGCCTACAGAAGGTATATTTTAGTGTTATAATCCCATTTAAGCCTAGTTTTTCTACATGTTCTATTTATTTCATATTTCCCCGACAAAACGCTATATACACCTCTCCCCTCCCCCATTCTTTACACACGCCAGCCTATCTCATTTCTCTTGCTACGTCTCCGATATGAGTTATCTTCCTTCTTCTAATCTCGTAACACAAATTTTGAGAGAAATGGTAAGTACTTAAAGCCTAAGAGTGGGACAAAACAGACAGTTCTGTGCTGGTTTCTGTTGATACTGCAAGAAGACATAAAGAATGAAATTACTAGAAGAATACGTGATATTGCTGTTCTTCCAGACGTCACTGTATTTTGTGACAGGTTAGTAATATTTTCCGTCCTTGATTAAAAACGACGCTTCTTTTCACGCTATAGGGAAGAATGCTTTACAAGAAAGTTGATAAAAAATGAGACTTATTCATTTAAGGTACAATAATAGTGGCAGAAATGGGCTGTTTCAAGTAATAACTTTACAGGAACATATAATTTATATAAAGCAACACATAAATCGTAACGTATATAAGGCTTCAAATGTGTCTTATTTATCTATTTACGATATATTTGCTTTGTTTTCTACTACATTTTCTTCAACGTTCTGCAGTATTCTTGTTTCCCTTTGCAGTGGACTGTTACAGCAATATGCAGTCAGTTTAGGTAGTGATGCTAATGAAGATGCAGTTTCAAACATGATGATTTTTTCGTTACATCGAACATGCTCATATTTTCCTTAAAGTAATCTCATTATTGTTTTTCGCCCTCAGGCAGAGTGTTGTCAAAAATAGTCATTCACCCACTTTTGCTTTCATCAAAACTGAGAAGTTCATCTGGCACAAGCTTTTCAAATTCTTGCAACATTCTTCCAAAAACTTCACTTCGTACACTCTACTCAAAAATATGTCAGAATTTGCACTTCTGTTTTCTTTCTTTCTGTTACCGTAGCATCACTGTTGAAGCCAAAGAGTATTTTCATACCAGAAATTACAACGGGGAGAAAATAATATTCACAGGTAGTAAATTTCCTATTGCTTATAACCGGCAAACTTTGCCGTTTATATTAATGATACCTGCGATGGAAACACATATTACTTTAAGTTCTTACTGGCACTAATAACGTTGGATAAGCGTCAAACGAGCAGCTAATGACGTGAATTCCTTAAACACCTAGTCACACACAGAAGAGTAGCTGAGTAAGCCTGAAGAAGAGCAATAGTGTACAGGTTTGAAAAATATGCGTGATTTGGTCTCTCTGGGTTTTAGAGAATTACTCTTAAGCTTAAGTTTTAAAGAATGTGTACAATTCAGACAGTTAACTTCTAAAGAGCTGCCAATTGTAATTCTAATTTTGGAAATCTATTTGAGAAACCTTAAAAGATTTCCACACAAATTTTATGTGATGTTACAACTCATTTCCCAAATACTTCTTAAGATTTGTACCCTTACGATCCCGTGCATACTTTCAAATAAAACTCTTACAATCATTGTGGTGACTGTTACCACTGGTAAACCAAATAACGACGATAATATCACACATTAATTACAGGACCCGAAATTTACGAACTTCTAATACCAAACCAAGATTTCGATCACGGGGATGAGTGTGCTACATCTGAAACTTTATAATTGTAAATGCTATCTTATTGGTAGCGTATATTTAGAGTCCTTCATAGTGTTTCAAGTAAATGTTTTCAAAGGGTTATGTCATGATTTCTGTTTACTTCAGCTACTAGTTCAGCCGATCAGTCTCTACTTCTCGCCATTGTCAATAAAACTACATAAAAACATATATTTTTCTTTCATTTATGAGTCTCTCAAATTCGAAAAATGATGACTTAAGTATTTTCAGGCATCCTTAACTGAAAGACAGAGAATTTTCAGTAGGCTGCAATTAGGATAGCAAGTTGCAAGCCATCAATTGTGTAGAAGAGTCGAGTACACGAATCTGCTCGTGCCGAAAGAAGGGGTCATTAATGACAGATCTAGACCTACACATATAAAATAATAATAATAATAATAATAATAATAATGTGAAAAATGTTTAACCAAGGAAGAAATAGAAAGTATTTGTAAAAAGTATAAGGTAAAATATTCCAACATAATGAAGAATCCTAAGATTAAAGACCATTGCCAAAAATTTCCAAATATGGGAAGCAGCCAACATATCTAAAAGAGGTGACAAAGGCACAAATAACAATGCTGAATTGATAGCTCCTGGAAGAGAAAAATAGCAAATAAATTTCTTAGGAAACTTAGAATAAAGCACAAATATTTAGCTGAGTGGCTGACAGCAGGAGCAATAATTTTAATTCGAAGATAGGAAACACTTTAACTCCAAAGAATTATAGCCCGGTAACCTTTCTCTCTACAATATGCAAAAAGTCACCTCTACAATTCTGCACAACAAATTTTGACTTTTTTTGGGGCAGATTAAATTTTTTCTTTTATAGATTTGGGGAATTTGGTCACGAAAATGGCCATGAATAGGCTTCATAGCCTACAGTCTCCAAGAAAAATTATCTAACATGTATTATACATGCCTCACTCACTATATCCGCGACATAGTGTACACTGACTGGCTTTCCTTCATTGAAACGGGCTATCCCTTTCCCAGCAGTTTTGTACGGATGTCCAGAAGAAACTATTGTTACTATCCAGCGACAGTCCGCTCATATGGATGAAACTCATTTACCCCCTTATATATTCCCTCTGCTGAGATATCACGATGTAAATGGTCAGCGTCCTCATCGCTCAGTTTCCCATAATTTTCCAGAAAAAATCCGGGTGGGAATGCAAAAATTGCATCTTTAAAGACATATTGCAGCCTATTTTCTGATAGGGAAACGGCAAATATTGAACAAATTCTGTTTTGTCGTCAGCCTTTTTGTTTCCAAAAGAATTGGTTGCTACAAGCCGGAAAATATTCCACTCTCTTCTCTCGTTACAATTCAGAATGTGGTCGCAAGTGTACTGGGAAGTTTTTGCTCGAATGTCTGATTCACATGAGAAGCAGCAAAATTTCGCGTAGCCCTGCTGCAGACCAATTAATACAGCAACAACTTTCAAGTCTCCGTAAAGCCGAAAATGACATATCTTTAGTTTACGCCGGTTAGAAGAAGCTGCGTATTGCCATATGATTGCTTCATAACGCCTACATAGGGCCAACTATACTAGAAAACACGCTGTCTTTAAGGGACACGGCATCTTTTCGACTTAATGTCTATAAGTCTGCAAACAATCTCCACTCCTTAGGATTATGTTAAGAATTCAGGACTGTCACCAGACCACTAACATCTCTGCAGGCGACAAGGTTACCTCCCGTCTTAAAGCACTGAGACAGATATTTTTGACGGAAACGGAATGCAGGTATTTTCACTTTGTCATCCGAGAGCTTCCACTGTTGAAGTCTCGCCCACAACAGCCCTGCCTTGCTCTTCGAAAGTCCCAAATCTCTGTCAAAATAGTTCAGTTCGTTGTGTGATACGTGTGCTTCACCAGACATTATGTTGCATGCAAAATCAGGATATTTTGAGGCTAATGGCTCAGATAAGTCACAAATTTCTTCGATCTGTTCCTTTTACCATTCAAGTGTAACTAGGCCTAGAGGTTCCACAACGGAAATTCCTTCATCGTGAGGTAATGCACGCGTAGCAATTGCTACAAACCAAGAGAGCAAGGTCTACCTTTCTTTTAAAACACAGCTTTTTTAAATTGGTTTTACTCGAGTAATATCAACGAAATTCACAAGGACAGAATGATGGTTCGTGTTAGGACGTTTCAGTGTTTGTTAAGTCAAAGAAATGAGACGGATATTAAGGATTCGGTGAAATGTGTGGTACATTTTTCTAAGTGTAATCTTCCAGATTCTGCTGTGCTGAAAAAAGACTTGAATTACTTAGTGCCTTATCCACAATCCAACTTGGAAGTGACGAGTGCAGTGGAATGTATAGTATCTAAACTAACACCAGCTAAAGACATCGACTTTGGGTGGAAAATCAGATCGACGCTAGATAAATAAAAATGTGCGCGTACCAATCTGACGAAAATGAAAATTCGAGACCCTCAATAATTGAAAAGGAATAAGGTTATTACCATATTTAAGGCAGATAAAAGGAATTGTATTGTGACTCTGTATAAATCAGATTATTTAGAGAAGATTAATATTATGTTCAATTCTGAAACTATGAGGAGTTTAAGAAGAATTCCACAACCATAAAGAGAGAAAAATTAAATAATTACTCTCCAAATACAAGTCAGCATTTACTAGCGGTCAAAACACAAATTAACCCCTTATCAGACACCACTTTTCTACGTGGACTCCCCCAAATCCACAAACCTGACATGTCTTTGAAAGCCATGGTCAGTTATACTGGCCCTCTTTGTCAGGTTTTTGTCGTTTCCTTCATAACAACACTAACCAATCTGTCAGTAACACGAATTCCTCTGTCAAAAACTCACATTTTAAGCACCTGAGTAGCAGTGCTTAGCTACACGATTCTGGTAATACGGTGGGTTTTGATTTTGTGAACTTGTACACTAATGTACCAGTAGAAGAAGTTTTGAGGGTCATCAAGGTAAAAATCCAGGATGATAGAACCTTGAGTGAATGGTCTGTTTACGTGTCGACACCATTATGGTGTCCTTAGAAGTTTGAAAACGATGTGTTGGCTATATTTTGGTCAAATTTTCCTTAGAAATATTCGTTTAACCTGAGGAAGGAAACAGATGCTTCAGAATTTGAGTATTTGTGACAATGGAGAAGTCCTTACGGATGTTTTTCGCCTTACCCAAATTCCTGCTTTTAAAAACCTCGCCGGACGGGAGGCACCGTAGAGAAGTAACAACCACTGATGGAATCGGTCTGCCTTCTCCACACCATCGGCAGGGCAAGAGGGATTCATTGACCTTTGAGGCAGAACCAGCTAAGATGGTTTAATGCACAAGTACTGCGGCTTATGCATGCGACCCAGATCTTCTCCTGGTACCCAGACTGGCGGCTAAAGTAAAAATCAAGGTTTTCTGATGGTAGGGCGTATGGCACGCTTCAGTGATTCCGAAGTTACCTCTCCATAAATATAACAGAAATTTTCACGCACTTTCGCTACATTCTTGTTTGGGTTCGACCAAGAAATGACTGCGAGAAATATACGCGTGAAACATAATAAGAATTATGAATTAAAGATATATTTTATTCAGAACGGTAAAACAATGTGTTTGCACATATACGTTAATTTTATAAGCTTCCTAAAACATGTACCTAAACACCACTTTTGAGCAAGAAGGCATCAGCAACAAAACACTTCTCTTCCTTTAACTGTTGCACGACCTATACATAATAGGCAACAACACACAATATTCCCTTCCCCGACCTGTATTTGTAACTTAACTGTAATTAGTGTGCCTGTCGAGTGCCTTAATAGGGCCTGTTGTTTTGCTCTTCTCAGGCATTCAGTGTATTTTTTAAGCTATGTAATCAGAATTCAAAGTACCACACATGAATTATTACTTGTAAAAATTAAATATGCCCCATTTCGTTAAAGGTTACTTCCGAATTCGCAAATGGAAATGAAAGAAGCTTTTGAAAAAGTAAATTTTACAAAGCATCTACTTTTAGCAGTAACGTTATTTGGCTTGAACAAAGAGAAGGTCTCATATAGGCCTACTGTGATTTTCCGCCATTCTGTAATCGTCTCATCTCCTAACACTTTACGGGTACTGCAAAACAAATTCATTAAGTATGATCCCTCTTCTCTTCAATGGATCACCAAATCAGGTGTGATTTGATGAGAGAGGCATTTATCACGCACGGGGATTTGCGAGACACGAAATTTTGTTGAAAAAGCATGAAGGGAAATATCACTTGGGCGAAGCAGGAGTAAGTGGGAGGGGAATACGTTTATTGAAGTTCAGTTAATAGGTTTTGAAATTGTGTGTTCTGTTATTGTGGAATCTTACGTAACTCAGTGACTTTCTCAAGACGTTGTTGAAGCTTCGAGACCTATAGAAAGAAAAAATTTCTGTATCTTCTGAATGACTAGCTTTACAAGTACTTATCTGCTCCGTGGACTTAGAAATGTTTTCTCATTCGTAGCGGATCATTCTTGAGCAGAGGTAAAAATTTTAAAACAGTAATTTACGTCTTTAGATACAAATGTCATTTCTCTGCAATTGCCGTCAAACCCATTTCTGGCCCAGTCAGTGAAATCTTATAATTTGCCTTATCACTTAGAGACTCTTTACGTATTTATGATTAGTTAAATGATATTACTAGACTGGAATATAATGTTTTGAAACAAATTTGAAGTATTATCCCGGCATTTACCTGGAGGGTGTCATCAAAACAAGAAAACTTCTTTCAGGATAGCCGATTTTTTTGGGCCGAAGTTTGAAACCGGAAGCTCGTAAATACAATGCAGATGTGCTGCCCACTGGACCGTTAAGTTAAAAAACGACACTGTTCCCGTCTTATGTAGTTACAACCAGATTTATGAGCGAGACAAGTATTGAACTCTTTTCTGTCCTCTTTACTTTGTTTAAAACACACAAGGTTTCGAAATCTGGCTCTGCTTCTACCTGGAAGGACCAAAAATTATAAAACCTACTGTGTTGCGTTTATTGACTTGAGTTTTAGACTGGCTTAATCCAGTCCATGAGAGAAAAATTCTAAACAAATTGTATATTCTTGGCTTCATAAATTATTTTTTACCTAATGATGATAGCAGAGCCAGTTTCCAAAATGTTATCTTTTCAACTAATTAAAGGTGACGGAAAAATTCCAATATATATCAGGTAAAGAACACAGTTTTGTTACAAGTGTTATCTTCGCAATATATACTCTGACGTCACGTCACAAGTCGGTTTAGGGAACACGGGGCTAACATTCCCAAGGCATTCATTGGCCTGTACGGCTCGGCGGTTGGCCACAACTTAATGTCGAATAAAACAGTTGCGAGCAAGCCATGGTCCAGACTGTTTAAGAACACACTTCACGTACTTGTAAGCTTACTCCATGTGAAGGCAGAAGAGTTTTCGAGTGGTCTGCTGAACTTCGCAATCATAATTATATTCAGTAAAAATGTTCTCTTTAAATTGTAATTGGCTTCATGCCCATTGCTTGGGAACAACCTATATTGGCAAATTCATCAGGTCTACTGGTCATTGCCAAGACTGACAAAAAGAGGCAGTGGTAAGTCACAGCATCGCCCTTCCTTCGTTCTTTCGTTTTAAGTATGATCTAATAATAATGTTTACTGCAATTACATCATTTTTCAGTTCTACCTTGTATAAACGAGTTACAGATATTTCTTAAAATTTACCACTAAATAAAGTAGTGGCAGTCTTTTCAATGGCGTCCTAGAAAATTGCAACTAAATTAGTATGCTAATTTAGTTGCAACAATACTAATCTTTGGTTAATCGTAATTTTAGTTCCTGTTCGGTTAATAACTAAATCCATGAAGTCCTTCGTCAGACGTTAGCAAGTCTTTAGCTTGTCAAGCAATTCTCCGCATTTTATGGAACCCTAATTTCATTGCCGCACACATAAGCGCCCTTTTATGACCCTTATGCTGAGCCAGATAAATCCATTCACGCTTCCCGAGGTCTTGTGGAATGCTAAGTATAAGCATAAGTTTTTATGGTGAAGAGTTTTTAGCACCTCTTCCAATACCGAAGCTGGAGGACCAAACCTTGTCGGGTGTCCGCGACTGCTTATATAATATATGCGCAGCTGTCCTACATATATGGAGGTCATTCCTCCATCCGCAACCTGAGAACGCCTCACGGTGTGGTGAGAGGGAACCACCAACATAATTAGGAAGCAGTGCGTCAAGGAATTGCAGAAAAACCATATTGAACACCGCACGTATATTTCGGAAAGTATTAATATAATTCAAACACAAATGTTTTTCATGGGAAATACTATTACGTGTACCAAAATTGTCACCACAGAATAGCTGCAAAATTATATACCCTAGAAATATGGTTTTGTTTTCTGGTATATAACTCCGAACACCCTGCATAGAGCGATAAATAATAATAATAATAATAATAATAATAATAATAATAATAATATCATAAATTCTATGTCTCCTCTTCTCCCAGTGGGTATTCGCGGCTCTTTTACGTGCTCCTCTTCGTTTAATGCGGAAATAGCTCTTTCTTTTCATAGGGAATGGAAAAACAAGTCAGATATTTGGACCTTACGTAGCAGGTCCAAGGATTGTTGGGGGAGGAGACGCGAGTCCACGAACACTCCCTTTCCAGGTAAGTCACATGAATATCAGACTCTTGGATTGTAAAATGTTGGTATTCAGTTAAAGTGGACACAAAAGGGAAGTAAAAAGTATAGGATGCCCTATTTCTCTTTCAATATATCAAAAAAAGTGAAAGGAGAATGAAGATTTATTATGCCCCTATTCATATTATTTGGGTGGAGCTCCAACTCAGTCTCCTCCCTGATGAGTCGGTCCATATAGCCGGGTTTGGTAGAGAGGATTTGGATGTCTTGGAATTTAATGAGGAGATCATGGAAGATTCTACGTTCCGCAACCGCCGACTTGTCAAGGTGTCCCAGCCGTATGTGCCGCTGATGATCTTTTCTTCTGATCTCAATTGATTGACCAGTCTGTCCGATGGAGGATGGCCTAGCTCTAAGGGTTCATCGAAAACTCTCTTTCGTGTCATTAGAGAAAGAAGACGGCGCCCCCCTCCCGTTAGCAGTGGCTAGCCCACATTCCTTTTGAGGGCCACATTTCCCACTTCTGTCTCCACAGTCTCCCTATTCCAAGTGCTACCTTCCCTAGCTGTTTCTATCATTTTCTTTCTTCCCCTTCCCCTCCCACACTGGTTGTAGCTTTTTTTCCCCACCATCGTTCTCTGGTTCTTTTCCTTTTATTGATAATCTTTGGACTCTCCTTAGATTTTTATCCATTGATTTATTCTACATCCCTATATTATTTACTCCATTTTTCTTCACTTTTCGGTTTCCATTATTGTATGTTCAGTTTTCTCATCTTATTTGATTTTATTTTTTTTCACTATTTCTCTTATTTTTATTTATTGTTACTTTTATTCCCCTATTTTTCTACTTTTATTTACATTTTGTGGTTTATTCATTTAGTCATATAATTATATTCTTTCTCCATTCCATTTACCCATTCTTTTATCTGTAATTCTTTCCTTCCTTGGCACTGTTACGTTCTATACCCTTCTACCCTTCTCACCGTCAGCTACCTGCTACAGGCCAACGAAGACAGTTCTCGCCAAGGCATCTCAGTAGCCCACAGCTCATCCAGTATAGCACGAGCCACCGCACAACCCTCTTTCCCCCACACCTTCACTATGTTTTTTTCCTCTGTTCCAGAATTATTTATTCATTTTCATTTTAATCAATAACGTTACTTTATATTATTTTATTTCATTTACTGACCCTTAAGTTTATATTTTCCTCCCTTACTCTTACTTTATTCTATACATGTTTTCTCTTCATCCACCTCTCCCTCAACCCTAGTTCAACCTTAATGGTTATCATTAAGCTTACTTGTCCCCAACCCGCGCTAAACTTCCCAGTTAGTATCTATGTTACGGGTTGGCTTTCTTTCAGGCTTGGACTCTTGACCCTTGAAGATGGGACCGACATGTCCCGAAACGTCGGTAAACAATTACCAAACGACACCGCGTAATATCCCAGAAGAGCGCAAATCTAAACAACATTGGGGTGGAAGCCTGAAATTAAGGAAGGTTTATTAATTTTCAAAGGAAAATCTAGGGCCTCAACATTTTAAAAATTTCATATTTCAGTTTTTCTTTGAATTCATCCCGCTGCAGTTTGTCATATCAGAATTGACATAGTACATGTAATGCCGTCAACAAAAGGAAAGTTTTATCCATTTGATCATTAGTCTCAGTCATTTTAATTTAAATACCTGCACCACCAATATAGTTACCTGTGCATTCAGAACGCAATCTGCTCTGATAGTAAGGGTTTTCCCCCACATCTTCATGTTACATGATTCGTAACGTCCGCTTTATTTTGTGACACTGTCGTTAAATATATCAGGAGCAAGGCAGTTAATGTACGTACGAGTAAAATGAGGTGCGTTCGCCTAAATATTGTTGAAGCGGAAAAGCAACAGGTATTGCGTATTATGAGAGTGTATTGGTGCTCTTAGTTATACAGCCCGCCAAGCGCGTGCACCTTATTATATTGTCATCTGTGGCCTGTCCGGTTCTACATAATTTTCCACATTATCTCGTAAAAGGCACAATTTTCAGAAGAAAAGTACTTGAAGGTAAAACATATGTTTTGGTAAGAAGAATTCAGCGAGATATTATAATAAATATACGTAGATCTTCATGTAAAGTACCTCTTATTGTCGGATGTAACGAACCTTGGATTTTCTGGAAACATTATCGAAAAATATTCAAATATAAAGTTTTATAAAAATCCGTCCATTGGGAGCCGATCTTTCCGGTGTGGACGGACGGACAGAAAGACTGACAGACGGGCGAAAAGACGGATGGACAGAATGACTGACAGACGGGAGGAAAGATGGACGGACAGACAGACAGACAGACAGACAGACAGACAGACAGACAGACATGAAGAAGCTAATAGTCCCTTTTCGCAGTTTTGCGAACACGCCTAAAAACCGACGAAGGAACAGACTGCAAAGCGGGGCCCTCAGTTACTCTTCACACCTAGTGCACATGCGGTACATGAATTAAATACAACAACGGACACACAGAACTTTTTCAATACAATTTTTATTAAATTAATGAAAATTAGATTGCTCGAGAATCCTTTATTCTTGGATAGGATACTGCACCAATGGTTAATGGAATCTGTATTTGACTCACAGCCGTATTCAGAAATGACGGAATTCTCTACCATACGGCTGGGAAACATTTGAAATCGCAAGACTTTTAAGCTGCTCTTCAAATTTATAGGTTACAATTCAGCTTAATAAAGGAGGTGTTTGGAGCCACGAGTGTGGCGGCTCCATAATCGACAGCGAACACATATTGACTGCCGCACACTGCGTTACTGGGTGAGTAGAGATTGGCAAATGTTCAGTGTATTCTTATAAGGGAACTACATCCACAGTTGCTTAGGAACAGTTTACAGAATCAAACGGCCACTATGCACCTACACGTCGGTAAACAACAAAACATTGATTATTGAATTTATGCTAACTGCAAACATTGATGTAGTAAATAGGCAATGCAAATATCTCTGTAAAATTTATGGGCAGTTTTGCCAAATTATTCACCCATCGTTTGACGAATGCACATACACTAACAACTATTTTCGAAATGTTTGAGAAATTTTGTTGTTTACGAAATGTTGGCGCACAATTTAATAAAGAACTTATGTTGCTGAAAGGACGATATTTTACCAATTCGAACTCAATTTTATTATAGTCAACCTAAATGCACACAGGATTCATATATATTACATATATCGCTCCTACATGTTCCGGTGTTCAGAACACCATCTTCAGGGAACACTTAAAGCCAAACTTAAAAATAATTATCAGAAAAAAAGCCACTTGTTTATGGTTCCACAGTCGGTACGCAGATTTGGTGATAATATAAAATTGATATTAACTTAACACTATTGGATAAAACACTGAAACCTTATTCAGATCTCACTTATGAGTTAATAACAAATTATAATTGGTTAGGTCGTAGATAGTGGAAACCCAGTAATGTGACATTATATGTACCGGGCCAAAGTGGATCCGGCCAATTTTAACGTAGAGTCGTGTGTTGTACATTGGTGTCAGGACCCTCCAGGCAAGAGACTAACCTGACACAGGCTAAATGGTGTGGAGGCGGTGCCCTGAAGTGGCTACCCTGACACATGCTGGCAATCCGTACCCTGGATTACTTGGGGGAGTGTAACAGGTGTAGCGGGGATACACACTGTAGCTAACGGGACTCTGCACTACCCAGGTCAAAGAAGGAGGTATCCTGCAGAAGGCTGCATGACACTGGGGTAGTCAACTGCAGTGTCATTAACGATCCCGTTGGGAAAACAGGCAGCACCCCATTGTTTGTAGGCCCTCCGTCCGCGTGGGGCTCCGTGGACGGTGACCCTCTTCTTTTCCCCATGTTTTGCGGGAGCGCTCCTTGGTTGGGGACTCCGAGAGTTATTGAATTCGCGTAGGCTCTGGGAATGGACATCTCTCTCCTTGGGGGCCCCGTCGAGGAACAAAGAAGGGGGCTCTTTTACCAGGGTCTTTGAAAGACGAGTAAAAGGATGTTCTGGAGACGGAACTGCCCTCTCTGCGGGGGCTCTGAGAGCGAAACTTGGAAGGGAATCCTTTACTGAGAGCTCCTAAAGATATGTACAGAAGATCTTGGTGAAGGGCGTCACTCTCAATAGAGGCAATGATGGGGGACTTGAAGAGGGGCTTTTTCACCTGCTAATTCGACAGACAGGTAGAAGAAGGCTCTGAGAAAGGGACATCTCTCTATGGGGCTGTGATAGTGGAACCTGGAGGAAAGGCTCCCACGCTGAAAACGCCTAGATGCAGGCAGCAGAACGTTCTGCAAACGGGGCTTTTTGGACGGGTTCCATAAAGGCAACATAAATATATTCAGCTAGCCAGCTGCCGGAACCTGCATTAGATATATTGTTCTGCCACGTATAACTTAAGAGTGCTTGTTACGTTATGCTGGACAACAACACTCTAAGAAAGCTTTTTCTTTTAAGGGGCATAAAGGGCTTGCTAAAAGCCTAGGTTCATCGGGATTTTTAAGGGCCAGAACCCATTATATTTTATTCTATTCGTGGCCACAGAATTTCTACTTTTTAAGCAATCGAATTTTCAAAGGTAATGCAGGAAGTCACTCCACGCATAGAATTGCCATTCTCAAGTTTATGTCACAAATAATAGCAATATTACTGCGCGACTAATTCCAATTCTGGTAACGGCAGAGGACCCACGAAACATGGGGTATTTCAGTCATGTCTGGTACTAAATTTTGAAAAGCATAATACGTGGCTAAAAACTGCTCGCAAGATATAAAATAAAGGCCTGAATACTGCAGTGTCCCCTTTTACTTTTTGGTTTGAGTATAAAAATAAATTAATCGATTGTCATTAAATTAAAAATATATTCTGAAGTGTTACTTTTAAAACGTAAAATTTTCCTTGTCTAGGCCATGAAAGCGTGTAAGAGGAGTATAACTCTGTCTCCAAATACTTTAACTATTGTATCACTTGCACGTGATGAACTTTAGGTCTCGGCTGTTTTTAAACATGGAAATAAATATTGTACCTTTGACCAGGAGGCTGGATGTACCACAGAGCCAGTTGAACATTTTGAAGAACAGAAAGATCTCGTGTACCTACGGGGTTTCGAGCTCCGAACCGTCAAGCTGCTCTCCTCCTCATTACACTGACCACGCTACCCTGCCCCTGAGATACTGCTTTTTTGTGAATACATACTAACATAAGTCGAAGTGTCCATTGCGCGAATTCAATATAATATTAATTGTAACATACATGAAAGTTTGGTTCTTTACCATCATTCCGAGCCATTATGACTCTTCCGCATTTTCTGGGTATTAATTATCTACCCTAATATCATAGTTTTTTCTTCATTTTGGTGACGAAGCAAGAACATAAACGACAGTTATCTCGCACTTTATATTCAGGGTGCCCCGTGAACATTTACTGATATTTGCCGGTGTGCTGAACAACACAGTGGAGTCATCAGAAGACACCAAGGTGGTACGGCAGGTTAGAGATGTGTTCGTTCATGAGGGATACGACCACGGGACGTACATTAACGATATCGCCATTTTAAAGGTAGGAGTTACTTTTATGTGTGACACGCAAATACTTTAATTTCGACATACATGTGACAACGTCCGTCCTGGTGTCTATTCATTGGGACTGAAAGTAATATTAATTCACTCGGCTGGCTTTGTTAGCCTACCACTGGGAAGTATAGTGGTTGTGTTGCCATCCTTTAAGATCTGGACAGGCGTGTTCTGCAGCATTTCTTCTGCGGGTGATGGAACTGTTACATGTTAAATTTTTTGACAGAAGTCAAGTTTTATCATTAAAAAATACAGGAAGGTAAAGTGGTGTGTAAATAAATATTAGATATTAAAGAGAAGGTGTGCTTAACTGAACATATTTTGTTACTTGTTGGTTGTATTTGCACAGCAGGGTGGATCTTATCAAAAAAGCATTTAAACCACTGTGACTGGGACTTCAGAGCCTCGTTAATTAGAGCAGTTTGCACCACGGACAAGTTAGGATGGGTTTTGTTTAGGAGAGGTTACTGAGTGCACTTCAATATCCCTTGCAACATTGCAAAACATAGCTAACCTTTAGGAATGGGTATATCACCAGAAAAATCTGAGACGATGGCTTCTTAGGACAAGGCCCAGTAAAATGTAAAATCATTTGGGATAACGAATGTTTAGAGCAAGTTAGAATTCTAAATAACTCGGGTCTGAAATTTAATATAAAATTAAAAAATTATTTAAAAATTTCGGCAAAATTTGCTCAAATTGTGGGACTTCAAAACAATAATTTGAAACTACTTTTCGCCCAGAAATTTTCAAGAATAAAAGTATATAATGCACTAATTCTCCCCATTCATCTAAACGGAAAAGAAATTTGGACACTCTGGCAAAAGTATAAAAACTTTTGCCATCAATCAAGATGAAAATTTTCAGAACAACAAGATAGTCAATTTTTGACCTAAAAAGGAATAAAGAAATTTTAGAAGACCTGAAAGCAGAACCAGTTGAAGAGAAATTACAAAGATCAGATAAAATTTTTTACAACATGTAAGAAGAATGGACAAGAGAATGCCAAAAATAGTGCTGTATTATAGACGAAATTGATGAAGACGACTTCGAATTCCTTTTAAAAGAGGCCGCGAAAGGTCTATTAAAGCCTAACTCGTGACGGATGATGAAATGAAGATGTGATAAAGTAGAATCGGAAGTATAGTAAGTCAAAATTAAATATTATAAATAAATCGATTTTTTCTTTCGTATATACTTATGTTTTAAGGATAATGAGCAATTATTTCACACTTTATATTCTTGCATTTCGTAGTGTGCTTTATAACATGTCCAAAGGCTCTTCCAAACCGAGTTCTGCATAGCGTGCGGTCCAGTGTTGCCTCGTTCAATTTTCAGTATCCTCTCATTACTTCACGATCATCCAGTAGATACTTCTGTCTTCTTCTTTCTTCCCATCACTTCTGTCTTTCCTTACATTAATAGTAAGCATGTAACTATGGTACCGGAAGTAAAAAAAGTCACATGACTGGGATAATTCTTACAAATGTATTGTCCTTCTTTATTGAGAGCTAAGGAATAGATTTCTTTTCGAAGTGCAATCTACAGGCTTAAACATGTTTTGTTAAGAGGTTAACGAAATGTGTTATCCTAAGTAATTGACGACACAAAAACTTTATTCAGAAGTTAATAGGTTTCCTATTCGCAAAAAAAATGTCAAATAATAAATGGAAAATTCCTATACAGCAAATACGTGTATTGTACCACGCTAAAGTTGCAATTTCAAACACGCTCATTACAAACCAATAATAAGTTAATAACAAAAATAATTTCGCTATGTTGTTGGTTTAAAGCAAGTACCTTCAACTCATCTATAATAATATACAATTGATATTAAAACTAGTATCTCTAACTCGGTTATTTAAATAATCAAATACCACTAGTTAAATTCTAATAAAAACTAATAATAAAATTCATTTAATATAAGAATAATATTAAGTAATCAAGTACCGCTCCCTTGTTATAATAACATAAAACTAATCAAATACCCTTAATAATAAAACTCCGCTTTAATATAAAACTAATATTAAATAATCAATTATCATATAAAATAGTACCACTAAAAGAGTTATGATATCAAATACACAACACCTTTAGTTTAAGTACGTATAAAACTCCCGTTTAGTATGAAATTAATATTAAAAATAGAAGGCGCTAATTAGCCTGCAATAACGCTAATTCATCCGCACAAGAAATGATTAAGTAATGAAACACCATTAGCTTAAAAACACATAAAATTAATATTAAAATTAACTTTAATATCAAAATATTAAATTATGAAGCACCTCTCGCTCAGTCAATAAAAACGAAACCTGTATTACTATATTGGAACATTTTAAAAAATAAAATTTCTCGCTAAAAGGACAGCAACCTTTTTAAAATTTAAAATTCGCGATAAAATTACAAAATGTAAAAAGTCGCTGGAAACTTTAAAAGTCCTCCGTAAAATGCAAAAATTTCAGAATTAGCATCTTTAAACATTGTACAGTCTAGTATTATGTTTCGGTTTAAAGTAAGGGAGGGGTGAAAGAATGTTACTGACTTGCCTAGACATTTCAAGATGACGGCTTCACATCATCCTGTCTGGTAGCTGGTTTTGGTTTAGGAAAATGAACCGAAGGGGAGGGCGTGGGGGGGCTAGGAAAGGTCATCGACCTGTCTACACATTTCAAGATGGCGGCTTGACATTGTGTAATGTAGTCCATATACTTTATTTAGGTTATTGAACTTGGAGGGGGTGCAGTTTTTTGGGGTAGGTTATTCACCTCAGAGTGGCGGAGAGGGTGTTTCTTTGGGGTAGGTTCTTGACCTTGGAGAGGAAAGGGCGTAGATTTTTTATGGGTTGGGTTCTTGACTCTGGAGGGAATGGGGAAGGAATTATTTTAACTTCTTAATTAATAAAGGGGAAGGATAGCTATTTGGCACAATCAATTTAATTTACGTAATACTTAGATTAATTTATTTTTAATTAGGTTAATTTACATGTTAATTAAGCTAATTTGTATAGTAATTCATTTTCTTGCGTCATTATAACAAGATTAATTACGTTAAGTGCCCGCGGCCGCCATGTTTTTACTCATGACGTCAATTCCTGCCAAGGTCATTGACCCATGTCACGTGGTTTTGTTTGCTTCCGGTGACATAGCTACATGCCTAATAGCTACAGCCTTCAAAAACGAGTTTTAGCAGGTAGTTCCTTAAGAACATGTAACTAATCCAGATATATTTCCTTGCATGTAGGATTTTTCCCTCCTTGACCCTATGTAATACTTCATCACTTTTCTTACCATCGGGCCAACCGAACTTCCCCATCCTTCTGCAACATCATATTTCAAATTTATACACTGAGTTAAATTGCAATTTTTTTAAGATTGTTCTTCTGTTTTAAGAAGAAATTCCTTCGAGGCTCCCCATTACAGCCATTCTCGAAAGTACGTATACACTATGCAAATACTATACAGCATTGAAGATCTTGCAAAATGGTGTTAGAAATGGGTGAGGAATGTGTAAATTGTAATATATTTTAATACATCCACGGATTAATATGTGATGGGAAAAGTTTTGGCAAGCTGAAAGAATACGGTTGTTAGAAAAGCGAGATTGGTACATGAAGTTCGTTAAATTTTTATTTTAATTTTACTAAATCTTGAATATCAGGATGTGAAAATGAGAATAATAATGCCAATTGTTTTATACGGTTTATTGCTTTGAAAAGCAGACATGAATTATAGGTATTTTAAAGATGTTCCTATACAACCAGTGCTTTGTGTGAAACACTTCCATTTCAACCAAACAAATATATTTTTAAAATATTTTTACATTCTTAAAGTCCGCAAAATAGTTAGATTTTTTACTACGTATACTCCGTGGCTTATGGAAATAATGTGACTTTGCAAACTTTAAAAGGTCTAGTACGCAGCTACTAGAAACGTCATACATAACACCTGCTGTAAAATGAATTGTATCACAGAGTAGGCTAAGCTTGCTAGGGTGTCATATAGGGCCTCTTTATATTTAAAATGCGCTTAATCTGCATGCTGCATAATAGTAATAATACACTTAAGATAGTAGTTAAACTTAACTTGTAGCTTCTGGTGACACAACCTTCATCAGGAAGAGTGTAGCTATGATCTGCAGCTATATGAAACACACTTTGCTTTGCTTTGCTTTGCTGTAGTTGCAGGTAGCTGTGATCACCGTTCATTCGTTATTAGTATATGTAGTTGTACAATTTACTTTTAAGAATAATTGTTAGGTGTTTTGTAAATGAAATAATATGGCATATTTCACTTAACTGCTTTCTTTGTGATACAGTTTAATAAACAAAGCAGGTGCTAGAAATTTTGTTTATGTACCAGTTAGGCTAAGGTTCGAAAACTAATTCGCTTTTATACACCCTGAGGTGATTTGGTAACAAATCAAAACATGTAGAGGATTGTAAAGAAATTACTTTAGAAAGGTGAGTTCTTATAAAAACAAATCTGTTTAAATGAAGCATGTCCTTTCATATTTTGAAAATAACGTTGGGAGACATTACGAGTGTACAAGAAATTTCCGTAAATTAGGGACGTGAGTAATTGAGAAGAGAGTATACATACCGAGCAATATAACTGTGCGTACAGGTCGCTAGTGTTGTTGGGTGTGGGCAGTGAATGTGAACATAATTGGAGTGAGAAGTACTGGCGTTAGGATTTTGTTAAAAAATTTGGAATTGAATTTTGACGATACAAACAGATATTACATAGATACGTCTTCACTAGATCGACTGTGATATACAGTAAATATGCTGTGGAACTTGTCCAGTGCCTTCACGCTATAATATATGGCAAGGAATATGAACAAATTTACCTTCCCGTAAAGTAATTAAGTAAAGAGCGTCGTCTGGTTGAAAGGTGTAACAGACTGTGAAAAATGCGTTCAGTACAGGCTGTTATGTACCTTAGATGCATTGTTAATTTGAGGTTAAAACACAGGCGACATGTTTGCAGGTGAGTCCTGGCTTCCCGACAGACAATCCCGCTGTGAAGCCAATCCCATTGAGACCGGACGTCCTTCCAGATGGCCTCATTTGTACCGTGAGCGGCTGGGGATCCCTGGGAGACGCGGAAGACACCATGCCTGAAATCCTGCAGGTGGTCAAAGTGCCCTTTATCACTTACGACACTTGCCGGCATAAGTACAACTACACGGAGAAAAGTATCGAGCCTGGCATGATTTGTGCTGGCTACCCCGATGGCGGAAAAGATGCATGCGGAGTGAGTACTCTTTTCTTGTTTACTTCACAAGAAGTTTAACGTGCGTAATATTTTATTCCGTACCGAAGGGCACCAGATTATTCCCTAATGTGGTTTTATGGTTGAACGAATATTTCCTGTTGAAAAATGACCTAGTTTGCTAAACTGTGAAAGTGTACGGAGCACATACAGGAACATAGAGCGGAAACACCGGGACTTGTCCAATAACTCAGTTAAGGTTTCAAGTATGTGTACAAGTAATTCATAAAAAGGTAGTATTTCTATTCGAGCAAGCTCACCTAACTGTACTGGGAAGTTAATTTCTGTAATTTTAAAACAAGTGCTCTCATTAACTTTCGACCCAAGACACAGAATTTTTTATATGGATATCTCCAATTGTAAGTTAAACTTCTAGGTCACAGTAACAAGGAAAAATTTACCTATTTTAACATTAGGCAACGTAATATTTTACGCATAGAATAAAAGTACCCTTATGACTTTCAGTATAAAGTAGTTTTCATGCACACAACTGATCATTTCCTCTTCTTCACGAAGTCAGCATCTATTTTCTGCAAAATACGTAAAAGTCACTTAGGTGAAATCCTTGCGTCAACCTTCTGAAATTTTTTGAAGCAAAATAGCTTGCATTTTGAAATGCAAACTTCCAAATTTTCATAACTTTGGTCTCCTTTGTGTACATACAAATTAATCTTCCTTTTGTCTCGTGTACTACAAGTTAAAACTTTTGTAATTTTGATACTGTTCAATACTAAAATCATCTGTATTGGAGAAGTATCTACCAAGTGGTTTAAGTAACAGTAAGGCCCTGGGTCTTAATTCGGGGAATCTGGTTGTCTTCGTCTATTATTTATGAAAGTGCTTCCCGTGTTTATACTCAGGCTCGTCGGGGTAATGACAGGCTGCTTTGATGAACTAAGCCAGATGCCTCAATTTCCAAACCTTACATGAAATTAAAGATCATTTACCAATTGTACTGACTGTTACAATTCAACTTCAGTGTCGAAAGGAATATGTTAACGGAATAAAAGTCAGTCAGTTGCTAAGACAAATAAATATTTTGTGCTCTTTTAAGCACACAAATATTTTACTTCTCTCTGTTTTATAAAGTGTTGTAGTAATACTCTTCTATATTTGATTCAAAACCTTATAAGTACGTGAGTATGGAACAGTAGGTACAGTGTTTCTTTTTGTGTTGTAGGAAGGCCTTAAGAAGCAAACAAGTGTAAATTCAGGAAAATTCATTTTCCCAAAGAGAACAGTATTTGAAATTGCATTTATCTCACCGCAAACCCTTTGCATTAATTAATCAACATATCACTCACGGAATGCAATACAGGCACATTTTAAAAAATGTCCATTTGGAGTTGTCCTACTGTTGTAATGGACATCTGTATACACCCTAATTGATGATACAAAAGACAGTTTCTATGACGAAATAGGACAGGTTTTCCATCATTTTCCTAAGTACCATATGAAAATTACCTTAGGAGACCTTAATGCAAAAGTGGGGAGAGAAGATAATTTTAAACAGACAATTGGGAATGCGAGTTTACGTCAGGATAGTAATGATAGTGGTGTTAGAGTAGTAACCTTTGCCACATCAAATAATCTAGTTGTTAAGAGCACGATTTTCCCGCACCGAAACATTCATAAATACACATGGACCTCTCCTCATGGGAAGACTCACAATCAGATCGATCACCTATTGATAGATAGGATATGGCATTCCAGTATACTCGATGTGCGATTTTCAGGGCAGCTGACTGTGGTACTGATCACTATATGGTGGTGGCAAAAGTTAGGGGAAAACTGGAGGCGATAAATAATTTGCACAGAATTTCGATGCGGAGAGGTTTAATAAGAAAAAGCTAAGTGAACTAGAGGTTAGGAAACAGTATCAGCTTAAGATCTCAAAACAGGTTTGCAGCTTTCGAAAACTTAAATGTTTGTGAAGACAGAAATAGGGATTGGGAAAACATTAAAGAGGATATTAAAATCACAGATAAAGAGAGTCTAGTACTGCACGAACGGAAGCAGCATCAAACATGGTTTGATGAAGAATGTTCACAGTTTTTAGATAAAACGAAGCAGGCTAAAATTCAGTGGTTACACAATCCAAACCAAAGTAATGGAGATAATCTGCGCAACGTAAGACGTCAAGCTAGTAGATATTTCAGGAACAAAAAGAAAGCCAAAGTTAAAGCACTTGAAACAAACAGTAAGAACAAGAATATCAGAGACTTGTATAGGGGTATCAATGAGTTTAAGAGGGGGCACCAGCCTAGAATTAATGTAGTAAAGGATGAGAAGGGTGACCTGGTTGCAGATTCCCACAGTATTTTGGCTAGGTGGAGGAATCATTTCTCCCAGCTGTTGAATATACACGGGGTTAATGATGTTAGGCAGACTGAAGTACACACGGCAGAGCCACTAGTGCCTGAGCCCAGTGCCTTTGAGGTTGAGATGGCTATTGAAAGGATAAAAAGACACAAATCACCAGGTATTGATCAGATTCCAACAGAATTGATTAAAGCAGGGGGTAGGATATTTCGGTCTGAGATCCATAAACTTATTTTTTCTATTTGGAATAAGGAGGAATTGCCTGAGGAATGGAAGGAGTCAGTCATTGTGCTTATTTATAAGAAGGGTGATAAAATATTTTACTTACTATCGAGGCATATCACTTTCGTCAACTACGTACAAAATTCTATCCAACATTCCTTCGTGAAAGTTAACTCCATATACAGAGGAAATTATTGGGGATCATCAGCGTGGATTTCGACGTAACAGGTCAACTACTGATCATATATTCAGTATTCGTGAAATATTTGAGAAAAAATGGGAATACAATGAGGCAGTGCGTCAGCTATTTATAGACTTCATGGAAGCCGATGATTCAGTGAGCAGGGAGGTCTTGTATAATATTCTCATTGAGTTTGGTATCCCCATGAAGCTAGTAAGGTTAACAAAAATGTGTGTAAGTGAAACGTATAGCAGAGTTCGGGTAAGCAAACATCTGTCTGACACGTTTCCTGTTAAGAATGGTTTGAATCAAGGATATATTCTGTCGCCATTGCTTTTCATTTTTGGGTTAGGATATGCCATTAGGAGGGTTCAGGCAAACCAGGAGGGCTTGAAGTTGAATGGTACACATCAGCTTCTTGTTTATGCTGATGATGTTAATACATTGGGCGGAAGCATACATAGCATAAAGAAAAACGCAGAAGATTTAGTAGCCGCTAGTAAGGAGATTGGTCTAGAAGTAAATGCTGAGAAAACTAAGTATATGGCCATGTATTGAGGTCAGAATGCAGGAAAAAATCTCAACGTAAATATAGATAATAAATCATTTAAAAGGCTGGAGGAATTCAAATATTTTGGGATAATTCTTACGAATCGAAACTCCATTCACGAAGAAATTAAGAGCAGATTGAAGTCGGGGAATTCTTACTAACCTTCGGTGCAGAACCGTTTGTCTTTCAGGTTGCTATCCAAAAACACAAAGTTAGGGGTACACAGAACTGTAATTTTGCCCGTTTTTTGTATGGATGTGAAACTTGGTCTCTCACTCTCAGGAAGGAACAAAGACTGAGGGTATTCGAGAATAGGGTGCTGAGAAGGATATTTGGGCCTAAGTGGGACGAGGCGACAGGGGAATGGAGAAGACTGCATAACGAGGAACTTAATGATCTCTACTCATCACCAAATATTATTCGGGTAATCAAATCGAGAAGAATGAGATGGGCGGGGCATGTGGCACGTATGGGGAAATGAGAGGTCCATACAGGATTTTGGCAGGCAGACCTGAGGGAAGGCGACCACTTGAGAGACCCAGGCGTAGATGGGAGGATAATATTAAAATGGATCTTCAAGACTTGTGATGGGACGTGGACTGGACTGAGCTGGCTCAGGTTAGGGACCTGATTCGTGCTTTTGTGAATGGGGTAATGAACCTCCGGTTTCCATAAAATGTGGGGAATTTCTTGACTAGCTGAGGACCTGTTAGCTTCTCAAGAAGGACTCTGCTCCATGGAGTATTTAAACACCCTAATTACCTTCAATATAAAATGGTTAATTCGCTCACTGAATTCAATAGTGGCACAACTCGAAAAGGACAATTTTTGAAATGTGCCATTATTGAATTAATTGAGTGATATGTGGTTGCTGAACTATGCGCTTAATGCCAAATCACATATTTCAAAGTTATTTCGGGTTTTCCATAACGCGTCAGTTACTATGGACACTTTATCAGCCGGTATATGTAATCCTAAGGGATATCAATGAAAATGCGAAGCTATAAATTAACTCTTGTAACCGTCCCCAGCGCCTTACTGTTCCGACTATGCTTGCCTCTACGACGCTCCGGTGCACGAGAGCTCGTTCCCCGGGAATATCCGTGAGGAAACAAGGAAACAGTAGGTAGAACTGCAGAGGCACTAAAATCATGGTCAAGGAGTCCAAGTTCTTGGACTTCTTGACACTTAAAGATGGACCGTTACGTTGTCCCAAAACGTCCGAAAAGTATTACAATTCTACGCTGCTTATAATCCCAGAAGAAGGCAGATCTCATCAACATCGCGGCCGAGGCCTAAAATTCCGCATCAGCTTGCATGACGCTCAAGTTTGGAGAAAACTTTGCCTTAATAACCCTTGTATGATGCAATGGACTAAGTTTCAATAAGCTTTTTCTGCACGATATGGAATACAGTACCAGATGAGATTGATATTACGGCATTTTGAGAAAATTATTAATAATTTAGAATTAAAGGAACTGTGAAGACAACTTTGAAGTGCCTCGGATACGTTCTTTTCGCGGACTCTTGAAAACACAAATTTATAAGTGTCCGAATACACTTATTAACCAAGTAACTCCACTGTCCAAGAAGGAAAGCATACTAAGGAGATTCGGGTATCTAAATATTGTTTTCCACAAATTCCTGCAACACAGAGCAAGTCGTAGTGTCGACTGCGGTATCAATATGTACAGCAAACGTGGATTCCTAAATTTCATGTCTTTCTGCAGGGTGACAGTGGTGGCCCGCTGCAGTGTGATGGGCTCCTCACAGGGGTTGTGTCATGGGGTGAGGGATGTGCCTTGCCTAACTACCCTGGGGTGTACACTGATGTGGCCTACTACAGGGAATGGATAGAAAGGCAACTGCTCGAAAGTGAGTTCTTTTTAGAAACTGATTGTCATTCTATCACTTAACGCAGATCCCTTATGGACGCACTAGGCATTTCACCACCTTGAATAAATTCTGCTTTATTCTATCCTCGATTTCACAACACCGCATTTATTATTATTGGGACTTGGGATGGATAAAGTCTGTGTCTCCTACATAATATTTCCACTGAAAGCTGAAGATTCAACTAACACGAAAACACATCCCATGAAGACTGACGGACATGCAGAGAGGCATGGCAAAACTTAAGGTCAGTTTTCGCAAATTTGCGACTGCACTTAACATTATGCTGCACCACAAATGCAAAAGTATTCATTTGTTGTACACTAAACATCGAACAACTTTTTTCAAGAAGGAAAAACCAATCATCACGGCACGTAATATTTCTGTAATATTAAATAACTGCTTGCCGATGTCAAAGAGCAGAGAAGTAACTATTAGTCCAATGCAGAAATTGTAATGGCTATGAAGGCCTCACAGATATTCGAAATATGACTGAGATTAATTACTCTGCCTTTGAGTGAAAGTAGTGAATATAATCATATGCTCGCCAACGACTTCTCAAATCTTCACCTTTAATTCTGTCCCGTAAAGTTACTCCTGTTAGTGAGCGTATGGATTTCATTTGTGAACTGTTAATTCTGTTTCTGTCTTTTTGACGTAGCGTCCAGCATTCACTGCCATAAAGGAGGGCCGGTTTTGCTATTACATTGTGGAATCTAATTTGAATGTCTTTCCTCATCTGTTTCCCACAATTTCTTCTCAAAGCTACATTTAATTTATTATACTTCATCAAATTCCTCTCAATATTTTTTGGTGTTCAGAGTGCGAAATATGACTTACTAAATATATAAAATCCATCCTTTGGTCAATTGCCCATACTATTTAATATTGGAATTCAAGTCCATAAAGCCACAAATGTTATACAGATTGTTCTACCACATTTCCATGAGTATCAAAGTTTTTAATGAACTTCGGGAAAGAATGACGTCATATAGTTTTTTTTTAATGAACGAAGTCATTGAAAGCAGCTGACAACGTGAATGTGACCACATGACGTGCAAGGCTTGCACGGCATTAAAGTGACAAACATCAGAAACAAGAAAATATGAACATGGAGTTCTGAGATTATGCACAAACCTGATAAACTGCCAGATAATTTTGAGTGTTGCAGTCTTTCGATTAGATATATAATAGAACAGAACATGAGATAGCAAGTATTTGTCACATAAATTAAACTAGTTACAGCTACGTTTGCAGTACAACTAATTGATAGTACTTTATTCACAGCGTTTCCTTACTGTTGGTATTATATGCAGCATTAGGGATTGAAAATCTTGTTTTTCTTAACCAAAACAGCAAACGTGAGTGTTCACATATAGGTGTTTATTGCACGAAATCCCCAAACCAACTGATATACATCACTTTTGATTAATATGGGACAATAACAAAACCCGTCTCTTGTTTTAACTGACACACGAGCACAAACAATATTCCATTACCCTCGACCTGTATTTTTAAATTAGCAATAGTGTGCGTGTCTTCGATTGCTATAATTAGGCCTAAATATTTCCGCCAGTCACGAATCGAGTTCATTATATTACCGTGTATGTACTCTCAAGGTGGAATGCCACACTCGAATTTCTACACGGGTTGTTTCTACGTACGAATATCTGCATATGTTAAACATGCTCCAATTTATTGAAAGGCATTTTGAGTGTAGTAATTGGGAATGGAGAGAAGCCTTCCAAAAGGACAAACAATTTTGCAGTGCACCTACATTTGACAAGGCAGTGAATGAACTGAACCCCAGAAGCCTCATCGTAAGATACTGCGATATTTCGCCCGTCCTTTCGTCTCATTTTCCTAGAAAGATTACACTTATTTTAAACAAGTTTAAAACTTATGATCATTTTTCACTTACTGGATCATTAAACAACGAGGATGAATTTTGGTCAGTAAATCTGTAGGGAAGAGATGACTTGAATTGCGAAAGAGCAGAAGGCAGGGTAAAACAAGTATTTCACCTATATTAATAGGTTTTCAAACTATCGACAACAATAGTGTAGACTGGAAATATGCTGAGGTAAATTTTTAAAGGCGGTAATGAAACTTCCGATTTCATGGACAGGAAAGAATTACTTGACAGGCTGAATGACTCTTGGCTTCTGAAGAAGGTCTCTTTTCCATCGAATTGTTTAGAGCCCCTGTCCTTTCAAAAGGATTATTCTTAAGCAGAAGTAAAGAATTTAGAATAATACTTGAATTACTCCTCTACAAACCTCATTACTCTGTGATTTTCGTCAGAGCATCCTCAGGTACAAGTATTGAATGCTTATGAGCTGAGCCGAGATTTGTAATTTGTTCTTTATTCTTGTTTTATTAAGCGACCTTAGTTTACGGGACTAGAAAAGTTGGAACAAAGTATGTGTTAATATTCATATATTTAATTGGAGGATGTGAGCAAAATCGCAAAATCTCAAGATAGCCATATTGTCGGGTCAATATTTGAAATCTGAGACTCCTAAATACAAAGGGGAAGTGCAGCCCGCTTTCACAAACGATCTTGCTGCTGGTTTATGCATTGGGAGCAAGCTGAGAGACACCAGGTGTGTTGTTTCCTTCGACGTGTCTTGGTTAGAACACAAGTGTTTTCTGAATGAGAATTGTACTGGAAGTTTCTGTGGCTTTGATTTGATTAAAACGCAGGAGGTTTCGATGTTTGGCTCTTCTTTTATCAGAAAGAAGCAAAATCATAAATTTGGTCACGTTGCTATCCATTGGATTAAGTCAAAGATAATCTAAATTCAAAATGACACAGTGGCAGGTTCTACATGATGTGCGAGTGAAACTGCAACTAAAAGTATAAAGCCTAAGATATAAAATTTCTTTTACCTTTTGATGGTAGCGGAGGAAGAGTCCGAAAAATGTGTTTCCAAACAAAGTAAAGACCATAGAAATATTCGAAATGTTCAGCAGCCTAAATAACACGCTTTTGTCAAAAGTCACATCTTAACTAATCGTGCTTTAACATCACATCCAAAAAAGCTTCACGGCACAGCCTGATCTGTCTTCTACAGCGAAACTGTTTTTTGTTATGTGTTGGTGTTTCATTTTGCCTGTGCGAGTAATGAGCGCTCGACTGCCCCCGCCTGTTTGCCGACACACTTTAATTATGCCCCCCAGCAGAATGCACAAAAATATTTTTAGTGATTTGGCGAAATTAGAACTCAGAGTTACATCTGATAGACAAAAAAGGTAAAGTAAATTTCGCCCTAGAACAGTATATGAAGGCCCAGAGGGGGAATAGAGGTATAGTTCTGCTTTTCCTTTAACCTCGGCGCTACATGAGGTTGGTAGTCAACGCCACGCCATGGTCAGTTTACCCCCGGGAAAGACCCCGTAGCCCCTGTGCAGGACGCTGGGTGGGCCCCAGCGCCGGTCTGGACGGGTGCGGGAAATCTCGCTCCCAGCTGGATACGATCCCCGGATCATCAAGCCTCTAGTCTGTCGCTATACTGCCTACCCTCTCCCGGCCCACCGATAGACAATACTTAGGCTAAAATGATCTTCGTAAATATTGTACGGGAAGAAACATATTTTGGGAACCTCACAAAATCTGACCGTAGAATGTGTGAGAAAAATATCTACTGTAACTTAAGCATCCTCATTATTCCTGAGTTATATACATGTACTAATAATAATGATTACTACATATGCAGTCGTATATCAGTAAATAATTCATATAGTAGAAGAATGGCTACTTTTTAAAATAATTACCAATAACAAAGTATTATTGGCTACCTCCAAGTTCATATTTTTCCACCCAGCCCCAGTAACTTTAAAATTATACTTTAATTTCTATAAAACTATTTATCAATTTATATTAATTTCAGTTCCTTTGCAGTCAATAAGTAAAAAATTCTCTTTAATTAAAAGGCTTTATCCTCACAATTTAGTTTTTGCGACACTCTTAAAATTTTGAGACTTTTACGTTTTCATGTAAAACAACGGTGGCTCTTCACAGTACTAAGCAATGAAAAATATGGCAGTTTCCAAATAGGCAGAACCACTATACGGAAACCTGCACTTGGTAACGGAATAATCCAGGGGGATGCCTGCTTCTGAAACAGGTAACAAAATCCGGATTTGACTGATCTTTTTAGTCTTCAGTTCCATCAAATAATCGTAAGTGTGGAAGTGCAGCGCGCTGTAGTAAGTGTGTAGTAAGTTGCAGGAAAGATAGTCCAACTATTTAACTCCACAGAGAGATTTCTTCTTGAGAACCTAAGAGGTCGTCTGATAGTCAAGATGTACCCCGCATTTTATGGAACATGGAGGTTTATTACTGCATTCACAACAGCCCGCCACCTCTTCCTATAAGGAGCCAGAAGAATCCAGCCCACGTCAACATCTCACTTCCTGAAGACATATTTTAATACAGTACTCCCAAATACGCCCAGGTTTTTCACGTGCAGTCTTCCTCAGATTTCTCTACAAAAAGGCCCTGTGAACCTCACCCCCCGCCCCCGTCTTGCCACGTGCCACGACCATCTCATTTTTCTTGCTATGTCTCCAATATTAATTTTCTTCATTCTTCTTGTCTCGTACCACGCAAGGATGTGAGAGCTAAAAAGTATTTAAAGCCAAGAATAGGACAAAACCGGCACATTTATCTTATTTGTAATACAATAATGCATTCAGACTTAAGTGCGTAAACACGTATGTCATTTCGGACTTCATCTTTCCATCGTACTTCATACTTTGCAACAGGTTAGTAATATTTGTCTCAAATAAATGAAAATAACGTTTCCTTTCGCGTTACACAGAGCTCTATACAGAGATTGCTTTAGGTGAAATTAGGCAAAGTTGGTACAAAAGAAATTCTCATTCATTTAATGTACAATATTAATGGAAGAAATGTGCTTTTCAAAAATAAATTTTACATAAATATGGAATCAATATAAAGCAATATATAAATATTCTATATATAAGGCAGTCTGTTGTCTTATTTATTTCGGAGCAATTTGCTTTTCCTTTCTATTGCATTTATTTTAACTTTCTGCATTATTCTTGGTTCCCTGTGCAGAGGACTATTACAGCTGCATACAGGCCATTTATATAAGTGATGCTATTTAAAATACAGTTTGAAGCGTGATTGTTTTTTGTTACGTCGAACATGCTCACATGTTCCTTAATGTGATCTGATTTTTGTTACTGGCCCTCAGAAACCGCGTTATCAGCAGTAGTCATCCACCCACTTTCGCTTTCATCAACCAGTCTGAACAGTTTCTCTGGCACAAATTTCTTAAATTCTTTGGGCACTCTTCCGTCAATTTCACTTCGTACCCTGTAGTGAAGAGTACGTCACAGTTCCGCGTTCCTTCCCGTCACTGTAGCATTATTGGCAAAGCCAGTAGAATATTTTCATGCCGAGAATTAAAACGGGGAGAAAATAATAAGCAAAAAGTAAACTTTGCCATTGCTCTTAAGGTTACCTGCGATGGAAACACGTTACTTTTAAGTTCCTACTTGTCCTGATATCGTTGAATAAGCGTCAAACGAGCAGCTAATGACGTGAATTCCTTAAACACCTAGTCACACACAGAAGAGTAGCTGAGTAAGCCTGAAGAAGAGCAATAGTGTACAGGTTTGAAAAATATGCGTGATTTGGTCTCTCTGGGTTGCAAAGAATTACTCTTAAGCATAAGTTTTAAAGAATGTGTACAACTCAGACAGTTAACTTCTGAAAAATTGTCAATTTTAATTCTAATTCTGAAAATCGGTTTGAGAAGTCATAAAATATTACCACACAAATTTTATGTGGCATTATGACTCGTTTCCCAAAAAATACTTCTTTACGTTTATGCCTGCATGATGTTATTTCTTCAGCCTATAAATCAGTCTCACGTGACAGTTTATTTTTAAAACTTCTCATGTAAAATGGCTGCAATATGCAACCGCGAGTAACGAAATTTGGGATAAGGTATATATTATTAGAGAACCCATGAAGAATCCTTTTGTAACAGATATTTAGCGATATAAAATGCCTTAAGATTACAACATGAAAGAGCCGTATTTTCACACAAAGGAAACTCTATTTTTTTAATCTAAAATGAAAAGATTATCTGAGAAATAAGTAATTTAAACCACAAGTTAAAAAGCACTTTTGATCACATTAACAGTTTTATTACTTTTATTTTCCTCTCCAGAAAAGCAATGTTAAATAGATATCCCAACCCTCAGTTAAACCACTAATATGCATTCTACGATACATGTGGATATGTTGTACACGATCCTCAGTTACTGAGTTACTGATATTGTACAAGAGTGACATAAAACTCCATAACGTTTTTACATACTGTCAAATAAAGCTCGTGCAATAATGCTGGTGGCTGCTACCACTGGAAGAAAAAATGACAACAAAAATATCACACACTAATTACAGAACCCGATGTACAAGAAGTTCTAATAACAAACACTGCTCCATCTCAAACCTTGCTTGTGTAAATTATAACTTCTTGCAGTATTTTGAAGTCATTCTGGCTGCTTGAAGTAAATGTTTACAAAGAGTTATGTCTTGATTTCTGTTTATTTATGCTACTTATTCAGCCAATTACAGACTTAATTTCTCGGCTTTCTTTATGAAACTAGAGGTAAACATATATTTTTCTTTCAAGTAGGTGCCATTCAAATTGGATAAGTGCCGATTTAAATATTTTCACGTATCCTTAACTGAAGGCCAACAAATTTTCAGTAGGTTACGGCTTGGATAAAAAGTTTCAAACCAAGAATTGTGTAGAGGAGTCCAGTAAAAAGATCTGCCGTTGCCAATATAAGGGGCAATTAATGACTGATCTATCCCTACACACGTAATAGCAACAATAATAATAATAATAATAATAATAATAATAGTGTAAAAATAATTAACCAAAGAAGAAAGAGAGAAACTTTGTAAAAACCTATGGTAAAATATTCTGGTACAATGAAGAAGCCTAGGATCAAAGACCAATGGCAAATTTTCCAAGTATGGAATGGGGCCCAATTACTGAGAAAGGCACTAATAACAGTACTGAATTGGATAGCTCCTGGAAGAGACAAAATAGCAAATCCCTTCTTAGGCAAATTTTAGTAACGCACAAATATTTAGCTGAGTGGCTGATGGCAGGAGTAATAATTCTGATTCAAAGATCGAAAACACTTTAACTCCAAACAATTACAGCCCGGTAACTTGTCTTTCTACAATAAGTAAAAACATTACATCTATTAAATCTGCACAAACAATTTTTGACTTTTATTTTTTGCTTTGGAAATTACATTTGTTTTCGTTTATAGACTTGGGGACGCTGAACACGAAAATGACCATGAATAGGCTTCATTGGTTACAGTTCCCTATAAATATTAATTAACGTAAATTATACATGCTTTAAAAACTATCCGTGACATAGAGTGCACTGACTGGTTTGTCTCGATTAAGATGGGCCACACCTTTCCTTGCCGCTTTGTACAAAAGTCCAGAAGAATTGCTTGTTAGGTTGCAGCAATATTCTTTTCAAGTAATAGGAACTTCAAAACCGTACAGCACAACGTGAATATTCAGAGTATATTCAAATATTAAAAGATACTCACTACATATTTCGGCACGTATTGTGCCATCTTCAGGTGTGACTATTAAAGAACCATCTAATACAGGTCGCTATTACAGTATCTCATATATCGAGTGACATCTCACTGGTGTTACAAGTAAATAAGTGCGAAGCCAATTACCTCTCTTCAGGCATTAAATGAAAATCCCGTATGTAAAATGCAGTGAGTTTAAAATTAAGAGCAGTATCAAAATTGACACGTTATGAATGAAATTACTGTTAAAAGTAAGACGGCATTATATATTGTAATATCCGAAATTTTTGGACTGGAGGCTAACGTGTTAACAATGGGTGTGTTGATGTATATTTAGATAATTACAAGGTGCCATTTGTTTCGTTGTGGACATTCTGGTGGCTTAGGTGGTCGCAGCTGACATGTAGTCATTTTTCTATTGTATGTTTTTACTATTGTTGTTTTCTCCCGTTTAAGTAAACTGTTCTCTTATATATCTGTAAAATATGTATAAATCTTTTACATAATCCAGGCTCTCGTGAGTGAAATAACTGTATGTGTCATTCACGTGTTGATTATTCATCACATTAGTTACTATTCTCTTACGTGGGATGTCGTTCTTGATGTAGTTTGTCACTCCGTGCTAGACTGTACAGTCTAGCACGGAGTGACAAAAGCTTCACAAATTTCGCCGTCCTCTTCTTTTCCCGATTCAAGTGCAACTATATTGGGGGTTCCGGCGCGCAAACGTCTTCACCGTGAGGTAATGGTAGCGTAGCAGCTTGTTGTACATACCAGTAGCCTAAGGTACAATTTTCATTTTTAGATATAGATTTTTGACCATGGTTTCACAAGAGTAATAACAAAAAAATTCGCAAGGACAAGATGACAGTGCATATTAGCAAGTCTGAGTGCTTGTCAAGCCACCAAATGGGATGGATATTAAAAATTCCGGGAAATTTGTGGTTCTACGTATAATCTTAGAGATTCTGAGGTGGCTGTGCTGAAAAAAGCTATAAATTACTTAGTGTCTTGTCCATACTCCAGCTTAGAGTTTATGTGTACAGTGGTATCTGTAGCCTCTAAACTAACACTAGCTAAAGGAGCTGAATTTAGGTGGAAAATCAGATCTAGGTTGGACAAATGTAAACTTCAGTTTGATGAAAATGGAACTTGGAGGCCTTGAATCACTGGAGGGGAAAAAGGATATAATGATTTTTAAGGTAGATAAAAGGAATTATAATGTGGTTCTGTATAAATCAGATTATTTAGAGAACATGAATATTCATGTAATCAGAATGGTGAGGAGTGTCGCTTAAGGGAAGTGGGAAATCAAAGTGATGTATGGGCAATATATTACAAGTGTAGACACAGAGCTTCTTAGTGAATAAGGCTAGTATCTATGGCTATCGAGGGGAGATCTGAAAGTAGAAACTGAAAGGAAAATTATAGCAGCAATGGGTAAGACACTACAAAAAAAGATAGTACGAAAAATATATTACAAACAGAAACAGGTGTCAAGTGCAGACCAAAGATATGCCAAGACAATAGACTACATTATATCAGAATGCTCAATATTGGCAAAAGGACAATACAGGAAGAGACATAAAAGAAGACGTACTGAGCTACAGTTTATCATAAGCAAGGAAATATGGGAAAATCAGACTAAGAGACCTGGTTTGAACACCTATAAAACCAGTAGAAATATCCATGAAGGTAAAGTAAACGTATTACCGAATAAACTAGTGAAGTTGACAAATCAGTCCCTAACAACAAAACCGGCATCATAATAGTGGTAATGAAAAGAACATGGCTGTTAACAGACATCGCAAATTCGGGAGATAATGAAGAGGAAGCCGAATATATTTTAAGACACAAATACCTTGAAGAGAAAGAGCATGTGGAACGTATAAAACAAAAGTGATGTCAGTGATAGTAGGGGAAATTGGAACCATCTCACAATCATTCAGAAATTACGTGAGGAACTTATCTGGAAAACGTGACATCAAGGAACTACAGAAAACAACTATATTGAGCATTGAACGTATACTGAGAGAAGTGCTAATGTAAAAGTGCAAAAAGTTTATAATGGGAATTATGATTGCATGTACCACGTAGTGTAACGGCAGAATAGCTGCGACATTACACACACTAGAGCACAGTTTGTCCACCACATAAAAATTTAAATAACACTGCATAAAGGTGATAAGGGAAATTATTATTATTATTATTAGTAGTAGTAGTAGTAGTAGTAGTAGCACCAGTAGTAACTACAAAATTGTTCTCGTGCATTTTCGTAGTGAGCAAAGTCGACTCTTACAAATGCTCATTTTCTAGACATCTAAGGTATAATTCAGAAATGTATCTTTGTTTTCACAGGTCGTAATGGTACTGAGCAAAATTGTGACGGCTACAACTGCGGGGACAGTAAAACTGGTGGACGCAACGCTTCTTCGCAGGAACTGTCGGTTCAGGTGAGTCATGTGAAAAACAATGTGTTACTTAGTAAATTTAGATATATGTACTTAACTTCACATTCATAAAACAAGCTCTTGTGGCAATAATCGAAGTATAATTTACGGTACCTTTCTGATATCAAGTGTGACATTACGAAAGTCTGTGTGCATACGAATAATAATTTAGCTTTAAGAAAACAGTCATGAAGACAAGGAGAATTGTTCAATTGGGAAGAGATGTTTGTAGGAGACTAAATATTAAAGATTCTGACATGAAGAAACTGGCCCTAATATTTGGCATTCCTCTTTTGTAATCTTAAATTTCGGGGTTCTACGTTTCGTCTGGAAATAAACTACACTGGCTTTTATAGTTCTGTCGAAAACAGCACGTTCAATACATTAACACTTTGAAATGTAATATGGATGTAAATATTACATAAAGTTTCATTTTTGCCTCACAAGAAACACACTGCTTTCCCGTTACTACTAACAGATAATCAGAGTTGTTGAGAAACATTAGCACTGCCGTGTAAGACCCGAAAAATCTCCCGAACAAATTGTGTTGAAAAGACGTCTAGGTAGGGTTTTAGAAAGTTCATAGAGATTGTACGAATAGTAAAGACGGCGACTTAAAAAGTCGTAAGGACTCAAAAGTTATCACAGATTTTAGGTTTTCAGAGCGGTGCTAATGAAAATAAGAGCCTTGTGTGATATGACCGTAGACTGAGAGTATTTACTGACGCTTCGGAAGAAACTGCTGCAGCCAAATATCAGGACAGTCCACAAAGACGAAGGCCAGTTGCTCTATAACCTTAGGTTACATGATTCATAATATAAGCTGCGTTTAATAATCTGATGAATGAAATTTTCGTTAAGTGTACCAAAAAAAAAAAAAAGAAAAGAAAGAGGCTGCACGTGAGAACTGTAAGATACTTCAAAAGTCTACTGTATTTCCATTAGAGGTACTAAGCCCCACTTCCGACAGACACATAATAATGCAAAGATTATTATTAAACTTAACATAAGATTAAGTCAGGTACCTTTATTTTTGGTTATGACGATGTTTCACTGGAAAATCGGATGGCGATATTTTTCTAAATGTCGGGACCCGATTACCCGTGAGCATGGAATCATAATCGAGAAGAAAGGAACTTCCCAGCTGGTGCGAAACGCACAAAGTCGCACGACTTCTTGAACTAATCTACAGATTTTTAGGCTGCGATTCGCTGGAAAGTCAACGGTGAATATTGGTGTGGCGGCTCCATAATCGACAGCGAACACATACTGACTACCGGACATTGCGTTCATGGGTGAGTAGAGATTGGCAAAATCTTAGTGTGTACTTATATGGGAAGTGTACTAAAGGTTGTTTAGCAACCGTTTAGTCCATCAAACAGCCATTATGCGCCTACACAGAGGTAAAGAATAGGACATTGATTAACGATGTAATACGATACACATAACACTGTTATAAATGATACGTAATTTAAAATTTTGCAGTAAAATTTAGGGACACGTTTGGTAATTCATGTTCTCGAAGTTTGAGAAATTTATTGTGGAGATTTTCAAAATTATTGCATAATTTCTTTATTTGCATACTCTTTGTGCCCTTTCGGTGCCTTAACACCCTGTTGCAGTGTTCAAATAACACTGGTCGGCAAAAAAAAGCTCCGTTTTAAAATTCAGGGTGATTATTATAGTTTGACCCTTGCTGAATTCGAATATGACAACCAAATTGCTCCATCACCCTCCAATTTTAAGGGAGGAGGGATTGTATTCAAAAAGTACGTTTTTAATAAAAAAGTAATATGTTGGTTTTAATTAGAATATGAAATGTCAAATAATGAACACTGTCTCTGTATGACATCCAAATTTAAAAAATTCGTCACAAAACACTCACTTCGTCTTCTTTTGCCTCTTATATTCGCCAGTTGGTGTCTCCCTCATAAGACTCCAGCAGCAGTCAGCCAACATATTTCGGCTCCATTTTCCATTTAACCTCTCTTCAATTTCGGAAATGTCCTGATGGCCTTTTTTCCTATATTCATCGAATATGGCTCCCATGTTTACAGGGAAAAATCCAAAGGGGAATGCAGAAAATGAAGTTTCAATTACGTGATACACCCCAGAACACTGTACGACGAAAATAGCTCCTGCATAATGTCACTGCATTCTTCAGCTTTTTCATCGCCTATGAGGGTCCTGCAGACGTTTCCAGATGTCTCCCAGGCTCTTCTTTCTACAGCATTTAATTTTTTACTACAGTTGTGGTCTTCGAATGGTTGTTTAATTTGAGGACGAACGAAAAATCCTTCTTTCATCTTGGCCTGACTTATTTTGGCAACTTTTTCCTTAAATAGGAAAACTCTTTGCTTTCATATCCACCGATTTCACAAATATTTTTATAAAAGCGAGCTTGACATCTAGTGGATGTAAATAAACTTACTTATTCACTACAGCCGGATGTGCCACGTTCTCCCGAATAGGTATTGTTTCTGAAAGGAGTGGCCATTTTTTATTCTCTTCCTCTTCTGAATCTGAGCCAAGAGTATAAGATTTAGGTAGCTTGGGCAGTGGCATTCAATCATCATGAGGAACAGGTCTTAAAGCAAAGGTATATTAGGATACTATATTTTACGCATGGAAAATAGGGAGAAACCAGCGATCATATTCATGCAAAGATAGCAGTCATTTAAGTCGTCCCGATGCTCACGCCACACCATCAGAACAGCAAAAGGCACTGATTTTTGCCTACGTTTCAACCAGCCTGCCAAAATCCTTGAATACGGGCTGCAGAAAATCTTCGGCGCCTAAACTTTATCTTGATCTACGACCTTACAGACAAAATACAATTCATGAGATTTACTCACGAGTTGTGACAGTGGCTTCCTTTGTGATTTTAATACCACTTCGCTGCAAATATAGCAAAAGCTATTCGGCTTATTTTGGTAAGAACCTGTCACGTAGGGCACAAAAAAATAATACTTTTAAAACAAGCAGGGAAACTGTTACTTTTTCACTGGTGCATTCTCAGGATAGATGGAGGAATGAGACTGAGGTGCTGAGAGACAGGGGCGTGACACATTATTACGCCACAATTTAACAAAGGCGTTTGATCACGCCAACAAATTTTCACACCGACATTTTATCACAGCGAAATTTGATCAAACCAACATTTTATCACAGCGACAAATTCTCACACTGCAAATTAAAGGGGCGCTGAACGGCTTAAAGCAAGCCTTTCCAGTTTGAGAAATAGATTGAAGATATATTATTCTAGAGAGTTAAGTGTGTGCAGTAAGTAAACATAACTGAACAACATAACAAAACCTTGGGCCAGCTGCAAATTTCGTTTTTTGGCCATTCAACTGAGGTATCAACTCGTACCATCCAAACGGAGGGTGATGTAAAAGTTTTATTCATACATTCGAGCTTGTGAAACTATTCCCAATGCAAATCTATCAAAATTGCGGAAATTGATGCCGACCAGTGATAATTCAAACTGGCGGAGCGGTCATCGTTGTGTCGGAACATGGAATTAGATAGACAGATCAGTAGGCACATATTTATTTAACACATATACTCAACGGTAACGTATTACCAACACTTACAATTGATACCAGCATTGCAATAAATGTACACCTGCAGTAGCATACAAAAATAATAATACCAACCACAAGATGAAAGGAGAACCCACATAAAACACCATTAAGTTGGCAGTGTTGTGCTAACACAAATTGAACAAAAGATCAGCTAACAAAACTGTGAAGGACTTCAACAACAACTCGCTATATATCCCGAAACATAATTTGGAAATACAACACAACGAGACTGAATTTAGATGTATAGCGCATGTAGTCCGGCCTTTGAGTGCCAATTAATCTCAGGGACCAAACAGGCTAACCCACTGAATATACCGAAAAAGGAAGTGGGGAGGGACGGGACAGAAACGGATAGATAGCAGTCAAGCTTGTCACATAGCAGACAGCAGAAACTTCTCTAACACTGCGACGCAACACTGCACATGTGTAACGAATATACGTGGCTGGAAGGGCAATGTATTATAAGAAATCCTTCCACGTAATTAAGAAGTTTATTTTAATTTTCGCTCTGAACCTTTTGTTTCCGAATACCTACATTTCTTGTTTTCTTCAGTCACTAAAGGGAAATTCAAGAACAGTGCCACAAGTACCGCTAAGAGTGGTTACTTTAACATTATTTACAGTTAATTAATAATCCTGTAATTTCATTCGACTGCAGTGAAACTGAGTTATTCGGAGTCTCTCTTCTACTATGTCGACTTAACAAAGATAAGAGTTTAAAATACACGAGTCTACTGAAAATTTTTCTGATAGGATTTATTCGATTTGCTTAAACTGCATGCCACGAAGGCGTATAAGGGATGTGACGTACATAAAGTTGTCTCACCAACTCTTTACGCTTGCCTGACTTCGCAAAATTTCATTCAAACTTTTGAGCTACGATATTATCAATGTGGCTTGCACACTGAACTTCAGACAAATTATCAGGGTGTACACGGGCCGTATATCTCGGAGAAAGTTAAACCACGCTAAGAGATCACACACACACACACGCACACACACACACACACACACACATATATATATATATAGACGTATATTGGTAGGAGCATCACTGATTTATTTCCAACACAAAAGCATGCCTTGAAAGTGTAGGGTTAAAGTACACATATCAGGTTAAAACTGCACAGTCACATAACGCTTCACAGCACAAAAAGCTGAAACAGCAGATACACGTACGCGTAACGGACTTTCCCCTATGTGTAAAGCCTACTTCTACGGTTTTTCACTCTCGCGCTACATCTTCTAATAGGGTCTGCGCATCAGAGGATCTTATTAGTACCGAATTATGCGGAAGGCTCTTAGCGAGAAGAATCTTCAATAAACCACTGAACCTCCCTTCTGGCGGCACATGTCGCTGAAGGTCTACTTGTGACTCTTTCAAGAGGTCATCTAACTCGCGCCTTCTGCTCGAAATATTTCTGAATCCCCTGAAGTTTCTAGAAGCTTCCTTTCTACTTGCAGTTTTATTGACCTTTCCATTCCAGCCTAAAGAAAGCAAAACTCAAGGCTGCTTGCCTCAATGTCCTTCGATTAACGACGAAATACGTAAGATCTGCCACCTTCTGGGATACTATTAGGTGTCGTTTAGTAATCGTGTATCGACGTTTCGTGACAAAGATTCGGTACCATTTTCAAGGTCAAGGGTCCTTCTCGACCTTGGAAGATGTGACCGACACGTTGTCCCGAAACGTCGGTAAACAACTACCATACGATGCCGCGTAATACCCCAGAAGTGCGCAGGTCTCATGAACATCGCTGCGGAAAAGTAAAATGGAAGAAATATGTAGTTATCCCTCTTGTATAACGCTCAAGCACTTGGGTGTGAACACCACAATTCGAAATAGCTGGCCCTGGCACCGAAACCGAGTACGTAATGTTACAGATAGTCACATGTAAATGTATTTTTGATTATAATTCGTATATGCTTTTATGTTTTAATGCATTTCTTATTTTTCATACATCTACCTAGAATTAATTACAATGTATGGACGTGATATTTTACCCATTTACGAGCACCACGCTCAGATTGCCTTGTGCATAAAACAATATCCGAACCAACACATTTTGACATATTATTCTGTGGGTTCGGTTGTTAAGAATGTTCATTTCCACTACAGTCATAGGATTAAGAGTATTAAGAAAATTATTCACATGCGATCACTTAGCACTCATTAATAAACTAGGTTCTCTGGTCCCATATACATTTTAAACTTTCAGGATTTTAAGGAATAATCCCAGCGACCCCACGGTCTAAGGTGTGGTTCTTCGGCCGAGCTCTTGCTGGGATCGTGGATTCGAATCCCACTGGGGGCATGGATATTTGTCTCTTGTGAGTGTTTTTGTCCTGTCAGGTAGAGGTCTGTACGACGGAATGATCACCCGTACAGAGGAGTCCTACCAAGTGTGTGGTGTCTGAGTGTGATGTATAAATCTCCAAAAGGAGTGGCCTAGATCCGATTTGGGCTGATGTGCCAGAGGAAAGGAGAATTGGAACGAAACTGCAGCCCTCGTCTTTTTCTGCCCTCCTTTATTCACAGTACTGATTCACTCACTAATTAAATTACTCCACTGCAGTACTGATTTCTACGCAATTACAGCACGCTTAAGATGATATGGCACATGGCGACGCGTGGGAGGGGATATGAACGGGCAACAGGAGAAAGGAGTGGGTATCCAGCAAACCTCGCAAGACCGCGGAACATAGCCTCTCCAGCACAGTACAAACGCTAAGGGCTTGCCCGCACACGTCGGCTGCCAGTAGTCGACTGAACTGTCGCCTCCGCCGAGTCACATGGACTCGTCCGTTTCATCGAAAGACGAAATCTGGTTTCTGCGCGTGTGCCATTTAATACTAACTCACTATACACTTCACTTCACTTCACTTCACTTCACTTCACTTCACTTCACTTCACTCATTCTTAACACTGGTACTAAGGGAGGCGAGTTGTCAGCTCCAGGTTGCGGTAGCTTTACCCTGGGTTAGGACGCAGGTACGCATTGAAAAAAAAGTTTTTTTTCGGAAGCAGACCCAGTTTGACGTTTTTGAGAAGACAAGTTCTGATTCCCCTGACGGGATTCGAGGTTCGGCTCGTCCAGTCCATAGCCCAATCGCCTTTATGACCACGCCACTGCGGCTCCTAAAATACTGCTTTTATATAAAATAATTACGTGTGCAAAATAAATTATTTCATAAATTTTGGTGGCGAAGAATGAACATGTATATAACTCATCTCACTCTTCATGTTCAGGATCTCCCCTGTAGACTTAGAGGTAGCTGCTTTTGTACTGAGCAACACAGCGGAGTCATCAGAAGGTACAATGGTGTTACAGCAGGTTGAGGAGATATTTCTACATGAGGGATTCGAAGCAACGTCTCTGAATAATGATATCGCCATTTTAAAGGTAGGAATATTTTTAGCACAAAACGCAAATATTTTGCATTATTTGGTTAGGAAACATACATTTGACGAAGTGTATTGGATATATAAAAATTCAAATTAATATTATAATTGTCTTAGATAATACTCGTTTTCATATGTTTATGTTCTTACAGATAATGAGCACATCCATCTTTCTTCACACAACACACATTAAATCACAGTTTATATCAAGGGCGCTCTTGTAACCTAAGGAGAAATTCATTCGAACAGCCGAGATCAAAGCTGTGCTCGAAAATAAATACACAGTTTTTAAATATTGCGCATCATTCATAGTCCTGTGACAGGCTGTTAGAAGTTGTAGGTATAAGAGTAAATTTTAATTTTTAATGTTTCTTCAATCGAGTGAATGGGGGATATATCTTGCCCACTGGAAAAACTATAGCTTGTTTAAGAACGAGTCTGTTCCTTGGGGTTAGTTAATTTGGCCCCTTTACGCTACAAATTTTTGAATATCGGAATCTGTAAAACATAATAATTTTTCACGTGGTTTTAGGATAGCTTACTTCAACGGGCTAATAGGAACCTTGTATATTTTAATATGTTCTTATTTACCGATTACTTTTATCAGTTAAACCATTATTTCTGTCAAAGCACGAACTTTTACAACATTTATTACGCCTAAAGAATCTGATATATCAAATAACCTCAGTGATTAGGGTAAGCAAAGTCACATGTCCAGATTTAAACCAATTAGTATGTATGTGCCGGCAACACTAACACATGCTTTATACTGAATTGTGTCGCACAGTAAACCTTGTATTAAAAGCAAGCCATATAATTTTATTTAAAATGTGCTTAAAATCTACGCCTAAGAATGATATTCTTAAAATAGCAGTTAAATTGTAGCTTCTAGGAAATAAGCTTCAGTTAATCCTGAAATTTCACGATGTGTCCAGAACAAAGTAGCTATGACCTATAGCCACACTAAGGCCATATTTGACTCAATGATCTTGTTCCTGAAAAAGTGGACGTAAATCAAAAAGGCCAAAATAAAGTTACCTCCATAAGAAAGGGAAAATAAAACCAAATAAACTAGCCAAAGGGCGTTAAACTGAAAATGAGAGGGTGTAAACTAAGACATGGTGTAAATTGTAAAGGATCTTAAAGCAAAAATGCTTGAAACGCACGAGCTTAAATCAAGGCTTTTTTGTATATGAAATATAGTTCTGTTCTGCTACAATTTCACACAGGTGGTCAATCAGTGTTCATTCGTTATTATTACGTAGACCTCTAAAATCTAATTTTAATGTAGTGGTAAAGGGAATTCTAAATGTAATAGTATGGCACATTTCACCATCAGTTTTTCTTTATGATGCAGTTCAATACATAAAGCAGGCGTTAGATATTTTACTAATGTACCGAATCATCTAATGTTCGAAACGCCACTTTGCCACACGCCCCGAAAGAAAGTATGATAACAAATCGAAGCATGTGGGGGCAATATACAAGAATGCTGTTCTAAGTACATATGCTTTAATGAAAAGTCAAAACTTTGAAAGAAATCATATCCGAAATGTTAAAAAAAATTATTGAGAAATGTCAAGGATTAACCAGAATAAAGTAACAGCAGAAGGTTGTAAGACAGGCTATAAAATAACGAGCTGCTTATATTCTGGTGAAAGTCTGTAATATTTTTGAACAGCAAAATATAGTATATGGTGCCCCTTGAATGTGATTAGGATTGGAGGGAGGTTGAGCGATGTCATGGTTTTGTTGAAAAAGTTGGACTTAAATATTGCGGAACTGAAGAGATAATATTAATGTTTTACAGAATAGATTGTGGCATACAGTACGTACGCCTGCACACTCTAATAAATGGTTAGCGGGATTATAGGTTCTCGTGCTATGGGCCGCGTTAAATAGCTTAATGGTGAATAAGCCAACGTTTCGACAGCCATCTACGCCCTCTTCTTCAGGGAGCGTACTACCTGAAATTAAATCTTTCCGCGTCGTGACACGCCTGTCCGCTATAGCTGGTGACGAGACAGGAGGGGTTGGTTGTTGGAGCCAAGTACTTGCCTGCTGGGCCCTCCTCTCCTATTCTTGAGCATGTTGGTTACAGATGTCAAGGCCTGGCTCAGTATGAAAAACCTTCCATATTAAAGTTATTTTTGTCCAGTTGTATTTCAATAGCTTCATTTACCCGGTAGTCCACGTTATGTGAAGATCTGTCTAATATTGTGGTACCACTGAAATCGATGCAGTGACCCGTGATGATGCTATGTTCTGCCGCTGCTTATTTCTTGTTTTGAAGCAGACCCATGTACCCCCAGTGTTCTTTGCACCTCTCCTCGATACTCCTAGTGCTGTGTCTTACATACACTTTCCCGCACTCACACGGAATCCGATGTTCGCCTGGGACCTTATGTTCTAATCCGTTCTTGGCAGACCTCAGAATTTGTAGAGTTTTCCTTTTATGAATGTGAATCTTTCTGACATCGTGCTTCACCAGAAGTCTACTGATTTTATTGCTGAAGATGTGAAGAAACGGTATCATGGCTATACCCATGGGCTTCTTTTTCCCCAGCATCGGTTCCCGGTTTCGTTGTAGTACCCGTCTGATCTCACTGTGACTGTAACTGTTCTGTTTAAAGACGTGCTTAAGGTGCTGTAGTTCCTCCCCGAGGCTTTCCGCGCCACATTGCGTGCGAGCCTGTCGGAAAAGGGTGGCTAGTACAGCTAGTTCCTGTGCTGGGTGGTGATCAGATTTGGCGTGTAGGTTGGGTCCATATGTGTAGGTTTCCTAAGTACTGTGTGGCCAAGTGTGCCACCCAGTCTTCTAGTTACTAGGACGTCTATAAAGTGCAAGCCACCTTTCTCCTCTGTCTCCATTGTAAACTTGGTGTTTTGGTAAATATTATTTAGACGTTCCAGAAATTCTTCTAAAGCATCTTTTCTATGAGACCATACCACAGAAGTGTCTGCGTACCTGTACCGAAGGGTCGAGGTATTTATGCCTGTGTTTAAGGCTGTCTGTTCAAAGTGCTCCATGTAGAAGTTTGCCATTACAGGCCAGAAAGTGGGATCCCATGGCCACTCCGTCCTTCTCTTCATAAAATGATTCGTAAAAGAAATGTGGTAATTAGGACATGTTTCATGAGATCTACACTTCGTTTATGAAACTTATGTGAAATTATTTGTAGCGAATCATCCGGTGGAACACTTGTAAACCATAAAAAACATCAAAGTCACTAATATGTCCGTATCCTTCAAGGTAATTGATTATAATCTCTGCACAAATGTCTCTCAATTCTTTACATGCCCTGAGAAATCAGCAGTGGTATAACAGCGCATGATCACGGGTCACTACGTCGATTTCAGTGGCACTTCAATATTAGACAGATCTTCACGTCATGTGCACCGCCTGGTGATGGAATCCATTGAAATACAACTGAACAAATATAATTTTACCAGAGAAAATGTCTTCGTACTAAGCCAGACCTCGACACCTACAACCGCCATGCTAATAAATGTGAGAGAAGGACCCAAGAGAGCAGGTACTTGACTCCACCCAACAACCCCCACCTGTCTCGCTGCCCGTTATAGTGGACAGGCACACCACGAAACAAAGAGGATTGATGTGTGGTCAGTGATTGAGTTGCTAGAGCTATTTGTTGGAGTGAAGTTTATAACGTAGGCCCTAGCTGACAGGGAGTAGAATTTGTACTGCTTGAGAGAAGAAATTCTGCGACGTGAGACACTTACTACTGTTGCTTGACTAGTCCTTCAGTGGATAAGAGGGAACAGTGGTCGGGGAGGGGGAGTTCCGTTCTTTGACGAATAAATCAGAACCCTAACCGAGAGTTACGACTCAAAGTTATCTGGTGTGAGGAAACCATTATTTCGGAACCTCGGCAGCTATTTACGCTGACCGAGGGCCGACACATGTTGCCGATGCGCAAGCTAAGGTAGGTAGAACGGACGAGGACGCGTGAAAATTGGCGGCCAAGTCGACATCGAAACGTGCTCACTACTTACTTTTTGGGTGCCTTTCGTTTACTCTGACTCAGGTTTTTTCGTGATTTTTCCTCAGTTGTAAGTTAAAAGCCAGGGTAAAATTTTAAAGTCGGGGCACGGCCCGCTTTCCCTCCCCCGGGCACGGCGGCTTCACCAAAGTGCCTACTTGTAGTTGCTCGTATATAGCGCGCGAATATGCTAACCTGGATTCAATTCCCAGGTAGCCATCCAACCAAAGTATTCCCCCTCAACAAGGAATACTGTGTTCCTAGATCTGTAAACTTTAGTGTAAAAAGTCACGGTCGTAAAACGAGCCTATAAATCATTAATGTTAGCGTAATCACCTCATAGCATAAGGTGTCTGTTATTGAGCCCAGCGATGTGTCAAATGCAGGAATGGCCAATCGGACCAAGAGAAGGCTACTTGAGCTTCGCTAAGTCTGAGCTTTTAGTTACCTCTTTGGTTGTTTGTTTGGATGCAAACACAGGTAGTCAGTTCCCTGGCGACGAGGGCGAATTTCCCTTCGAAACGTTGGCTTATTCACCATTCAGCTTTTTAACACCGCTGATAGCCCGACAAACGTTTATGCAGTTTAGTAGCCGTGAAAGCTTCAAATTATAAATGGTGAGAAATTTTAATGAACAGAATTTTCCGCATTTTAGTCAAGTAAACAACATTTGCTGGTTGAAGCACGAAACAAACTACGAACTTACCTTCGGTGCTGTGTTAATATAGTTTCTTTTCATTGTTAATATGAAGTGAGGACCCAGAGGATATTTTTGCAGGTGAGTCCTGGCCTCCCGACAGAAAACCACCCCTTGAAGACAAACCTATTGCAGAAGAACGCCGCCCGTGATGGCGTCACATGTACCGTCAGTCGCGCGAATGTTCTTGGAGACAAGGAAAAGAACATGCCGCAAAACCTTCGGGTTGCCGTTGTGCAATTCATGACTTACGAGAAATGCCTCAAGATATACAGGAACCACGGTTACAGCGCGATCACACCTGGCACGATTTGTGCATACTACTTCAGTGGTGGAAATCCTATATGCTACGTAAGTACTGCTTCCTTCTTTACGTCCTCACCAGTTAAACATGCGAAGCATAATTGCACCATCCGAATGAAGGTTTTTTGATACTGCCACATTATATCTTGCTGTGGTTCCAGGTTAGACTGCTACTTTTATGGTTGTCAGAATCTTTCTTTTTCAAAAGTAGCCTGATTTCTTAATTTTGAAATTACAGTAAGAACGCCAAGTTACCGAGATTCGCAAAAACACAATTTGTCCCAAGTTTGAAATATTTGGACAAGTTTCTTCAAAAACTACTGACTGCAACTTGATCACGCTCATGTAACTTTACTGGGAAGTTAACGCTGTAATTTTGAAGGAAGTGCTCTCATAACTTTCACTTGAAGATTTAGAAGTTATTACATGGATTACTTTTACACACCTAAATAAGCTCACAATTTATATAAAACCGTAAATCATACACATGAAAATTCCTAAACGTTTCTACAATAAATCTCCCTTCTGAGGGAGGCATAATAAGTCAAACCGACTTAAAATAAGCACCTCTAATTTACACATAAAAAGCAACTCTATCACAGGCCTGGACAAGCCCCTAGGACTCCAAGAGATGGAGGCTCCCAGAATTTCTAGACAATCGGCATATAAAAGTGAAGAGGTTTTCCGCCCTCCGCACAGGCCGCCTATACCGCCCAGGAGATACACTTGGTACTCATTCCTTTTACAGTCTGAGTCGTCCCCAGTGCAGCCAGAACGATTAGGGGAATGAAAAATCCCAATGATATAAGCGTAAATCGAAGCAGCAATCTTCCGGCTTGTAGCGCAGTGCCAATTTACATATAGAATGTTAAAAATAAAATTTAAAAACAAGTAATGGCCGTAATCGAAATAAAAATACGAATTCAGTTGATAAGGTGATGCTGTGTTTTGCCTGCAGTACAAGCATTATTTATTTTTCGGCGGATTTCGCCTGGTGATTTGCGCAAGCTTTGCGGTTAGATCGGCAGCTATCAGGTGGGCTAGTGATAGTTGGGAGCCTGCTCTGGCCACCGTTTGCTTCTCCCTATTTTTGTAGGAGAAAACATAGAGTGGTTGACACCATGAAGACAACTTCCTCCGTTCTTTCATCAGTGTACATTCTGCTGCGACATTATGACTTATTCTGAAAATATAATTAAATTAAAAAGAGTTTAGGATTATAAGGATATATTTTTGAAAATTTCTGTAACAGTTCTTTAATTAAGAACAAATTTTAAATAAAAACCACCTAAACACAGTCGTTGTCACTCACATGCACAGTTACTGTCACCAAGCTGCACAGTTATTGGCACTCCGTAGAATAATATATTTAAGGATGTTATGGCTATTCGGAATCATCCAGAGGCATGTCAGAGGACTATATGCGTGCTGAAGTCATGTGACAGACATAGGAATCTTCGTCTTCTTCTTCAGGTATATGCGTTTTATTATGATTTGGAACACACTTCTTATGGAAAAGTTTGTTGCATAATGAACACGCCAGGTATGTCAGTTTTAACACTCTTATTGCAGTTAAAACACATTCCCCTTTTATCATTAGCTTTTTCAATACTGGATTTACCTGCTGTGATTTTTAAGTTCTTTTTTCTTTCCTTATTTCTTTCCACTTTAGCAAGCTCTTCTTCTTTGTTCTTATTTTCTTTCTCTTGAAATAAAACTTTGAACTCTCTACATGTAATTACAAATGTGCATCCTGTCTGTAATTCTCTTAAACGTTCTTTCGGTGTGTTTGGCCATTGCAAATCTTCTTGGAGGGGACAAATATATTTATAGTTAAGCCTGATTTCAGATCAGGTATAAGACAATATTTGTGCAATAATTTTCATGCAGAGTACTTGGGGTAATCTCGGCCACGTAGAGATCAAAGGTGTTATTGTTTCTCTTTGTTCCTGATCTGTGTTTGATTGTGCATTATCACACGGTTTGCTACCTGGAAGTTCTGGCTCTTCTGATGATGTTTCTTCTAATGCATCCATTAGTCTCTTGAGTGCAGATTTCGCCTCATTTTTTTCTTCTCTTGCCTTGAGCTCTGTTGTAAGTTAACTTGCCACAAGTTCTTTAAACGTTTTGTGAGTTGTGTTTTTGCAAACGCTTCTGGATGGTTCATTTCTGATTAGTTTTTTCCGAGACATTTTGAGAAGTCTGTGTCTTCTGGATCCCATTGGTAAAAGCTCGAAAACCCAGTATAGCTGAGGAATCTAGAGAATATTTCTTCAGAGCTCCATCGAGGACAGGAGTGAAACAGTCCTTGTTTAATATTTTGTCAGAAGTTTTCCTACGACACTTTGAGACTGATATTTTCCAACCCAATTTCAGTGGTCTGAAAGTTGCAACATCCAGTTGTTGGAGGAGTCTTGTGGCGTTTGTTTGGATAGAGAGCAAGGTTATGCCCACTTCAGAACAGAGTTCACTCAGTTGATATATTATATGGGTGTGGTGTCCATCAACAGAAAGGTCAGCAGGGAACTTGACATTATGTTTTCCAGGATGTGAAGTGAAAACGTTTCCAGTATATTCGTAAAATACTTCAGGTGTCACCCATCCAGCAGGGCTGCGTCCTACTCCGCAGTCATCACGAACTGTCTTTGTGATTTCAAGTGGTATTCTTTTGTATGGGTATATCAGCATGGGTGGGCACATCATTCCAGAAGCAAAGAAGCGAAGCATATCTGTTACTGACGCTTTCATAAGCATTATTGTCCCCTTTGCATTTTGAAACTTTTCAAATATTTGGGCAAAAGTCGAAATTTGGTTTATCACCGCTGGAAATTCTTGTTGGGTCCTGAAGAATGTCCGAAGATTGTACTTTTTCGCTGCCCTTTTTGGCAGTACCCCCTCTATACTCTGTTAAAGCCATCTCTAATTCTGCAGGGTTTTAAACACAATTTTTCCAGTATAATTTTTCTCCTCTTTCTTCCCATTCTCCTTGACTCAATCCTACTCATTTTGATGAATAAAAAGTAGGAAACTGTGATTAGGCAACATTTTTGGCACAGCCAATAACTATATAATTGACAGCAGTTCGCACACCTCATAGTACTTTGGTACCCCATACCGACTACTGTTAAATTTCATTCTAGGCGCGTGAGAATTAAACTGGTGATTGGTTGAACAATAAGGTAAATATGAAACTGAAAAAACTTATCTTTAGAACATATGGCAGTTTTATGCAGTTATTCGCACAGGGTGCCAACAACTAAAATTTTGAATTTTTTGTCACAGTTCTTGGCACCCTGCCATTTCCTGACAATAATGGTTAATATATCCAAATTTACATCTTATCATAACACAGAGCAACTCTTCAGGAAAGGTAGTATAAGTTTCACAAAACTGCCATATACCATGCAAAATAAAATCCAGAAAACAGAAAGTGGATTATTTAACCCTTCTGTTTAGAAATTGTCTTTCTTTGCTCATGCTGTTAACAGAGTGTCGGATCATGCAGCCGTGACACTAAACAAAGCGCTTCTGGATGGTAGCTCAGGTACCACATGAAAGACCAAACATCCATGATTCCAAACATTATTCAGAAATGGCGCCATTATGGCTGGAATCCTTATTACAGAGCAAAATAATGAAAATATGCCAATAACTGTCACAATGCCAGCCACTCTAGTGTTTCCCCTACTTGGGCCCGGGCCAGAGGGAAGCTTTACCTGTGCTGGCGAATTCCAGTTCGCTCTTGCTGGGGTGGCTTTCCGTGGGAGTTCTTGGGAGGTGGTGGTGCCGACAGGACAGTGACATTTGGGACGGTCACCAGGCGGAACCGTCTTGGTGACAGCGTGAGAAAGTTGCTGGTTTTTGGGGTTTTTCTTGATTCCTCCGAACCTGGTCCGTGGACTGGCTGTACATTCCCGATGTAGGTGGTTAGTTAAGTGTGGGGAGAAAATTATGTTGAATTATTTGGTGTTGGTCATTACGGATTAGATTTAGGCTCATTCGTTTCTGCATACAACTTTATTTTTTTCTATTATGTGATGTATTAAGTAGATTTGAGTTCATGTTGACATTGTCCTCTTTTAGGTTTCATTTCTTTATTTTTGGGCTCAATAAGTACAACATGCTTTATTCTTCCTTGTTCTGTTCTTATTTTAGTTTAATTAGAGTTACTTTAGACCCAGGTGTTTTATTTAGGTAAAAATTACACATGGAAGCATTAATACTTCTGGTAGATCCCGCTTCTCCCCTCTCAGGAACGCCCATTCTACTGGGCCTGACAATGACTAGCGTGGACCAACTAGGGTTACGGTAGCGGTGATCTTGGCGATGCCATAAGAGCAGACTAAATCTTGAGTAAAATTCGTTGATATGCCACCGCCTCCACTACCTATGGTTATGTGTATAGAAACGTCTCGTATCGAAGAACTCAATCGAAAATATCAAGTCCTGAAAATGGTTGCTTTAAAATTAAAGGGATTAAAATCACTTTAAAGTGTCTTATAGATATCTATAAACCTTGATATTGTATACATACCTTCTGTTGTTTACTGCTGTGTTTCATGCAGGTGTGTGTTTTGTACTGAACTAGCGTCTTGGATCAAATGCTATTGTAGATGTGTAATTACTATGAGCAAGCGTATTGTGTTTGTATGTCTTTAGGGAATAGTAATGAGACAATTCATATGTTAAGCATTTCATTCAGCTCAATATTCCCTGATGTTCGTATAACTGAAAACAGAAATTTTGAAAGCATCTTATGTACCCTCCTTTCTTGACATGTTTCTATTAACTCCACGATGTAATGTACGGCACCACAAACATGTTTGTTATTAATATACTCGTATATGTAAGACATAGGCGTACTTAGGTTTCTTTGTTCGTATGTCCCTATGGTGTTCTAGGAATATTATTTTGAGACTTTCAGTTTGGCCTATATAATTTATGACATGTTTTATATTTTACATTATAGATACCACTCGTCAAATACTGGTTTTCTGTTTCTTTTAGGGGTTTGTATTGGTTGACTAGAGTGTTGGATGATTGAAATGCAATGAAAAGTTTGCTATATTTTAATATATTATTAAAATTTCTGGTCAAAGGGCTGCTTATTTAAACGTTTTTGTGCCCGTAGCTGTTGTATGTCAGAAGAATTAACCGACTGATTTAAAAGTCTGCTTTCATTCTTTAATTTAATTGTGTTATTGTGGAACTGTGGTAACCATTATGGGCAACCTGTAGTAATCATTTCTTGTAATTTTCTTTGTTCTGAGAGAAGTTCCTAGTGCATCACGTTTGTAAAGAATCTACATGCTGTTCATATATGTTCTGTAGAGTGATTCGAATTGTATGGTCCCATGATGTTAATCAGATCATGTCACAAAGAGGACGAATGAACTGTTTAGAAAATTTTTGTATTGAGTTACACCAATATCAGGTAATATTGGTCATGAACGAACTACTTAAAATACGAATCCTCTCTGTATTCTTCCTTACGGTATACAAACACAATACGCTTGTGCATAGCAATTACACCTCCACAACAGCATATGCTCCACAACGCTACTTCAGTACACAACACGCTCCTACACGAAGCACAGCAGCACGCAGCATAGTGTATATATAATATCATAATTTATAGATCCGTATGACAGATTTTAAAGTGATTGTATTTTCTTCACTTTTAAAATGAATGTTTTGCAGGACTTGATATTTTGGATTGAATACTTCAATACTAGATGTTTCTATGCACACGAACATATATATCAATGAATTTTGTTCAAGAAAACTTCAGCATCACACTATCAACAGTATTCACATTTTTATGTTTGTGATTAACACGAGTTATTCTTAATTCTTTATTTGTAACATTGCATATATTAACTAGATGGGCTGGTTTTATATTCCTTTGTATTACGTCTGCCTGAGGATGGCGATTTATCACAGAAATATGTTGGAAACTTATATGTATTATATATGATTTTATAAAAATTGCAAACATTTTTGGTGCACAAGGATGCTTACGGTCACAATGCATGGAGAAAATAATATTACATTCATTACATCGTTATTTCCTACTCTAAAACATACCATTATATCACGTGAGCAGTGGCAAATGTCACCTACGTTAAAATGATGTAACTTAATATTTCACTCCTAACTTTTATTTTCAGAATAAGGTTCTTTTCATGCATGGAACTAATCATATGCTCCTCTTAATGAAAAAAAGTAATAGGTTTTCCGAGACGTGGGAAGGAAATATGTAAATATTAAAGACATTATGTTCTTGCGTCTTTTCGCTGAAAATGTTTAAGGTCAAATAGCTTGAAATTTAAAATTAATCTTTAAAATTTGAAAACAACGTTTCTTTCTGTGCATTCACAAATAAATTTGTAATAATGACTCATCTTTTTTCTAGTTTCATGTGTTGTAAATCAAATTTTGTAATAATTATTGCCTTCTAAATAAAACAACCTGTATATGAAACAGATCTTAACAAGCAATTTATGCACCGGTGAGCCTCTAGTACTTAATTCGGGAAATCCCCCCTTGTTCTCGGGTACTGTGTATTATATGAACTTCCTTCCGCTGTCTTTCTTCAGGCTCGTCGGTAAGATGACAGGATACTGAGCCGAACTAAGCCAGATCTCCCAACTTACAAGTCTCACAGGAAATCAACGATAATTTTCCACTTATACTAACGCTGCAATTCAGCATCACTGTTGAAAGTAATTCGATAAGAGCATGAGAATCAAATTCGAAGACAGGGATTATTTTGTACTCTTCAAAAAAATATTTTACTTCGCTCTTTTTTATGAAATATTTTCATAATATTGACCTTCTTTACAGCTGTAAGTTAGAGATCGGGCCAGTGGACACCGTGCATATGTACTGTATTTTAGAAAAGTTGTAAGAAACAAACAATTGAAACTTCAGGAAAATGCATTTTCCTATAGGGTAACAGATTTTCAAACAGCCTTTATCTCACCGCAAATACTTTGCATTAATTAATCAACATATATGGCTGCTGAAATATGCGTTTAATGTCAAAACACATATTTCAAAATTTTTTCGGGGTTTTATAACTTGTTAGGGACTAGGAAATTTTATCATTTGGTATATATAATTCTATGTGACATCAATGAAAATATCGAAGGATATAGCTACTCTTGAAACACTCTATTTATGTACACAATATCTAACTTCCTGGCAGTAAACAGTCCATTTGAAAGGATGGGGAACGAAGTGGTCGTGGCGTACATTAATAGGTTATACCAGATTTGTTAGGAAGAATTGGGGAAAACCACAAAAAACCTTAGAACATTTGGTGCCAAAAACAAGATTCGAAACGGAATCCGTCCAAATAAAAGTCAGAAAACTTATCGCTTTATATTACTTGCTTAGCATCTCGGACTGTGCAGAGATTTTCCACAATTCGTCATATGCTTTCAAAGATGTTAAGCCTGGAGACAAATTTACCTCCATGTCCATTAAATCATCGCCGTTATGTTGCAACAGAATGAGTTTTAATAAGCTTTTTCTTAATGACATGGAGTGCAGCACCAGATACAATCGAAAATGACGCATTTTGAGAAATGGATTATTCATATTGCATGAGTGTAAATGTGACGACTGCCTTGAATTGCTTCGAGTAATTTTTTAATGGAATCTTGAAAACACAATTTAAAGAAAGCCCGAATATTTAAATTGGCTGAGTATCCTTAACTATCCAAGAAGGACAGCATAATAACGAACTTCGCGTATCTCAATTGTTTTCTACAAATTACTGCAGCACACTGCAAATTGTAAGGTCGATTTTAGTATCAGAACTTACAGAGATGTTGAATTGCTAATTTTCATGTCTTTCCGTAGGGTGACAGCGGTGTAGCGTTGCAGTGTGATGGGCTCCTCACAGGGATTGTGTCGGGGGGCGCTGAAGGATGTGCCTCGCCTTACTACCCTGATGTGTACACCGATGTAGCTTACCACAAGGAATGGATAGAAAGGCAGATCCATAAATGTAAATACGTGCTTTCAATTGAGTCATCCCTTTGTATTATAGGGGAAAGAATTAGACTAAGAGACCTACGCATCAAATGGCGACTTCAGAATCGGAATCCTAATTACGTATATATGAATATATATGAGTGTGTTTGTGTGCATGTGTGTATATTTATTATTCATATTCTTGAAAGAGTTGATACTTCACAAGAAGAGAAAATTTCAGTACGATATCAGACTCATTTAAGTCTACTTGTCTTGCAATTTTAATTAAGTATGGGTTTCACTGTAGTAATTTATGTATTTTAGATTACTAACTGCTACTTTCCCGTTGCGACAGTTTTTCAAATTACAACTGATTTTTGCTTTTAGGAGTCGGAAACTATGTAATCGATATTGACATCACCAGATACTAGCAAAATATTTCGTACCGTCTCGGGCAAACAAGCTTGTACTCTGCAAGGTTAGATAACAACTAGCTTTCCCTGGATATTATCATTGTATATGCAGCCAATCTCAGTGGCCATACGGTCTAGGCTTGGGTGTGCTGGCGCTAGCATGCTGGGGATGTGGCTTCGAATTCCGCCGACGTCATGGAAGTCTTTCTCTTGTGAGTGTTGTGTGTTGTCCGGTAGAGGTCTCTGCTTCGGGCTGATCACTTGCTCAGAGAAGTCCTACCGAGTGTGCTGTGTCTGAGTTTGATCGTGAAGCCTCGACAATGGCGAGGCCCTGGCCCAACAGGGGCTGTTTCGCCGTTGGAAAAAGGAATATACAAGTAGAGCTGCAATCTTATGCCATCAAGTTAATGAGAATTTAATGGTAATAGTAACCATTATTATTACTATTATTATCATAGTTTTTGCTGTTTTATTGTTTTTGTTTCTTCTTACTTTCCTTGTGGTCTATGTCTTCGCTCCTAAGGCTTTTCTGCCAGAATTAATGAACTCGGCCGAAATCGTACAGGGACAAACATTTTTACATTCCTTTTACATTCCGGTTAAGTGGAGAAAAAGTCTTATTCATTGTGCTGTCACTGTATTCGAAAGGGTAATTATGTAATCAAAATTTCACTTTAAACTTTAGGGCTGTACAATAACCCTTTTAGCTGTAGTATTAAATGATGTACAGTTATTTTACTTTAGTAAGTAAGCTGCATGTAGAAATTGGAAATACTTAGCAATAATATAGAAAAGGTGACTTTCTGTCCCCCGGAACTCCTTGAAAACCTGTAAAATTACTTGTTAATCAAAATAAGATTCTCATCGAAATGTACATAATAGTACAGTGTAAACTTCTTGTATCAAATATTTCGTTGTCTTAATATTTCTGCCATTCAAAGTTTCACAGCAAAGAACTGTTCTAAACTTTACATTATTCATACCGTGCATAGTTATTAGTCAAATACAATATTCGTCCAACGAATGCACTGTTATTATTCTAAATGCCTTCACATTACAATATTAATATGTTGATCAGATACGTTTCGATCCTGGCTGGGATAACCTACAGGGGTTAATTCAAAAGTAAAAGTTACACGCTCAGATATAACAATAATTTTACATGTTACAAAGTATAAAATGCACAAAAGATGTAAGAGATAGTCAGCATATAGGGCAAATTCAGTGACTTTTTGTTTTATTGAAAATACTCAAAACTCTAGATTAGTTAAAACATAAATGTGATCTTACATCAAATACATTTACATGAAATTAATGAATGTGTTTCAAATAATTTATCGTAGAGAGATAATTCCAATACGATAACATATCTTAAACACGTTCACTAGATTCAGATAAAATTATTATACCTGTTCACACATAATTTAACAAATCTAGTATATTCAATGGTCTTCAGTAAAAGAAAGATCCACTGCAATTTGACATATATGTTCGCTGATTACTTCTTATGCCTTTTATATATTTTATACTTTATAACATGTGAAAATATTGTTATTTATGGTTGTCTAACTTTACTTCTGAGTGAATCCCTGAAGATGATCTCAGCCGGGATCGATACATGTCGGATCAATATACAAATATTGAAATTTAAAGATATTTACAATAATAATAGTGCATTAGTTTGACGAATATTATATATGACTATTCCAATTTCCAGAGAACCTTCGATACTTGCGATTGCATCAGTGCCAATATTGGACCCACAAACTAAAATTCAATTCTTTATTTTTTTAAAGAAAGCGGCAGCAATTTTACAACTACAGATTTGTTCACATAAATAAGGTTGCAATAATACAGGATCTTTCATTTCCTGCCTGTCCGCGAAACGGCGGTCGCACGATCGGGAGCGCGTGCGTCATATTCCACGTCTCGGGACGGCTAACGGTCGGTGAATGGAGCTAGATAAAATATCGCAGTGGTAACAGTCTTTAGAAAGTGTAATGAAAACTCATCTGGGCTAGAGCAGATGTTGAAAATATTGCCCTTCTGAACAAAGGCACTCATGTACCTGTGCAATACGTTGTTATTAACTTTCTTGGGTCCTTCTGCTGAAATTGTTGCAATCTCGCAGCGGATGTTTTTCTTAATTCCTACAGAGTGTGGGGATTTCTTTTACACACTTTGTCCTTTAAACTTCCGCACAAACAAAAGTCACAAAGTGTTAAATCCGGGGAACGTGGAGGCCAGAGGCCGCCACTAATAATGCGATCATCGAAAACCTTGCGCAGTTCTTCCGGACTTACATGTTTCTTATGAGCTGTTGAAGAATTTTGCCGGACATAAGAGTTCAGCTCTTCTTCTTCTGTTAGCTCGGCTAGAATTGGGCGTACGATGTTGTTCACGTACCTGTCAGCAGTCACTGTTTCTTTTTGAAAAAGATGCGCCCAATTACCCTGCGTGCACCCATCGCACACCAAACACCAATCTTTTCGTCATGAAGAGGGAATTCGTGAATAAGTCTTGGATTATCTACACTCCAATACCTGTTGTGCTGAGAATTCACCACTCCACGTAAGGAAAACCAGGTCTCATCAGAGAATAACAGTAGCTGCGGATCAATTTTCCATCGTGTACAGACTGAAGAAATCAATTAAGAAAGTAATTCTTGCAATAGGCTCATGTGCCTTCAAAGCATGAACTAACCTTGTCTTAAACGGTCGCAGTTTTAACAGTTTCCTGGCTCTTCGTGCAGACGTTTTCGAAATATGTCTCCCCTGATCTAGTCGACGAAGAAATTTTCTTGGTGACGTTTCAAGTCTAGCACCAATTTTTTCAAGTTTCTCTTCTGTAAGCAAAGTTCTTTACCTGTCTGGCTTTTTTCTACCAGCTACCATGTTTGTTGTGTCAGTTTATTCATCAAGTAGTGTATAGTTTGTCTACTTGGAACTGGTTGTCCTAGAAACTGGCACAGAAATTCCTGCGACATTTTCTAGCAGACTCATATGCGAAATAGATTTGCACTAAATACACACACTGTTGAATGGTATACCTCATGCGAGCCATGTTGCTACAGCACTGAATGGTTGACTGAGAAATGCATGCCCACAAGCAGACATAGGCGATGATTCATGGGAAAGTCTTTTATTACCAACTGCTAACGGTACACTCGCTGAGGAAAAGCGGTTCGGCCTGCCGCCAATCAGACTGCCGTTTCGCGGACTGAAAGGAAACGTTCCTCACTGTATATCCCCACCAATGTCTCGAAAAATTATGAAAGAGTCAAAAAAATGAAATTTACAAAACAGAAATTGCCGTCTTCCCATAATTGTACTTCACACGGACGCTAACATAAATTGTACTTACAGTGTATAGTGTAAGTAGAAAGTATACATCGTCCCTCGTAACATTTGTAGATTTGTTCGTGATATATATTATCGTCTTTACGTCCTTAGTTAAATTAATTCCCAGTTATTACCCCAAAAAGGGAAAATACTTGCTTCGGGGTTTGCTCATGTACATGATATACAAAATATTGCCTTATCATTTTACTTCTTCCACGGTGTACCATATAAAACACACGCAGCTTTTCTTATGGGGATCCAGTCTTGCTGCAAGCTTGCAAATTCAAAACCACTTGGTGTTTAATATGAAATTAAGAATTTTAAAAAGAATAGGTGGTAATACTTGGTTTGTTCGAAGTATGACTTTTTAGGAAGGATACTATTTTGATCCCAAGGAAAGGAAGAAGGACGGTGAAGAAATTTACATTAAAAAAATCGTTATTTATAATCTGCAACCCCTATCACTAAGTGCTCGAATAAAGGGGGACGAGATACTTTGACACACATAAAATTGCAAATTTATGTACTTTTCGAAACTCCAATGCTCCGTAAAATTTTAAAACTCCAGATTAATATCTCTACCGTCGCCAGCACTTCCAAATTCCCTGCACCCGCCATGTTAGTGATTTGAGGATATTGAATAATGCCATAGAATTGCAGAAGGGTAGGGTTCCTGAGGTTATTCAAAAACCACCAGGTGAAGGTGTATGGAAGGGTGGTGATATAGCTCACGTCATTTCTAGTATAGACACCAGATCGGTAAGGATAGTAAGTTTCGCGTCCTGGCGTCTTTATCCACGACCAAAATCTCCCGTTTTACATTGCATTGGAGGCTGGGTAAGACCCAGATCCAGTCTGGAGGCTGTGGAGAAGAAAATATCTCTTGCCTGTGCCATAAATTAAACAACGATTTCTTCTTCACTGAACCCTTTGACTATATCGAATTTGTTGGTCAATTTGCAAAATCGTTCGAAGGTTTATATAATCATTTTATGTAAAGCAATCAACTTATTAAGAGCTGAAGTTTGAAGGAGGCAGCACACTGATACAAAAATGCACTGACATCTTCGTGGTCGCACAAGTTTTCTTGCTTTAGTCAAAGAAAGAAGACAGAGTAAAGGGAAGCAGGACAGGAACAGAGAAACAAATAGGCATTTAAAGGGGAGATAGAAACAAGATACAGGATATTAGATTCTCACTGCGGTAAATATAAAAACTACGATAAAACGTCCAAGTTTCACAAAACAGGGTAATTCTGTGAGTGCCTGAAAAAGTCTAAACTTTAATAAAAATACAGTGGACTACGCAGTTAGTTAATTGATCGACGAAATGCAGATCAGTCAAAAAAGAATGGCCACGTCGTGAGTCTCTCGCCTTCCGCCATCTTCGTTAATATGAATAGCGATATAATGGATAGGTCTACATAAACTTCTATTCAGACTACATTCTACAGTTTACAAGCACAGGTAGTTTTGTGTTCTGAAATCGAATACGTGTGAATACATTTAGAAAAATGACAGCAAAATATGGCCAAATCCGACTGAAAAACGGAGACTTTCTTGAGCTCACAAGTAAGAGAAGTGAGTGTTTTGTCAGAACTCTTAAGTGAACACTGAGTCACACTGGGATTTTTTCCATGGCGCGAGAGCCATAGAGGGTCAGCGTCTCTTCATTGTCGAGGTTCCCCTGAAAATAATAAGATAGTGCTTCGTGGACCAAACACGTCAGATTCATCTTTTTAATTCCTCAAACACAAGCAAAATTCAGGGGAGTACCCAGGGTGGGCCTTCCAGACTGCAGCCCCCAAACACCCAAAAGAGAAATTAAAAAACAAATATTTTCATATATTATGATACAAAGGTTTTATATTATTTACCTTTCAGCCAAAATCAGCCACTGAAATCGGCTGATGACTAGTACATTAGAACTTTGAAAAATAAATCACTAAATTTTAAAAAACAAAAAGACAGGACACGGTGATTGAGTCATGCAGCATGTAGTTATATTCGTATGCATATAAATGCAGTTGCACAGAGTGTTATGTTGTACCTATGACATGATTTTCATAATATAATTTTTAAAATCATGCATAAATTATATATAGCCTCAAGGTCAGTTGCCCAGCCCCACACAGTGAAACGTCTGGGTGCCCACCTGACAATATTTTCTTAGATATTACTAAAAGAAAGTACAAAAGTGATTACTGAGACACAGAACATTTATATAAACTAAATATGAATATCAAAACAGAATTAAATTTGCAGTTCAAATATGTCTGTATTTTGACCTTTACATCCACAAACTTTTAATCCAGTATATCTAATTACAAATGCGCTTTGACAAAACTAATCTCTGCCTTTGAGTGCACGTCTGCCTGTATTTACTGCCACTGAACCTCCCTCATTACAAAGAGTCACAATGGACCTTTAACATTATACACTTGCAAAATACTCCATAACAGGAATTAAATATTAGTGCAACAAATTCCTAATTCTTAGTTGCTTTCTCAGTTCTAGGCTATACTGTCATATTATTGAAAAATGCACATAATTTAGATGAAATAAATTCCTAACATCACACACAGGAAGGTACAACTTTGTTGCTTCTCTCCTGCCAACAGGACTACAGACGTAGTTACTTTATATTCTAGTCTATAGGTTGTAAGGCTTTAGTGCCTTCTAGTTGAAAACTTTTGTTACTTTGTCCTACTCGTATGCAAACACGTGCGCAGATGGGTAATCATATGCGTGACTTTCCAGGGCCCATCATATGTTCTGACAAGCTTCTTCGTTATGCCTTCGACTGTGGCGGATGTTGCTAGACTTCTGGCGAGAATCGTATGGCGTACTTATGGATTCCACTTCAAAGTTCCATTCTTCTTCTTCTTTCTTTTTCTTTAACCGCATTTTCCTTCACCATAACCTGTGGCCTCAGAATCCTTTCCTGCAGGATCTTGAACGGTGGCTTTCGTTCAGAGCTTTTCTTAAGAAGCCTTTCAAACAGGCCAGGAATAGGCCAATCAAAAGTCTTCTCCACAGGGCTGTAGCCGGTTGAATTAGACAACGATCCGTTTAGCCACTCTTCGATTTAAGTTAATTGTGGTCACTTCTTATGTTCCTCATGGCAGTAGATACGGCAGAACTTGCCGAGTTCCTTCCTCCATCTTTCCCTCAAGTTGGGCTGGGGATGGTGTGCGGGCGAAAACGCGATTTCTATATTCATTTCTGCGAAATTATTTTCCCAAACGTGTCTTGCCAAGTGTCACTTGAAATGCATTTATAATGTGTCACATTAACCACGTAATCATTTAAAACTTTGTTTAGGCAAGCCTTGGTTGTTGCAGCTTTCAATGCGTACAACACTACAAACTTTGAAAACACATTAAAACATACAAAACTATATCGCAAAACAAAGCGTCCAACAGGCAAAGGTCCATAAAAATCAAAAGCAGGAAAGCCACCTGGATTTGAAGGCAAAGGACTTAAATTCTCTGCTGCATAACTTCTATTTGGATGCTTAACCCACAGGCAGGTATCGCATCCAGAAATGTACTTCTAAACTTCCGTCCTAGGCTTTTATATGAAAAGTGTTGACATTCTGAGCTATGCATTTTTCTGTGCCCAGAAGTCGCAGCGATGTATGTACGTATCTCATTTCAGGCATTTCTACATCAGTAGGAAAGACAGGCATTCAGTAAGGGTAGTTGTGACAATTCTGTATATAAATGTCACTTTGCACCACTAAAATTTTAGTTGAGTTTCTTGACTTTGATTTACAATTTGGATTGTTTCGTGGATTCTTTTGTCTCTGGCTTGGTACTTCGAGAAGTCTTTAAGACTTCCCCTCACAGTCATTTTAATACTTAGGTTTATAGCGGCCACCACAGTGACCTTGTCCTTAGAGTGTTTTCTAGTGTCACGCTCACAGAAGTCTGCTGGGTTTCTACTTACTGTGTCGGCCAAGAAGATTTTAGCTCCTCTAATGTGTTTCGTAAGCACATTACCTACAATCACTCCGTGTCTGAGATTTAAAATATCTGCCTGAACATTACCACCAAGACCAAATATAATGCAAAAAAGTATTACAAAGCAAGTGCAGACTATATCAACAATAAGCAAAGAAAATAGAAGACATCATACCAGCATGCCCAATATTAGCATAAGGGCGGTACATAATGGGATATGAAATAGTGTGTTCTCAACTACAATTTATAATACTCAAACAAATACATGTAAATATAGATAAGGAGTACGAGTGTGATAGGATATCAAAAGCAGCAGAAAGAATTCATGGAGGAAAAATAAACTTATTACAGCATAAAGATTTAAAAATCGACAAATCCGTCCCTAAAAAACGGATACCCAAATGGTAGTAATAAAACGGAAGATATCTGTTAACAGACACTGAAATGTCAGGCAATGGGAATGAAGAAGACGAATTATTTTAAAATACAAAGACATTGAAGAGAAACAGAGATCATGCGGAACGTAAAAAAAAGAGACACCAATAATAACAGGGGGAAATGGAACCATTCTAAAATCTTCCTGAAGGTACCTGCAGAACCTACCTGGAAAGCACGCCCTCAAGGAAGTGCAGGAAAAGACAATATTGTTCACTGAGCATATACTGGGAAAAACCAACATAAAAGTACAAAAATTTATAAGAGGAAATAACCTTGAAGGTGCCACGTAATGTACACACAGAATAGCTGCAAATACTTGTATACGCATCTTACAAAACCGTTTGTTTCATGCATGTAATTGCAGATGCCCTGCATAAGGTGAGAATGACAGTAATGATGGTGATGACAGTAATTATAATAGCACTAAATCAGTGTGGTCTATTGTTAGTGAGCAACGTCGACTCTTATAAATGCTACTTCCCTTGCACTTCTATAATATAAACCCAGAAATATCTCTTTGTTTTTCTAGGGCATAAAGATGTTGACCAGAATGTAGAAGCCGACATTTTCGGATCCAGGGTAGTTAATGGACGCAATGCTAAACGGAATGAACGGCCGTTTCAGGTAAGTCATGTGGACAACAAGGTGGTAGTTAGTAAACCAAGAAATATGTTCTGAATTTAGCTTCACATTCATATAACAGGCTGCTTTGGCCAAAACGGAAGTGGAAATTTAGGGTAAGATTCTGTTACCAAGTGTAATGTTAAGAAATTCTGTGTGCATATGAATAATAATCTAGCTCTAAAAAAAAGTCATGAAGAGAAGAAGAACTGTAGAATTGGAAAGGGAAATTGTAGGAAATTAAACGTTAGAAATTCCTTCATGAAGAAATATGATGTAATATTTGGCGTTCCTCTCTCTTAGTCCAAAATTTCGGGGTTCTAAATTGCGTCCAGGAATAAAGTAACCGTAAACTGGCTTTTGTAATTCTCTCGAAAAAAACCAGGATGGTACTTGGATTATTTGAAACGTTATGCGGGTATAAATATTTTATGAAACTCAATCTTTTGCCTCAAAAAACAGACTACTTCCCCTTTACAAAGAACAGATACAACAATCAGGGTGGATGAGAAAACTTACTTCTACCATGTAAGAAGTAAACAAATCGCGTGAATAAACTGTGTGGACATTTAATCGAGGAAGGGTTTTTGATCATTCATAGAGATTGTAAGAACAGCAAACACGACGATTTAAAATATGTAAGAATTCAAATAATTTGATAGATTTCAGATTTTAACAGCGGTGCTGATGGAAATACAAACCCTCTGTGATGTGACAGCAGACCGATATTATTTACTGACTTTTCGAATAAACTGCTGCCTACACATATCGGGGTAACCCACAAAGTCTAACGCCAGTTGTTCCAAATACTAATGTTACATGACTCATAATATGAGCTGCGTTTCATGAAATGATACATGAAATCATCCTTAAATGTTTAAAGAAAATATAAAGAGGCGACACGTGAGAGGTGTAAGTTACTTCAAATGTCTTTGTATTTCCGTTACACATGCTAAGACTCAATACCGACAGATACAGAACAATGCAAAGATTATTAAAATTAGTATAAGACCAAGTTAGAATTCTTTCTTAATGGTTATGGCGATGTGTCACTGCTTAATCGGACGGCTATATTGGTCAAAATGTTGGGATCCATTTATCCATGGGCTTGGAATCATAACTAAGAGGAAAGAAATTTCCAGAAGTTCGCAAGAATTCTTGAGCTAATCTACAGATTTTTAGGTTGCAATTCGCTGGAAAGGCAACGATGAACCTTGGTGTGGCGGCTCCATAATCGACGACGAGCACGTGCTGACTGCCGGAAATTGCGTTTATGGGTGAGTAGAGATTGGCAAACATTGAGTGTATACATATATTGGAACTGTGCTCATAGTTGCTTAAGAAACATTAAATGAATCAAAGGGTAATAATGTGACTATAGAACGATGAAGAATATGACATTGGCTAATGACGTTATACGACAGCAATAACAGTGATATAATTGAAACATATTTTCAAAATTTCGGTAAAATTTAGGGACACGATTGGTAATATAACTTTTTGTAGGTTCAGAAATTTATTGCGGAAATATTAAAAATTACATACCAAATTCTTCATTTACACAGTCTTAGTGCATCTTCAGTGACCCACTAGCCTCTTGCAGGGGTCATAATGTTCACACCTGCGGAGAGCTCATCGTAGGGTCGGCGTTCCGACTTAAATAGAAGAATTAACATGCACGCACCTATTTGCAATATATACTTAAATAACATATATCATGACGCTTAAAATTGATGCTGTAACCTATCAGCTCGTGGATTCAAAGTTTAACAATATTTCATTCACACTACCGTTCAACAATTGAAAATTTAGTTAAATGAAAAGGAACAAACGCGACAAAAATTAGGAGAGTTATTTATAAGGAATCACACTGCATTTACTTGTGGATTCAGTTCTCCGGGCAAAGATGCTGTTCTTACATTTCTTTACTGAAATTCCTCAAGTCTGTAGTTCTCCTCCTCCTTCATACCTTGTTCACTTTCCAGCAGCACTGCAGTACACTAGCCATCCACACTCGACAGTCTCTAACACCTTACTGTTGCCCGCTGCAATTCATGTATACACTTCGCTATATCGCACCCGTCGCTTCCACTATCAGCCCGCAAATGACTTCTGACCTGCTCTGCCTCTGTGCCCTATATCCATTTCTTCCAATTCCAGAAGGTTCTCCTTGTCTCTATCTTCGTTTCACGGGAGAAAATAACAGGGTCGCAACGCAACCAGGCGTTCTGCGTTGCAATGCGAATGCCTTGAAATAAATGCACTTCTGCACCAACGTACGTACTAAGCAACGATACGAACAACATAAGGAAGGGAGGTCCCACATAAAACACCAATAATTGCAGTGCTGTGCGGACACAAAGTGAGCACAATATCATGCCACAGCACTGTAAAGAACTTCAACAACCATTCCCTATGCATTTCGCAACATTGCTTGGAAAAACAACACAACTAGACTGAATTTAGATGTTTAAGCCGCAAGGTCCAGTCATTGAGTGCCAAGGAATATCAGAGAACAAACGGGCTAAGCCATTGAAAATACGAAGGACGGAACTGGAGGGGGGGGGGGGGGAAGGGGGGGGGAGAAAAAGGAAGCGACATATATGGGTAAAGACCGGCAGATAGCGTACCGCCGAAATTTCTCGGATTTATTTCGACGTAATACAGCACGTCATTAAAGAAATTACGTGGCTGAGAGGCCGATGTATTCTAAGAAAAGTGTCCGCGTAAATAAGAAGTTTATTTCAAGTTCTGCGCCCTTCTGGGATATTGCACAACTTCGTGTGTTAAATCCCGTACTTTTACCTTTTGGTAAAGGATTAACACAGGAAGCTGCGTAATATCCCAGAATAGGGCAGATCTCATCAACATCGTGGCGGAAGCCTGAAATCAAAATTTATTAAATTTTTGTTCCGAGAATATTTTTTCTGGGCAGTTGCAAATTCTTACTTTTCCAGTCATTGAAGAGGAATTCAAGAACAGTGCCACAAGTACCGCTACTAGTGGTTACTTTAAAATTATTTGCAGTTAATTACCTACCTTATCATTAGACTGCAAGGAAACTGAGTTATTGGGAGCTTCTATTTTATTATGTCGACTCAACAAAGACAAGAGGGAAAAATAGACACGTTTACTGATAAATTTTCGAAGAGGGTTTACTCCGTTTGCATAAACTTCATACCATGAAGCTTATGGGAAATGTGACACGTAACCTTTGTCTAAGCAATTCTTTATGCTTGCCTGTTTTCGCTGAATTTTATTCTATTATTTGAGCTACGATGATATGAATTATGTTCAAGGGAACTTGAGACAACTTGCAGGGAATATAAGGGCCGTATAGCCTCGGATAATGTTAAACCACGCTAACAGATACCACAAGCACACACACACACACACACACACACACACACACACACACACACACACACACAGATATATAATGGAGAGAGTATTCATTTGGCTAGAGGGATAAGCCGTCACACCGTGAATATCTAGCATCGCCCTTGTAAAAGCGCAGCACCCCTCAGTCAGCATGAAGCGCTACATCCTTCATTGGAGAGAAGTTATTTGGCATGTGCTGCCAGCTGTATCGGAAGCAAAACTTCATTGTGTGTATTTTGCACAACGCCGAGTGATTGGCAACAGTTCGGTACATACGTATTATTGAGAGGGCTTATTGGGTTTTATCTGAACCAATTGCATGTATTTGCGTTGTATATATGTGGCAATATGACTGATAAGTGACAGTGTTCCTTGTGTATTTCTTCTGAGGGAAAACCTCAAATTTAAAATTCGTGTTGGACCAAATTGTCACTAGGAGGCAAGCTGGCTCACTGTGCCAATTTACCCCGCGGTCAACAGTGCGGCATTCTGTACAAATCTTATTACTCTCGTCATTTCACTTTTGTTTTAGGAAATATAATCGTACCAAGATCGTGAAAAAAAACCTGAAAAAGTAAACACTGTCCCAGATACAGATCTTCGAGCCGTTAGGACAGTTAGAATAGAAAATAGGTCCATTAGGTACTGAGCATAGCAAGAGATTTTGAAATCCGTTTCGCTGTTTAATGAGATATTACAGCAGAGTTTCTGAGGATTACATGAGGGGAATTCCACAGAAGTCGAATTTCAGAATTGGGTAAAAGAAAACTCACCAGACGAGTTCAGGCAGGTTTCTACCGTCTGGTATAAATGACCAGGGAAATAAACCAAAAGTGTTCCGTAATTTTATTTTTGATAAATGGGTCGTTACATAAAGTGAAATGTTTTCATGCCTTTTATCGCATTTCTCATTAACTTTAAAAACAGGATAAGTGTAATTTCTGGGCATATGTTCATTTATGTTGATTAAGGAAGCTGAGAAAATAAATTGCAAAAGGGCATCAGATATCTACTATGGCTCGTCTGCAAGGGAGGCGAGAATGTTGCATTTGAATAAGCAATGGCAAAAATATAAAGATCCCTGAAGGCTGGAGCGATAAGAAAATGGAAGGCGCAGAATAGTTTACAAAATTCTTTGGAAAGGCATAAGGCTCATTCTCTGCTCAAACCTGAGGCAACAGGCATCAGTAGAGCTTCAAATTTTAACAGGACTAATGTTAATTCTTGTTTCTGATAATTCGAAAGAAATGCTTGATGGTCTGCGGTTTGGGCCGGGCGACATAGGGAACAAGAACAAAACGGGTGTTAACAAACGTGCAGACACTTGATAGAGATATTGCGCGCCACGGTTGCAAACAAATAGGAAGACTGGTGTCCGCTGAACATGGAAAAGTATCAACTTCAACCCTGGCCATTTCAGCGACAGGAAACACACTGCCGCCGTTTTTCATTTCCCCACGGTGAACATTCATGCCCATTTCTTGAATGGTGCTCCTGCAAGTAGCCAAAGTGATGCTAATCCTCCTGGATGGATGAAGGTCGAACGTTGTGTTTCACATGTAAATTCTTCACATGAGGGGCCAGTAGTTTTTCCATTGGACAGGCATGATTTTCATTTGTCAATCGCTCCACTGGATTACTGCAAGGAAAATGGCGTGACAGTTCTCCCCTTTCAGTCTTCTTGTACTCACAAATTACAGCCGCTTTATATGAGTATCTGTGGGCCAATAAAAACCTACGTCAATCGTGCAAGTGACGCATGGACCACAGACCACCCAGGAAAACAGCGACCATTTATGATTTACCTGGAATTATCAACATGTCTCTCAAATTCGCGAGTACTCCTGCAAATATCAGTGTTGGGTTTCTGGCCACTGGAATTATTCCCTACAGCACAGATGTATTTCTTGATGAATTTCCGTCCTCCTATGTAATAGAGGAGCTCTAGCAACAGACACCGCAAATATCGAAAGAAGTTAATGGAAATAGTTAGGGAAATACAGACACACCGCTTAGACAAAGATTTTGTTGGTTCGCAGAGACAGCTACTCAAATCACCTAGCGGGGATAATGTGGGTTCACTGCACCAAATGCTAAATTTGGGCCCATGAAAGGTGCAAAGGTGGCTTTTCATGTGGATATGTTTGCTCCAACTGAAATTCGGGTGTAAGGTTATATGATGTAGGTTTCTGAAATTTTGTGGCCATGTATTTTTGTATTGTTTTTCATTTTACAATGTAATTTTTAATGCCCCTCCTTAGATTTGTACGCATTGTAAATCAGATTCAGTATTTTGTTAGTAGTTAGATATTTTAGCATCATTTACGTTGTTCCAAAATATTTTTGAAAATAATTACAAATATTAATCTCAATTTGCCATCTTACTTCATATATGGGGCAATTTGGCACACTTGCAGAGGTTAGAAAAACTTTCTCTTGTTTGGGTTAGATATGGAAATACTCTACTCTCTATACTTTCTTGCATAGTGTAGGAATGAAACGTGTTACCGGTGCCATCTCCTTTCCTGTATCATTTGTATGAAAATTGTAAAAAATTAAGAAGTGAAAACTGTGCCAACTCCCCAATATCGGGAACACCATCACTGGTTTATTCCAATGCAATAGTAGATTTTGAGAGTGTGGGTTAAAAGCACGTACATTATATTATATAATTGTCACTAGTTGGCCAGTCACATAACGCTTCGCAGCTCACATAGCTGAAATAGGACTTACACTAATCGTATCTACATATTCAACTACGTGTGTAACCTACTGGTGCGATTTGTCAGTTTCGCGGTACGTCTTAGTAGGGTCTGGGCATCACACGACCTTATTAGTACTGAAATATGTGGAATGACCGTTAGCGGGAAGAATCGCAGAAAAAACCACTGAGTCTCCCTTCTTGCAGCACATGTCCCTAAAGGTCTACTTATGGCACTCTCAATAGGCCAACTAATTTTCTGTACCGCTGAAGTTTCTAGAAGTTTCCCCCTCTACTTGACCCGTAAATGGCTTTTCCCTTCCAGCCTAAACAAAGTAAAAATGAAGGTTGTTTGACTGAATGTCCGTGGAGTAACGATGAAATAGGTATTTCTACCACTTATGCAACGCTCAAGCATTTGGGTGTGGATTCCACACCTCAAAAAAGGTATCCCGGTCATCGAAACGCACGATGTAATATTACAGATAAAAAAAAAAGGTAAAGCAGTCCCACTACAGGCCTGGACAGGCCCACAGGGTTCCAGGAGGTCGAGGCTCCCAGATTTCTAGACAATCGGCGCTTGAAGGTGGTAAGGTTGTCAGCCCTACGCACCGGCCGCGTTTACCCCCCAGGAAATATTCCTGGTACTCATTTCTGTTAGAGGCTGAGTCGACCCCAGGGCCATAGTGCGAATATTACAGATAGAAAGTCATATGTAAGTGGTACCTGATTGTTAGGCAGGTATGCTGTTATGTTTTAATGTGTTTAGTACATAGAATTAATTTCTATGTAGGGACTAACACTTTAGCCACTTACGCGTACAGCGCTGACATTTCTTTGCGTATAAAATAACTTCCGAGCTAAATATTCTGAAAAATATTTGTGTAGGTTCGATTGCTATGAATGTTTTTTGCACTACAGTTACACAGTCAAAAGAATGAAGACAATTATTTTCATGCTTTAACATAGCACGTGTTAATAAAGTCAGTTCTCAAGGTCCATAAGCTCTTTTAAATTTTTCAGTATCAGACAGTTTCTGCAGCCCTTCTCTTCATGTGCACTCCTTTATTAACAGTACTGATTCACTCATTAATTAACTCAAACCTCAGAAATAATAACTTCTATGCATGCACACTTCACTTCCTGCCAATTCACTCATCCTTAACATCGGCACTAGACAGAGGTGAGTGGCCAACTTCAGTTTCCGGTCGCTTTACCTAGGGGTACAAGGCAGGTACCCACCGGATAAGAAGTTGGTTGAGGAGAGAACTTTTCGCCTTTTGAGAAGGAAGTGCTCACCCCTGACGGGAATCGAGGACCGGACTGTCCGGCCCATAGCCTAGTCGCCTTTGTGGCGACGCTACAGCGGCTCCTAAAACACTGTTATATAAATAATTTGTGTGCAAGGTAATTTATTCTACAAATTTTGGTGGCGAAACATGAAAACACATGACAGTTATCTCACACTTCATGTTCAGGCTGTCCGCTGCAGAATTAGTGATACTTGCCGGTGTGCTGAACAACACATTGGAGTCAACAGAAGACACGAAGGTAGTACGGGTGGTTACAGATGTGTTCGTTCATGAGGAATATGACGAAGACACTTTAACCAACGATATTGCCATTTTGAAGGTAAGAATTTTTCGTCATAGAATGCATATATTTTGCATTCTGTTGCATAGAAGACATACAGGTGACGAATTGCAATGTGAGATATAAAAATTCAAATTCAGTATTATAATTGCCTTAGAACTTATTCATTTTGTATATGCTTATTTTCTTGTGGATAATAAGCACATCCATCTCTCTTAACACAGCACGTATTAAATGGCAGTTCATGTTAAGAATGTTCTTCTAGTTAAAGGAGAAATTCATTTAAAGCCTATACTAAAGCTGTGCTCGAAAATACATACACAGTTTTCAAACACTGGACATCATTCATGGTCTTGGAACAAGTTGTTAAAAGTGGTAAGTATAAGCATAAATTTCACGAAATCCGAATGCTTTTCCAGCTAGTGTGAATGTGGGACACATCTCGGCTATCGCAACAACTACAGCGTCTTGAAGGAGTCAGTTCGCTGTAGTTAATTAATTAACAAGTTTTATATTACAAACTTTTAAATACCAGAATCTATAAAACATGATGATTTGTCACTTGGTTTTTAGAGTATTTTACTTCGACGGGCTGATATGAATTATAGGCATTGTGATGTGTTCTTGTTTACCCATGCTTCGTATGAATTAAACAATTATTTCAATCTTAACACGCAGTTTTACAATAATAAGATATTTATGCTCGTACAAATCTGACATGTTTCAATTTTCTATCAAACAACCTCAGTGATTTAAGTACGCAGATTTTCTTGTTCAGCTTTAAACGATCTAGTACGCATGTGCTGGCAACACTTTCTGACGCATGCTTTATACTGAATTGTGTCGCACAGTAACACTTGTACTTAAAACAAGTCATAGCTTTATAGCTAAAACGTGGTTAACTTGTAGGCTTAAGAATAATAATATGCTTAAAATAGCAGTTACATTGTAGCCTCTAGCAATGTAAGTTTAAATTATTTCTGAGTTGTCACAATGTATTCAGAAAAATGTAGCTAGGACCTGTAGCCACGCTAAGGCCTTATTTGACGCCCTAAAGGCGTTCCTGAAATAATTCGGCATAAATAAAGACATTTCCATAAGAAAAAAGAAAAATAAATGTAAATAAACCAGCCAAAATGCGTTAAACTGAAGACGAGAAGGCGTAATACAAGATGTAGTGTAAATTCCTAAGGGTTCTAAAAGCAAAAATGCGTAGAACACATGAGATTAACCGAGGTATTTTGTATATGAAATACAGTTTTGTTTTGCTGTAGTTCCATATAGGTGGGTAATCAGTGTGCTTTCGTTATTATTACGTAAGCCTGTACAGTTTAATTCTAAGGTACTAGAAAAGGCACTTTACATGTTTTAGATGGCATACTTCGCCTTTAATTTTTCTCTGCGATGCAGTTCAATACACAAAGCAGGTGTCAGATATTTTACAAACGTCGTAGATTCCCTGATGTTCGATACACCAGCTTGCAAATCATACCCTGAGGTAGATTCGATAGCAAATCGAAACATGTGGGTAATGTACAAGAATGCTACTATAAAATATATGCTTCATTATAAATTCAAATCTTTGGAAGAAATTTTATTCGAAAATATTTAAAAACATTTTTCAAAAATATTAAGAATTAATCAGAATAAAGTAAGAACGGAAGAATTTAAGAGAGGCTATAAAATAAAAACCTAAAGTAACCTTCTTGTGCAAGGAAGTAATATTAATGAACAGCAAAAGAATTTATACGGTGGCGCGAGAATGTGATTAGAATTGGTGGAGGACTAAGAGATTTTAGGCTTTTC